>CAJQUW010005126.1:1200000-1502971 GCA_907163375.1 Prostheceraeus crozeri | reverse complement strand
AAAGGTTTGGATTTCGCGTCCTTGATTGTTTGGTTCTCTCTGATGTTCTTGTGGTTTGGTGGGTTGCTGTGTATTAGAAGCGTTTCTTATGGCAGGACTTGGTGGGCCTGGGCGCCGGGTTTTTGCCCTTGTACTTTATTTTATAAGGGATTGTTTTTGTATTTTGTATATGGCGTATTTTAGCGGTTGAGTTGAGCGGTGGTTGGAGTTTGTTTGTGGGGTGTTGGGACGGAGGCGTTGTTTTGAATGGAGTATTTGGATGATTGTTGGGGGTTGGTTTTGTTTTTTGGTTTTTGTTTGTGGTGGGGTGTGGTATGCGTCGTAATGTATTCTGGAATGTAATGTGGTGGGTATAGTTTGTTTTTGATTCTTTTGTGTTTGTGTGGAAACTTGTGGAGGAGGTATGTATGAGTTGTCAAGTTGTAGCGTTGTTATTGTTGGTTGGGTCGGTGTGGAGAAAAGGATTTTTTTTAATTGATCATTAAGCGTGGGGTGGGACACATTACTATGTGGTATTTTGCATGATCGTGGGTAGTTCTTATGGAATTGTGTGATAGGTTGTATGTAGTGTTGGTTTTTCGTGGTAGTCGGTTGTTATGTGGTATCGGTGTTGCATATTTGTAGTTAGGTTTTTGTGTTTTTTTTGGGTTCTCGCGTGTTTTGGGTTGCCTTTTTGATGGTGCTTTTATTTGTTATTACAGTGTCGTGTTTATTTTGTTAAGTGGGTTTTGTCGGTTTTAGTTTATTGGGTGATTGTTTTTGAGTTATTGAGGTATATTATTGGAAGTAATTCTCAATGTTTTGAATAGTGATAGGTATGCGGTTTCTTTTTGGTTTACGGAGAGGGACTTTATAAAGATTAGATGTTAAGTTAGAATACGAAGCGTTGTGTTTTATTTTTGTGGTTTGCGGGTTAAAATATAATTAAGGGGTTATTGTGGATTGTATGTTGCAGCGGTGTTGGTTTGCGGTTTTAGGGGTGTTGGGTGTTGTGGGATGATGGGGTGGTTATTTTCTTTTATTTGTTGTGGACGGTGGTGGATGTTGTTTATGGCTTTTTTTCTTTGAGTATGTTGGCCGATTCTGTTGTGTTGATTGTTGATGTTTGCTTTGAGGTGGGTGGTTTTTTTGTTGTGGTTTGGAGGATTGGGGTTTTATTAAGGAATGGCTTGTATGTTTGTTCATGGTGTGGGTTGGGTTGAGCGGTGCGCGGGTTGGTTGAGAATTGTTTTTTTTGTTGCTGGTTTGTGGCGCGGTTTGGGGTTGTTTGTTGTGGGTTGTTTTTAGGTTGGAGGGATTTTTTGCAGGTGTTGTTTTTATCTTTTGGGTCGGTTGTTTTTTGGTTAGGTTTTTTGTTTTTTTACTTCTCTTTGTATTGACGTAGGTTGTTGTTACAGTAGGCGAGTGTTCTTGTTGGTGTTCGTTTTAGCCGCTGTTTGAGGTGGTGCTTGATTTTTGTATTTTTAGTTAAGGTGTATTGTAATTTTGACTAAATATTACGGATTATGCGAGAAGTTTGGGTGAAGTTAGCGATAATTTGTATGCGTCGGTTATTTAGGTAGAGGAATATTTTAATTTAATTTGATATAACTAATTTGTTTGATTGAATTACTTACTATTGTTATTTATAGGTTATGTATTTATGTGTATATATATCTGTTTAGGTGTTGTTGTATGGGTGTCAGGGTATTTAGATTTGGGTGTGTTAGTGTTAGGTTCTTTTTTAGGGGGTTGTGGTGGTGGGTCGACCTCTTGGTTTATGTGTATGGGTCGTGCTAGGGTTTAGGTTTTTAGTTCATGCGCTGCGGGGGGTCTTTGTCGGGTTTGTTAATTGGTTGGATGCGGGTGTGTTTCTAGAAGTCTTGACTTTTTTGGGGGCGGTAGGTTTGATATGTGTTTAATTGCTTTATTACGGTAACTTAGGATTGTGTGTAATTTCTAATAAGTAGGATGTTAGATTTTGGGGATATCATGTATTAAATTCAGCTAGATTTAGAATATGGTAAGAGGGTAGTGGTTTGTATTGTAAGGTGCGTTGTGGTGATATGGTTTGTGTGTTCGTTTGGTGGGGCGTTTATGTGTTAAGTTGTTTTGTGAGGTTTGGGGGTTTGGGGTTTGTGGTTTTTTTTTTGTGAGGCGTCGTCGTTGTTCCTATGTATTGAGAAGTGTGGGAGGTTGTGTTTGGCTCTTGTTTAGTTGTTTTTCTGCATTCTTGGTTGGGTGTTGAGGTCGGTTGGGTTGGTTATTTGGTTGTGGGGGGGCTTTTATATTGCTCTTTCCTTGTTTTGCTGGTTTTGATTAGAGGGTGTGTGTGGGTAGCTTATTGAGGAGGTGGGGTAGGGATTATTTTTTTATGGCCTTTGAGTTTTAGTTAGGGTTTGTCTTTCTGAATTTGTTAGGATTGGTTTTTTTTGGTGTTTCTTGTTGTATATCTATTGGGGGGTGGAGGGTCAGCGAGCGTTTGCTTTGGTTTGTGTTTCTGGTATTTGGGGCTCTTTTGGTGGGGGTTTGTATGCCAGTGTGTTGGTGTTGCCTTGTTGTGTGTTTCGTTTTGTGTGTCAGAGTCGTGGTGTTGTTGGGGTATGGTTGGGGAGTATTTGGATTTGTTTTTTTGTTATGAGGTTGTTTAGTTGTGTGTTGTGTGTGTTTAGACGTTGTGTTGTTTTTTTTTTTTGGTGGTTTTGATTAGGTTTTAGGGTGTGGTGTTGATTTGATTTTTATGGGGGATTTTGGTTGGTTGGTTTTTTTTTTGTTGGGAAGTATTGGTGTAGTATGTTGTTTTGTTATTTGGATTAGTTGGGTTTGTTTTTTGGTGGGGTTGTATGGTGTTGTTTGGTTTGTAGATTTTTGTGCGGAGTGTTTTATTTTTGAGAGTTATTATTGTGTTAGGTTGTTTTATTTGCTTTGTTCTTTGGTGTGGGGTGGGATGGCTGGGAAGTTATTTAGTAATAAGATGTGTCATTAGAAGGTTGGATTGAAAGGTTTAGGTGTTTTCTAGTTGTTGTTATTAGGGTTTTATTTTGTTTGGTTTTGCGTTTTGATGGTTGAGTTTTTGATGGTAAGTTTTTGTAGTTGGTTGCGTGTTGTAATTTATGATTTGCAGGTGTTCTTTGTGGTATTGGGCTGTTAGGGTTGATTGTTTTTTGACGGCTTTGTTGGGGGTTTGAGGGTGGTTAGTGTTGGTGTGGTTTTTATTTGAGGCGATGTTTGGGTTATTGTTGTTTGATGGGAGGGGTTTTTGGTCAGGCGGTCGGGGGTCTTTTTGTTTCTAGGGTTGTCGTTTGATTTGGTGTTTGTTGGGTTTGATTTTTTGACGCCTGTCATTTTGGATGTTGTTGTTTTGGTTGCAAGGTTGTAGGTTTTTTGCGTGTTTTTGGTTTTTTTGTTTTTTTGTTGGTTTTGGGGTTGTGGCGTTGTGGTTTGTTTCTTGTGTCCTTTCTTAGGCTTGTTTTTGGTTTGTGTGTTGGGATGATTGGTTTGTAGGTTGGGGGGGGTGTGTTGTGTTGGGGTGTGAGTTGTTTTTTTGTTTTGGTTTTGTTTTTGGTGTTTTTGGTTAGTTAGGGTTTGTGGTGTTGTTTTCGTGGAGTTTTTTGTTTTGTGGGTGTGTGGGATTATTGTTGTATTGGTGTGTGTGTTTTTTGGTTGGTGTGGTTGGGGATTATTGTTTGGTGTAGGTTGTGGTTTTGTAGTAGGTTTTTTTAGTTTTGCTCAGTTTTGTTGCAGGAGGGTTTTGGAAGTCGTTGTTCGTTATGAGTGGGTTTATTGTGGAGGTGTGGGGAGTTTGGAGTTGGTGCGGTTGTTGAGTGGTTGGTTTCGTTGTGTGTGGGTTGGATGGTTCGTAGGAGGAAAGGAGATTTTTGTTGTCCGTGTGTTTTGGAGTCGGTGATCCGCTATTGTGCTTGGTGGGCGGTGTATGGGGTTCTGTGAGGTTTTTGGGGTGGGGGTGTTGAGTGTCAGCTAGGGTTTTTTGTTTGCGTCGGTGCGTTGTGCGCATTTGGTGTGGTTGAGAGGTTACCATCTGTTGACTTGCTGTCCCGTTTTATTATCATTTGTGTGTACGTGGTGTTTTTGTTTTTGGGGGTTGTTCGGTCTGTTGTTAGTTTTTATTTGGTTGTTGGGTGTTGATGGCTTTGTTTTTGGTTGGTTTAGGTTTTGCGGTTGGTGTTGTTTTTTTTGAAGTTTTTGTTGATGTTTTTGTGTTGTTTGTTCATTAAATTGTGGGATTGTGGTTGTGTTTTTTGGGTGTCTATATGTTATTTGTTGCTTGGTCTGGGTTTGTCTGGGATTGGTTTTAAGTTGTTTTTTGTTTGCTAGCTGTTGAGGGTCTTGTTTTATGTTGGAGGTTGTTTTTTTTTTTGGTTTTTTTTTTGAGGTGGGTTTTTTTTGTGTGTGTTTGGGTTGCGGGTTGTTTCTTTTTCTGGGTTTGTTTGTTTTTTATGGGTTCCTTGGTGAGTGGGCTTAATATTTTTTGTTTGTTTACTGGTAGTGAGGGCTGTGTAGCGTTGTGTTGTTGGGGTTTGTTAGGGTTTGTGTTTGAGTTGTTTGTCGGGTTTGTTCGAATGGCACTTTATATTATTGATGTATAATTTTAAGGAATATCGGATATTATATTAAGTTTGGGGGGGTGGATGCTTAGAGTTTAAGGTAGATAATGCTTAAGTTATATATAAAGATATTGAATTAGTGGGTGAGCGGGAAAGAAGAGCTTTTTATATGCAGTAATAAGGTGGAAGATGTTTAAAAGAAAAAGCTTTAAATATCTTAAAATGAGAAAAAGGTAAGATTAAGTTAATAGTAATTGTTATGTAATTAATGGGACATAAGGAAGGGGAAATTTACGGTAGTTATTAGTATTTTTGGGGATGCGTTTATAAGTTTAATGATTGGCTCTTTTAATAATGGTGGTAATTGCTCTAGAGCGATGAAGTTTGTTTTTTTGTCTAGTAGTTTATTTAGTGTGGTTTTTTTATGGAGGGGTGAGGTTGGTTTTCTAGTTGTGATTAATGTATTCGCGTTAATATTATAATAAAGTTATTATAGTTGATATAGAGAACGGATATTAATAATGGTGAATTGGGTTGTTTGGGCGAGGTTTTTCTTATTTAGTGTGTATTCGAATGCGGATGTTGGACAAGTATTGGTAAAGTTTGGTTGGCTAGAATAATGGTTTGAATTATAATAACAAATGAATATTTTTTGAATATTAAATATGTAAATTGAGTATTATAGGATGGTAGATTTATTGGTTTATGGTAGGGTGTGTGTGGTAGTTAATTGTTATTATGTAAAAATGGCAAAGTTTTGTAAAAAGATAAAAAGATCATATTAAGCTAAAAAAGACAGAATGATTTGAGGTATATAAGCTAAGAAGATGTTAAAAAGGTTTAATAATTGAAATAAAAAAATAAACTATGAAAAAGGAGATTGTTAGTTATTTGATAAATAATAAGCTTTAGTGGAATGTGTTAGTATACTTAAGAAATTGAAGCTTCTGAAATATTGGTTAGATTTTGTGAAAAAATTTGGTATGTTGAAATATTGTAGAGGATTATAATTGTTCTAAAATTATGACAAGGAGAGAATGTAAGCAAGTAATGAAGAAAAAATCAAATGAGAACTTTGAAGCTTAAGGAACAAAAGAAAGAATAAGAAAGTAGCAGGGAGATGCCTGATGCTGATTGGTGTTATGTTTAGGTTTGGGTTTTCGGGGGATTTGGAGGTGTTATTGCTTTGATTTTATGTTGCTTGTGGTGTCTTGACGTTGAGGATAGTGGATGTTTTTTGTTTATTCTTGATTATTCTGCGGATTGAGTGTGGTTGGTTCTGTTGTTATGTTAGTTTATGTCGTTTGGTTTGGTTTTTGAGGGATTGTGTTTGACGTGTTTTTAGGTTTGGGTTGTTGTGGGTTGTTTTGTTTAGTGTGTTGGTGTGTGTATTTTGTGTTGTTTTTTTTGGGATTTAGTTGTGTTATTTGTTTGGTTTGGTTGTTTCGAGGGGTGTTTTTTTTGTTGGAGGGGTGTGATATTAGATTGTGGATTTGGGTATAGAAAATTTATTAGTGTGGGTAGGAAAGTTGCGAAGGATTTGTAGGTCTTATTGTTTGGGAAGAAAGGTTTTATTGGTATGAATATTTGTTTGTTTGATTATTCTTGAGTATTGCTGTTTTAAGTGTTGATTTTGTGTAGATGGTTCCTGGGAGGTGTGTGATTATTAATATATTAAATAATGGGGAATATTGTGGTGTTGAAATTTTTGTTGTTAGAGTGTATTCTTGTGTAAGATAATTAGTTTTGATTAGTGTTTTTGTTTGATAGGTTGGATGGTTGTTGGTGTAGGTTTTGTTGTTTTAAATAGCAGTGTTTGTGGTTATGTTTCTTTTGTTTTCGTTTCGTTACCAAATGTTTGTTGGATGCTCTGAGGTTTTTTTGTGGGTTTTTTTAGTTTGTTTGGGGTGTTTGGTTTTGGAGAGAGGTATTTGATTTGATAGAATAGTTATTGTTGAATTTATGGTATATTAGTAATAATTAGTATGAATTATTTTTTATATGGGTGAAAGGTATAATAGTTTGGTTTATTTGTGGTTTTTATGTGGTATTGTTTTGTTGTATTTTGGTTGTGTGGGGGTGTTTGGGTTTGTAGGGTGAGGTTTGTGTTGTTTTTGGAGTTTTTGTTGGTGTGTGTTTAGGTTGTTGTGTTTTTGTTGTTGTGTGTTATGTTTAGTTTTTTGAGGTTGTTGGGTTTTTGATTTTTGGGTTGTGGTTTTTTGTTTGCCCCCCCCCACCCCCCCTGGTAGTTTGAGGGGCGGATTGGTTTTGGAATAAGGGGGTTTGGATGTTTTGGGGTTGTGAGCTGGTGGTTGTGTGGTGAGAGGTGGAAGGGGTTTGGGGGGGTTGGGGTGGTGTGGGGAGAGGGTGGGGGGGTGGGGCGTTAGGTGCGGGTTGGGGGGGGTGGGGTGGTGGGGTTGTGTTGGGTGGATGATTTATGTTTTTTTAGGTTTTATTTTGATTGTTTGGGGGGGTGTTTTTGACTAATTGGTTTTGTTGGGTCGTATTGTTGTTTTGTGATTTTGTTTGTGTTGTTTTGTTGGTGGTGGTGTGTTTGGTTGGTAGGTTTTGGAGATTAGTGGGTTTGCGGTTTTTGGATGGGGGTAGTTGTTTGTTATGGGTGGGTTTGTGGGGTTGTTTTTTTTCTCTTTTGTTATTTCGTTTTTTTTGGTTTCTTTTGGGGTTTTTTTGCAGTGTTGTAGTTTTGTTTTCGTTTGGGTGGGGTTTTGAGGTGGTTGGTTGCGGGTTAGTAGTTGTTGGTTTTTTATTTTTTTTGTTGATGTGTAGTAGTTTGGGGGGTGGTGGGTTGGGGTGGGGGTGGGGGGTTGGTTGATTGTTGATTGTGGTGGAGTATAGGTGTTTGAATTTTGGTTGTTGGTGTTTTTAGGGGGGGTGGTCAGATGCAGTCATCGTTTTATGGTGTGGTGGTTTTGCGATGTGTATCTCACGATTGTGGGTGTGTGGGTGGGTTGGGGTGAGTGTTTTGGTTAGCGTTGTTGGGGAGTTGTTGGTGCTTTTCTTTGGTGGGGAGGTTGTGTGGTATGGTGGGGTTATGGGTAGTTGTTGTTAGGGGGGGGTTCGGTTGGTGGGTGGATTTGGGGGTGATGTTGTGCGTGTGGGTGTTTTGGGTTGGTGGTTTGGGGGGATTTGGTAGTGTTTTTGTAGGTGGCGGGGGTTGGTGTTTAGTGGTTTGGGTTGTGTGGGAGTGAGTTGAGTTTGTGGTTAGTGTTTTTGTTTTGGGTTTGAGGTGAGTGTTTTCAGTTTTTAGTGGTGGGGGTGTGTGTCGTTCTTTTTTTTTTTTTTTTTGGTTGTTGGGTTGGTTTTTTTTTTTTGTTGTTGATTTGTGTTTGAGTTTATTTGTTTTAAAGGTTAGGGTTCGCTTTTGGGTGTTCGAGAAAAGGAATTTCTTTATTGATATGATGGTTAATGTGGAATAGATTTGTGTTTGATAGTTTATGGTTTTAATTTTTATTTTTAATTAGGGATGATTGTATTAGTGATATTTGGGGTTAGATTATTTTTATTGGACATTTTTTTTAAGATTTGTTTTTTTGGTTGAATTTTGTTTTGTTGATTTCTTGGTTTTAGGTGTTGTTTTTTGCTCATTATTTTCGTGGGTTGTTGTGTTTGTGTTTTGTGGTTTGGTTATGGGTGTTAAATGTATTGAGAATAGGGCGTTAGTTTTTGGCTTTGTATGGATCTTAGGTTTATGATGTTGTAGTTGTTTATATTTTTGGTGGGTAGTGTTGCAATGGTTATGTTTTTATTAATTAGTGTTGTATGTGGTGGGTATGTGTAGAAGTATCTGGTTGGTTGGATTTGGAGTGTTTTTTGGCTCTAATTTTTGTAGTTTTTAGCGGGGTGTATTGGTACTGCATGGGGGGTTGGGTAAGTAGTTAGGGTGTGTTGGGGAGCTTGTGGTTGTTTTTTGGTTTATTTATTGTTATTTTTTTGGTTTATTCGGGTATTTGTCTTATTTTTTTTGTGTTTTTGCGGTGAGGGTTATGGCTTGTTTGGTAGTTGTTTGTGTGAAGTTTGTGTTTTAGTCGATTTGATGGTTGTATATGTTTACTGGTGTCTGTTGGCTTATTGATATGTGCATATCGTGCTTTATGTGAGTTGATTGTTTTTGTTGTGTTGCTGTGTGGTCGTTTGATTCAACGGAATGGTTTCTTGTGGGTTGTTGTGGTTTATGGGTGGTTTGGGTTGTGTGGTTGAGGATGTAATGTTTGGGTACTGTGGGGCTTGCTCTTTGGGTATGTTTTTAGGTGGTTTTTAGCTTATGTGATTGCGTGTGGTATATATTTGGTTTTGTGTATGTTTGTAGGTGGTTGGGGTATTGGAGTAGGTGTTTATGTCCTGTAGTCGTTGCGGAGCGTGTGGAATTTGGCGTGTTGTTTTGATGTTTGATTTGTGGTTGTCGTGGTTTATGGTTGTTTGTGTTGTGAGCTATAATAATGATGTGTGGTTTTTGATTGGTGTTTTTGTTTTGTTGTTTTTTGTTGAAACGGGGGTTTGTGTGGTAAAGCTTATTGTTTTCTGGGCTTAGTTTTGTAGTTTTGATGTTTCAGGTGTTTAGATGTAGGGTAGTCGGTGTGTGATTTGTAAAAGTGATGTGTTTTTGGTTAGTTGTTGTTTTTGTTTGTTTTTTTGGTTGTGGTTATTGTTTTGGGGGGTGTTTTGTTTGTTGGTTGTATTTGTTTTTCTGTTTTTTGGGTTGTTTTGGGGTGGTTTTTGTGTTGTTGGTTATGTGTTTATTTGTGGGGTTTTGGGGTGTGTTGTTATATGTTTTGGTGTGTTTTGTGGGGGGTTGTGTGGTTTTTTGTGGTGTTTTTGTGGGTTGGTGTTTTGTTTTGTGTTGATTGGGATTATGGTGAGTTTTGTGTTGGGTGGTCGGTTTGTTGTTTTGTTATGTTTGGTTTTTTGTTTTTGTGGGGGTTTGGTTGTTTGTGGTGTTGGTTTGTTTGTTGGTTTTTGGTTGTGTTGTTGGTGTTGTGGGTGGTGGGTGTTTTGTTGGTGTGTGTGGGTGGTGATTGTTGTGGTGTGTTGTGTTGTGTGTTGTGTTTTGGTGTGTTGGTGGTGGTGTTTGGGTTGGTTTGTTTTGTTGGGTTGTTTGCGTTTGGTTTGTTGTTGTTGTGTTTGGTTGGTGGATTTGGTTGTTGGTGTGTTGTGGGGTTTGTTTGGGTGGGGTGTTGTGTGTGATGTTTTGGTTTTGGTGTTGTTTGGTTTGGTGTGTTTTGTGGTTTTTTGTGGTGTTGTGTTTTGTTGGTTGTTGTTGGTGGTTTTGTGTGTTGGGTTGGGTTTGTGTGTTGTGTTTTGTGGTTGTGTTTGTTTGTTTGGGTGTTTTGTTGTTGTTTTGTGGTTTGTTTTGGTGTGTTTTTGGTTTTTGTTGTGTTTTTTTTGTTGTTGGTTTTGTATTGTGGGTTGGTGTTTTTTGTGTTGTTGGTGTTTTGTGTTGTTTTTTTTTGGTGGTTGTTTTGTTTTTTTTGGTTTGGTGGGGTGTTTTGGTTTTTGGTTTGGGGGTGGTGATGGTGGGGTTGTGTTTTGTTTGTTTTTTGTGTTTTTTAGGGGTTAAGGGGTTTGGATGCGGTTTGTTTTTTTTTTATTTTTGGAGTTGGTTATGGGGGGTTTGCTTTTGGATTTGGTCTTTTTGGGTTTGGTTAGGGGGTTTTGTTGTCGTTGTTTGGGTGGGGTTTTATAGGTTGTTTGTTTCTATGTGTGTTTGTAACTAGTGAGACAAATAATAAGTGTTTATTAATTATTAATTATTTTGATTAGTATATATGATAAATTAAATTATATGTTTTAGAATAGTAAAGAATATATATAGGGTGGGGTGTTGCTTGGGTGTGTGATGAAGTGCTTTATTGTGATTAATTTTTATGTTAATAAGCTGTTGTATGTTTTTGTTTTATTAGGTATGCTAGACGGAGGTTTGTGTTAGTTTTGTTGTTTTTATGACGGGAGTGTCTTTTGGAGAGTTGTTTTGATGTTTACTGTGGGGGGTTGGGTTTTTTGTTGCTTGAATTAGTTATGGTGGTTGTGGATAGTTAGTGTATATGTTAAGGTTAATTATGTGGTAAGGGTGTAAATAAAATAGTAGAGTATTTATGGGTAAGAAGGATATTAATAAACTCACTGTAATATATATGTATGCCTTGTTTTTATTTAAAATTTTATTATAATAATTTTGCGTATTGGATTATTGTAAAGGAGATAGCTTTTAAGTAATATGGTATTAAATTAGCTTTTGGGAATTTTCAGTTATAGCTTTAAATTTTTTATTATACGGGTTGTGATCTGTGGTGGATATATGTTTAATATGTATGTTATGTGAGATGGTGTTAATTTTGAATAGTTGTTTAAGTGACTTGATGATTATGAAGTATTTGGTTTGTATAGCGTTTTTTGGGATATTGAATTTATGTTTTTGGGAGTTGTTTTGCGTTTTTACGTGTTTTGTTTTAGGGTTGTATTTTTTGTTGTGTTGTTGGCGGTTTGGGGTCAATCTTTGGGTTGTTGTTTTTATGTTGTAGTGTTATTTGGGTCGGTGTTGGTGAATGTGTTCTTAGTCGGTTTTGTTAAGAGTAAGGGTATTGGGCTATTGGTGGTTTTGGGTTTTTTTGTGTTTGTTGTGGTTGTGCGGGATCGTTGGGTCGTTATTGGTGGGTTGTTTTGGGTTGCATTATGTGTTGATGTAAGAACAAATAGAAATATGGATGAATGTTTAGTAATTTTATTTGATGGTAAGTTTATCATGGTGTATTGAAAAAAAATTGATTTTATCAAGCGAAAAGTTAAAAATATGCAGATCAAAGTGAAGGAAGAATAATAAATTGAAAAAAATAATTCCAAAGTTAATTAAGTTTAAGCTAGAAAACAATTAGAGAGCTAAGTATGAGATTAAACTGTAAATTTTACGAAAAAATAGAAAGTTGGACAGAAATTTAAATAAAGCAATGTTATAGGTTGTAAGAAATATAGGCTTAAAAAAGAATATATGTAATAAAAATAATACTAAATAGAAATAAAGAAAAGGAAATGAAATAAGGATATAATGTAAAAAATAGAAAGTACTACTAAAATAAAGAAGATTTAATAACACGCCTTCCAAAGAAGAGAATAATTAGCCAATAGAAAGCGATAGGTAGAAAATAAGAAAGGTAAAAATTAAAGAAGTACTGAAATATCGAAAAACCATTGTTTAATATTGATTTAATAATTGAAAGTAAGGGAAAAAGAGAAGTTGAAATGATGAATAAAGGTAAACATGAAATGTTGTCAAAAGAGAAGAGAGATAATAAAAGAAAGAAATTATTAAAGATAGAAAAGGGGAAAGTATAAGTTTAGAGTTATTGAGTCAAGGTAGGTTGTAACACTACACTGAGGCTTGAACAGAGATGAAAGAATGATTTCTCTTTCAGGTGATGTGAGTTCCAGCTCAGGACACTCGCGGCAAGGCAACGAGTGGGAATGTGCCGACTGCGGACATATGTTTACAAGGAAGCACAGTCTCCTTCGACACATCAAACAACGTGTGTGTCAACGCAAAGCGGCGTCAATCTCCGGAGGTGAAGTTGATTCTGACGATGACATCTCCTTTCCTTGCGATGTGTGCCCTCTTTCTTTTGATAGTCACTTTCAGCGATCTTCGCACAGACTTCAACACACGCATGCAAATGATCACTACACCATCGGTACCTCTACCATCTCCCTCATTAATGTTTCACATAATAATTTAGTACGCGACTACTGCATGGAGTCCAATACTCAAATAGTAGATTTTCCTGAGTGGCTCCTTCAAAATTCTAACATTATCGAAGCGCTCTTCAATAATTTAGACAATTTTAGAATGAAGGCGCTCATCTACCTTAAACTAAAATATATTAAAATAGATTTTCAAACGGGTCAAGTGACGGAGAGAATACAGTTTCATATTCCTTCCTCTTCCGCAACCGAAGTTGTAGACTGCGAGTCTTGGCTAAATTTTCACATTCAATGTTTAAAATCAAATGTAGATAAATTCAATCAACGCGACAGCGCTCTCATTTTTGATGGTGTGGACTCAGCCATATTCAAAATTTTCCCTATTAGAAAGTCATGCAGCTCGAGGCACATTTAAACTACCAAAAACGTTGTATAATAAGAAAGCTGTCATCAATGTTGATTGTAAATCACAGTGTTTCAAATATGCAGTCCTATCCATCCTTCACTATAATGATATCAACGCGCATCGAAATCATACCTATAGCTATAGACAGTGGGAGGATGAACTAGACTTTGAAGGTTGTGATAGTAACAACATGAAAATCAAAGATGTAGAAACGTTCGAAAAACATAATAAGATTAAAATTGTCGTTCACGTGTGGGAGAAGGGGTTGAAGGGTGCCCGCTATAATTCACGTTCAACTTGTTATGAACGTGTAGTCAACCTCTTATTAGTAAAACAAGATGATAGCGAGGAATGGCACTACTGTGGTATTCCCAAAATCTCTCGCTTGTACACTCACTTGGGGCACTCTAAAAGAGGTGAACATTTGTATGCGACCGCTGCATCCGCTCATTTTGGAGTAAAGATAAATTTGAAACTCACTATGAATGGTGCAAGCGAGGTAAATTACAAATGGAACGCATGCCCAAAGATAAAATATTTTCACATAGGGATAATGGTGACGAATTAAGTCCCCTGCGTGTCATTTACGCAGACATAGAATGCTACATTGATGATATCATCCACAAGCCAGCAGCCATATCCTGCTATGAAGTATGGCATGACCACTTTAGGAATAGACAAAACAAAATGCATACTTGGCAAGGTGAAGATTGCATTTCAAAATTTCTAGAATTTCTCGATAAAGCTGCAAAATTTCAACAATCATATGATTCCCAATTGCGCGTAAGTCACTACATATGTCAGATGAAGACAAACAAAAATTTGAAAGTTGCACATCCTGTCCTAAATGTCATAAAACGTTTGATGACGATAAAATTAAGAAAGTGCGTGATCATGATCACATCACTGGTAAATTTAGAAACGCACTCTGCTCCAAATGTAACTTTTCACTTAGGTTGAGACGTCGTGTACTACCCGTCATTTTTCATAACTTTAAGGGCTATGACAGTCATATGCTCATAAAAGGAGGGTTGAGCCAGATGAAATCGTGGCAGTTCAATGTAATAGCACAAACGAGAGAAAAATTCATGGCAATGACAGCAAAAGTACCAGTAGATAAAACTAAAGAAAATAAGATAGTCTTCTTCGAAATAAAATTTTTAGATTCATTTCAATTCATGTCAGCGTCACTAGCTTCTCTCGTTCGTAATCTCAAGTTTCTTCCCCATAGTCAAACTTTGAAGAAACACTATCCAAACTTAACGGATGAAATAATCACTCGCAAAGGAGTCTTTCCTTATGCGTATTTAGCTCAATGTCTAAACTAAATGAAACAACCCTTCCTTCCATTGACAAATTCAAAAACGATTTGACGGGTGAAGATTGTCCAGTAGAGGACTATGAACATGCTCAAGAGGCATGGTTAAAATTTAATTGTAAAACGTTTGGCGATTATATGATCGCTTACTTAGAATTAGATGTCATTTTGCTGGCTGATGTCTTTCAGGAATTTCGACGAGTGGCATTAGAAGAAGACAAATTAGATCCTGTCCACTTTGTCAGTCTACCAGCCATGTCCTTTAAATCAGCCTTTAAAATGACTGGTGAGACCATTCATCTCTTACAAGACCCGGAGATGTATAATATATTTGAGCGCGGAATACGCGGTGGTCTCACATTTGTAAATAAACATCATATAAAATCTGAAACAGTAGGTGATGATCATATCCACCTAAAGTACTATGACCAAAATAATTTATATGGTAGTTCACTGTCTAAACCACTACCTCATTCCGAGTTTAGTTGGTTAAATCAAAATGAGCTTGAGTATTACTCCAACCCTTCAAACATACTGAATATTCCAGATGAAGGTGATTGGGGATATTATTTTGAAGTGGATTTGATTTATCCAAATAGTATTAAAAATAAAACTGCTGATTTCCCACTCGCACCTGAATCTGGCGAAGTGACTGAAGATATGTTTTCACCATTCATGTCACAATTTCATAATAACTTAACAGAGTGTGGACAGCCAAGGTACAAACCATGCCGCAAACTTTTACTCACCCAATATGATAAGAAAAATTATCTCGTACACTTCTGCATATTAAAATTCTATTTAGAAATGGGCATGCTTCTAAAGTCAGTTCACCGCATTATCAAATTTAGACAGAAAGCCTTCCTCAAACCCTACATAGATAGTAACAGTCAAAAACGTGCACTCGCCCAAAATAATTTTGAAAAGGATTTTTATAAATATAAGAATAATAGTCTATTCGGAAAGACCATGGAGGATGTTAGAAAACGTATGAATTACAAACTAGTCGTTGATGAACAAAAATATCACAAATTGACCTCATCACCTCTTTTCATTGATAGAGACATCATCGATGAGGATCTTGTAGGTGTTAAAATGATTAAATCAGAAGTTGAGTTGTGCAAACCCATCTATATTGGGCAAGCCGTTTTAGATTATTCCAAGCTTGAAATGTATCAACTCTTCTACAAAATATTAAAACCATGCCCTCTCGTAAAAGAGGTTCGCTTGCTGGGTGGTGATACAGATAGTTTCTTTTTAGGAATTACCACTCAAAAAGATTTAAATTTTAATGAAGTAGGTAAGTCATTAGAAAAATATTTCGATACATCTAACTACAATCCCACTCATCCACTCTATTCCATACAGAATAAAGCCAAACTTGGTTGTTTTAAGGATGAAACAGCAGGAAAGGAAATAGATGAAATGATTCTCCTCCGTCCTAAAATGTATTCCATGAAACTAAAAGAATGTGCAGATAGTATTAAGCGTGCTAAAGGTATATCAAAATCCATTGTTCATAAAATGAAACATCGGTCCTATAAGAAGGCCTATAAAAATAAAACTATAACGTTTGTCAATATGACAATCTTAAAATCTCAAGTTCATACTGTGAAAACGTACACGTTCAAGAAACGAGCACTTTCAGCATGGGAGGATAAGAGGTGTTGGATAGGACATAACACATCTCTTCCACATGGACATCCTGACACAAACATACCTCCACCCAAAAGAATAAAACTCACGCTACCACATTCAGGAGATGTATTGACATAATCAACTTTAACTCAGTATTTTGATGTTGCTTTTTGTAGATATACATGGTTGTTTTATGTATCGCATGAGATCGTTTCTTCCTTGTGAATATATGCCTACAGTCAGCCCATTCCCCCTATATCTGTGAAAAGACTTTTTCATATACATATTTTTATTTCAATAAACATATCACAATGACTTCACTTTGTTTTCCGAAACACTAAAGTTACGAGGGATTTAGTATCTTTCACATGGATACACTCTTGTAAACCATTGGTAATTTTGATAGCAATAGAGGGTATAGTTTGTTTGACGACGGGATGATAGAAAATAGATTCAAACATCTTCTCGACTATTCCATATGAAGCGTCTTTATCATGAATGAAATCGCGTAAAATGTATTCTTTTTTCTCGCCAACAGAAATAGGTAAAATCAAATCACTTTGAATGTAAAGGTGTTGTTCATGTTTATCAAGTGTCATTGGTGTTTCTATACCAATCGTATGCGCAGCAGCAAACACAGTTTGTAGCATTGAAAAGCCAAAGAGTTTTTTCAAATTTTTACTCAATTGACATTGAATGTCATCACCCAGTTTCAGAACAACGCGTTGATTTTCAATTGAAAACGAAATGTGGTGTGTCTTTACATCATATTTACTTTTCATCACATGCTTCAACTTCTGTTGTATATAAGGATTTACTACATGAATGAAGCTTTCAACTGTATGATATAGACGCGGCATTATATTGATAGCAACTTTAGATTCTTCATAAGACTGGTAAATTTTCTTGATGCGATCGCCATAGATGTCCACCCACCATTCATCATTAACTGAATCAGCTTTAGTGTGATATTCATGAGAAGCATACACCACACCGCTTCCAATAATAGGTGTATAATGTCTTACAAAATGACGCAAGGTTGGAGAGAAATAAACTGTAAGTTTGTCATTATATTTCTGAATAACCAACTTATTTTTGTCCGCCATAATTTTCTCTCCATACTTCTTACCCACAGTCTCATTCCATCGTTTTACTAACTCAATAAGTGATAAAGGTTGAACACCACGCTTTTTCAAAATGATGCGTTCTTCGCATTCTACAACATCTTCATCAAATATTTTAAATCTATAATGAAATTTGTTGATTCGAGTTGAATAAACTTTTTTAACATTTGCAGTAGCAATTGACGTTAGATGTAGTCCATGACCAAAACCGAGATGCGGATAGAATTCACTATCCAACCTCAGCGTAAGACCTTTAGTAAAAGAATGAAAGCGGAGGAACTGTCTCCCACTCCAATGATAGATAGTAAACTCATAAGCTTTCTGATTTTTATTCTTCATGATGGAAGTATTACCACTGTTGAATGCCTTAATAATTTTCTCATTCCCAAATGGCTCATAAGAATCTGATTTTATCTGAATCCATTCATAGTTCCACTTTCCATCTGATGTTAAATTGTATGGGAACTGGAATGCATTATTCATCGTTATTCCATCATGGGTGCGAGGAGTCAATATCATTTCTTCCAAATCATTCACATTCTGAATATTGCTATCATAGCAAATACTAGAAACGCCAACCTCCCATTCACCTTCTAAATGCAGTGGCCGATTTAATTCTACTCGATAGTCTGATGGTTTATTTTTGGGAAATTTATTCATAGAAGCATTACTGGCAAGTAGATTAGAAACGAGTCCTTATTTTCACTTTCCATATTATTCACATTGGAAAAATATATTAGCATACGTTTGCATTAACTCTTCATTCGGAAATGGAGTGTAATACTTGTCACAGCATCTTTATGAAAAGGAATCAACGCACCAGCATCATCATAAATGGCAATATCAATTTGTGGGATGTAGTTTGATTTCAGCTTTGTATAATGCACTTTCTTGAAAGTATGCTCAGATAAAATACTGCAGCTCTTTGGCTGGTATGGTATCATTGCTAGCAATGGAGCTTCAACATCTCCCACACGTACATCTTCACCAATATTGGAATATATCTGAAAATAGTTAATACGACGCGATAGCGACATGTCTGCGCTAGCTTTGGTTACAGTACCACTTTTAAAGATATTTTGGTCAAAACCCAAAATGTCCATTAGAGTTTTATCCATAATTAGTTCAATACCTTTTCCACTTATAGTGAGAGACAAAGTACCTTCTTTTTCAGAAAATGAAATATGTTGGTCATTAATCACTTCATTTAAATAATCTACAACCAATTTAACTGAAGTAATAATGCGAGGCATCAACACTCTTGTTTCATGTAAGAAACCACCAAAAGGCTCTACACACTTTCTGTATAAAGATACGGTCCATTCTGTATCAAATTGATTTGACCTTTCACATGGTAAATGTTGCATATTAAATTTTCCATGAACAGCTGCAGAATGATGTCGCAAGAACTGATGAAAATCTTTTGAACAAACTAATACTAGATCATCATCATTTAATTTACTTATTGCAATATGATTAGATGATTTAATATAAGTCAATGTTGCCACTTGTTTACCATCAACTCGAAGGAGATAATTAAATTTCTTCAATAATGTTTCAGGAGTCATGTTTGTCTTTCTTGGCTTAATCACAATCTTCTTCACCAACGTCTTCTCATTTTTTGGAATAAGATCTACATAATAAGCTTCCTCTCGATATATTAACTGTTTATGAGCACTTATGTGGTAATTAACGTTAAAATTATCATAGGTTGTCAAGGCGCTAGCGAGGTAGCCTAAATCATTTCTTAAACTTGGACTTAAACCAACAATCCAATCTTTCTCAACTACATGATGTATATAAGTATAATCATCATTGTGTGGAGTAAATTGGGCAATATGTTTACACGCTTTATTCAAGAAATCATATATAAACTTTTTACATGATAAGAGATCTTTCTTTGGCCACTGTGGAATGTATACTCGGCAGCCCTTTTCACATTGGTAAGCAGCTGTACGTCTCATATTAATAGTCATCACCTCATGATCAAAGTATAGACACAGTTGCTATAAACAAGTTGAGTGACACCCACTTCCCAATTCCCATTTAGCTGTTGTGCATGATCAATGGGAGTAGAAAAGAGTGCGGCTCGATTACTAGTAAATCTCTTTGTAGCCGCATTGCTAAGCAAAATATGATAAAACGACATTTTTATATTGCTAATCTGCAACTTTGCATAACATCATGAAGACTTGGATTTTGGACTCTCTACAATATATCAGAGTTGATCGTGATGGAAACGTACATTTCAAAAATTCTCATGGTCATACATCAAGAGGAATTACATTAACATGGCGACAATTTGTCAACCTCAATGATATCATGAGGGATTTGGAATATTTTGAAACATTAAGATTCATCTCCTTGGGTGATCAAGTTTGGCTTCAACATTACAGAAATGAAATTCAAATCTACCATTCTCATTCCGCAAACTGTTTCTCATTTCGCAAATACAATTGGGAGAAGTATAGAAGATACATACATCGCTCCATCATGACATTTATTCGTCGTGAGTTCATCGCCCTACTATGCAAATCTTAATCAGATATGATTACCACGCACCATGAGTTGGAAATTAGATTCCCTACAACGTATTGAAACGGATCATGATCGAAACGTCTATTTCAAAGATTCAACTGGAAATGTGAGAAGAGAGTTTGTTTTATCTTATCGTCATTTTCAATCTCTACATCATATCATGAAGGACTTGAAATACTTCTATATGAAAAGACATTCACGTATTGGAAATCGCATCTGGCTGCGCGTCAACAATCGGCGAATTCAACTCTATCATTCCCAACTTCATACTAACTTCACATTTCATCAAGGTAGTTGGGAAAAGTATAAAAGGAAGGTACATCGCTCAATTTACTCATTCTTTCATCATGAAGCGCCATCGCTACACCATCGTCAACATTCTCCGTCGCTTCAGACTCTACACCAAAATCGATCTCACAACATTACGCCAACAGCTTCCAAACAGCAAGTATTACCCGGGCCGTCCTCAAATGTTAGTGGTGAAGATGAACAATTCACGGAATCTTCAACTCTTCCCAAATGGGACTGTACAGATTCTCGGCGCCCTTTCTCATTCATCGGCGCAGTCAATGCGCTTAGAGCTACAGAGACTACTACGTCGGATATGGAAGAGGGAGAGGTGTGTGATGTCGAATCTGACTGTGGACAATATGGTGATCTCTACTCAATTGAGTGACAGTCTATCATTTTTGAAGATTCGTACCAGCAGTTACAGTTTGTGTTATGAACCCGAACTTTTTCCTGCAGCTCTCATTAGTTGTTGGTTGCCTGTGCATGTGGCAATCTTTCATAATAGTAAAGTGATCATTACTGGACTAAAATCTCATGAACAAGCAAATATGATCCTAGACTATCTCATTGAGTATGTACGTACCCAGCGGATTGTAAAATAAAAAACAATTTTTCCAACATGATGTTTTTATTTCAAATCATGATAGAACTTACAAATCATTTTTTCATTAGAGGATGGATTACATGAAAAGTTTTGAATAACAGATGCAAATCGAGATACATGTAAACGTTTTAAGATGAAGTACAGTACAAAAGCACCACACGTTGATGAAAGTGGATGTTGTAGTATGCGTTCATTTCGCTGATATTGACGCGTATGTTTTCTCAACCACTGCTGTGTTGGTATATTTGGAGGTTGAGCAAGAGAGTCAAATAGTTCACCACGTCGGTCTTCTCCAATAAAGATCGCTTTCCAATGCTCACCGCCTAAATTCTGTGAATGAGTGTTTAGCACAATAAAGATGGGATAGTGATTTACTGCAGGTGGTAAGGTATCGAGTGAATAGACATTATCGAAAGCTTTCAACGTCGCTTCGTCTGCATTACGCTGCACTTTAGTCTTAATATCGTCAGCAGTCAACCAACTCATTAACGATTATACTGAAGAATCACGTCACGATACTTTGTAATTTCAATATTTGAATCGAAGACTGCATAAATTAATACATTGATCGTCTCAGGTAGTGTTCTTTTGAACGTCAAATCCAAACGAATATTATGAGGCACGTTCGCTTGACGATAGGGTGCACTAATATCGCTGTCAGCAGTCAAATCAAATGCATAAATAGTATATCCACTCTTAAATTCTTTCATAGTCAGTCCGTTGGTATCATCCGTATTGTAAAAGCCAAAGACATCCATAAAATCAACATAACTGCGCATAAATTGATCCGAAGCAAAATCTGGTTTGTAGGGTGGACCAGGATGACTCACACCATTAACACGTAAAGCAATTTCACTTAACTGATTGTGTTTAAAATTGAAAGGATTCTTCTTTATATTACCATTAAATGCATCATTTTCAACCATTGCCACCATGAGGAGCTTCGGTGCTTCCGATGGAAAGAGGCCATCTTTCATGAAACTCTTTTGATCTTTCGGAATTGTAAAGGTGAGAAGCTTTGTATGCTGAACGGGGTAAATGGCATTTTGGCGGTTAAGACCTTCAGCATGCCCTCTAATGACACTTGGATTCGGTACTACTCGACGAATGTAAAGTGCAATATCTTCCACATGAATTCTAAAATTGTCAACTTTAGCAAATGCATTCAGCGCAAATTCAGGCTTATTCAATGTCAGCTTGAGTCGCATGCTGGTATTACAGAGTAAAAACTTTGACTGTCTAAAGAAGTCTAAATTCAGCGGACCATATAGCTGACATACTCTACTATCTTTAATCATAGCAGATCGCTTTACAAAGCCACTGTTTGTTTCAACATCAAATTTTCCTGCTTCATCTCTGTACCATCCCATGGCTTCCATATGACTTTTTTGTGCTGCTGGATGAAACTGTGATACATGATTGAAATATGATTTATAGGGATAATCGCTTTGACCACCTTCCACCTGCTGCTCTCCAATCGTTAGAGAAACATCGCGAAGTAATGTAGTCAATGGTAAATTGTTCAGTCCAACTTTATGTGCATCGTCAATAGCAGTTCCATCTGCTTGCTGAATTCTAAACCTCAAATCAAGCATCGCATAACTCAAATCTATGTAGTCATCACTACCACCAGGAATAACAAATTCAATGGGGCCAGCATTCTCAGCTGTTCGAGGATGATAATCTACAATACTTGAACTAAGAATATCTGTCTGTATGGCTTGTTGATCGAACAAACAAAAACCGGAAGTTTTACACTCCATGATTAGAAGTTATAGCAGCGTCGTCGTTTAGCGCCTGATGAATGATTAGAGCCTCTGCGACGTTTGCGTGAATGCCTTTTGACTGAAGATCGCACCTTACCAGCTCCGCGATGTTTCCTCCTTCCTTTTCTCATTCGTTTAGGTGATTTCTTTCCTTGAGTAACACCAGCAATGGTCTGCTTCAATGTTTTTAAACCGCGTTCCTTCCCACGATTCAACAAACTGCTCTTAAAACTTCTACCTCTGGAAAGATCACTAGCAACATCACCAGCAAAGCCAACGGCATTACTTAAAACATTTCGTTTTAAAGATCTACCGACATTGGATATGAGAGGTGCTACAACAGATTTCAGTGCACCAAGTATGCTACCTCCACGTTGGCGGCGAGCACCGATGTAAATTTGTCCTCCACCACTTACGTAGGAGGGTCGTGAATAAAATGAGGCAGTTGGATTCATAGCTCAAACCCTAAACATTGTTAGTTACAACTTTGCATGAATCACTGTCGATCACTTAGATGAAAGATGTCGGCACGACGCATCCAAGAGTTCATACTTGAAGGATAACCAGTCCATTTAACAAGACACCATTCTTCACCTTGCCGTTTTTTACATCGAATGATTTTCTCTACCAAATATGTTTCACTTTCAGTGACTACCTCAATCTCATCGCGGTAAAAGCTACCCTCAATTTCTTCATTATCGTAATCTTTCAACTTGTAGGTGGTCGGAGAGTCTTTTTGATTAATCCTTGATACTGTAAATACCTCCTCTGTCCAATTCGGGAGGTACCCTTTAGCAAAAACACTTTTCACTTTTGAGATACGAACTTTATCGCCAATTTTCACATCACTTTTCACATGAGTGCGTTTACGTTGGAATGATTCGCGCACTTTATCTACATTGTCAGCATTTACATCTACTGGTCTGAGTCCAATAGAACGATGGATAGAGTGATTGTAGGCATGGAGTGTATCTTGTAGAACCTTTGTCCAATTTTGTGTCAAGTTGGCAGTAAAATGTCGCCACAAACGATTTTTTAATGTGCGATTAAAACGTTCAACGAGTGCAGCTTTATAAGCGCTCTTTACACTAAACAACTCAATGTCATGCCTCTCAAATAATCTTGTCACATGCTGATTTTCAAACTCTTTTCCTTGATCACTCTGAATTCTTTTTGGAATGCGACCTTCTCGAAAAATTGTTTGGAATGCTTTTGCTACTCCTTTCCCTTCTTTAGTTTTTAAAGGTTGAGCCCACGCATAACGCGAGAAAATATCAATGACGGTTAAAATAAAATTATTGCCCGAGTTATGTTTTGAAATGGAGGCAACATCGCACAAATCTGCTTGCCACTGTTCATCGATGTCATGAACAATATAATGGCGGGTGCGGTACTTCTTTTTCGCTTGTTTGTGGAGTGTATAGGTAGCCTGACCCTTTAACCATCGTTTCACTTGTGATTGTGGAAGACCACTCGCTTTTGATAATTTCTTGATAGATGCAAATCCTGCCGGATGTTTTACATCATAATAGATTGACTTCAAACGTTCAGTCGATGACGGCTGACTCTTTTTCCTCCTTCTCATCTTTTTTCTTTCTTGCCTTTCTACATTTACAACAACTGCAGCATTTAGCGGTTTTGCGATCGTGTTCACATTGCTTAGGGGTTTCATTATGAGAGCTGGCGCAGCAAGTGCAAGTGACAACGACATTCACCTCTGGCGGCTCATTACATGGCAAGCAACACATCTGCTTCATATTAATAGTCTGAGAACATGTATTTCCTAGGAGGAGCTGTTTTACGTTTTCCTTTTACCAGTTTTAGTGGCGATACAGATCTACGTCGAGTTCTTCCCCTTGTTTGCTTAGTGAGTGTGGGAGGGGATGTAGCAGGTGACGTCTTAAACCAATTTGTTGGCATTTTCATCGCCTGAAGCATTGGAGTAGTAGCCACTGTTGAATCAAGTTCTTTCAATGTCTCATTATTTAAAGCAAATTTTGGCACATTATGCTTTTTCAATAGTTTAAGAAAGTATGACCAACCAGGTGGAACATAGCCCTGACGGCGCTTTCTACGTGTCGCATACTGAATCAAGTCTTCATAACGTGAAGCATCAATCACTTTATTTTCATCTGTAATGATTTCTCCTCTATCATTTACATTGAGATGGGGTTCAATACTGTTGAAAAGAGATATGGCATGTGCGCGAGATGCTAAAGGTGTAGCAGTCGATACAGAGTCACGCATCTTATTCTTCAAGTTTTTCAATTGCTCAACAGTTTCCGATTGTAATAATACAGCACGATGTGGATCTTTGATGTGAACATTTTGCTGATAATCTATTTCTTTCCTATACATTTGATTTGCAAGAGGTTGCTTTACTTGCTGCATGGCAGTCAATTGTACATATTCATCCTGAGGAATAACAATCATGCGAGAATAAGAACTCATAGTTTGTAGATAATCATGGGAGTTTTCAAAATATCACTTCGAAATCTAAATTCTTCCGGACACTCTTGCGTAAAGTCAATGAATAAGTAACCGTATGGTTTTTCAGTAGCTGCTTGAAAAATTTCAATTAAGGCTTTTGATCCTCTGGGTGCAACTTGTCGCGCTAAAATTTCAAATTGACTTTTATCTCGCGGATTCTTGAAAATAGCATAATAGTGTGTATTCAGGTTTCGTGTACGAGCTTCTTTTCCATCAGGAAACAAATTTTGTGTAATATAGATGATAAAACACCTTTTATGGTGTGCTGCGCGAGTGAACATATCTGTAACATCTTTTGAATTCTTACTTTCTTTTAATAAATCATCCAATACAACAACATCATTAGACTGAAGTTTATCCACTGGAATAATTCCTTCATGTCGAATAAAGTTGCGACTTTGCAATTCCTGAAACAGCGACGGTTGATAAATACCATAACACCAAATCACTCGATTGATAGGTTCCTTAAACAACTCCCTTCTTTTATCCAATAAATTCAGCGTGAAAACAGTTTTACCTGCATGAGATGGACCTGATACAGTCAGAACTTTATCACATTGAAGTCTGAAATCCATTTTATTACTTTGAGACTCAACATTTGCATAATTAACGCTTAGAGCCAAAGATATTTCCCAATAGGTTGCCCACGGCAGGAGCTATCATTGGAAGTATTGCTGAAAGGAAACCGCCCTTTTGTGTTAGAGTTTTCCTCTTTCTTTGAAGGGCGACTTTAGGATTGGAGATGAAACGCAATTTCGTAGCATATCGCTTAAGTAACTTTCGTTGTTTTGGCGCTAATTTCTTCGTCCTCAACTTCCTCACATGAGAAATAATTTCACAAATGAATTTATCGTTAGCATGTCGTATAGCATTGTATCGCTGATTTGCTTTCATTCGTCGGAGAGCTTGAATGGCTGAAGAAAACTTTTGACTTTTACGTTTCGTCATTTTACGTTTCGCCATTTTCCGTGTTAGTCTTTGCTAAAACCTATCTTTACCACATTTGCATAGGTACTAACTATTGCGACATAAGTGACACTCGAAATGAGCAATGTCACAGTGGTTACATTGGCAAAGTTGAATGCAATTACGTATGAAACAGCGTTGACAAAAAGCATGCTTACATCTCTTGAAGATGCGCTTTTCATTTCCATCCTTTCGCTTACATACATCGCAACACATAGTTTCACCGTTACTGATGTCTATAGCAAGTCTTTTTGAAGATATGAATTTGCTAGCCTTTTCTAAATAATAGACGCATGTACAGAAGGAATATACTTCGAGAGTGAGCAGACATAGCTCGAAAACCAGTTGTGCTACAATCAAGTACCACTGCATTTTCAATTTTTCTTTATGGAAAGTTGAATGTGAATATCTGAAATCGCTTCAATCACTAGACTGCTACCATGATGGTTAAATGCGTTAAGACGTTCAGCAATTTTTATCATATGTCTTTTAAAAAATTCTTGGGGGTGATCTACCACTTCCATTGAATAAGAAGCAAAATGGAAAGAGCGACTTTCCACCTCTTCCTTTCCAAAATGACTAAACTTAATTTTCGCACTTAATCGCGCCATGATAATGCTATCAGAGAATGTATTCATTAACTCTAGAAATAGAGTGCTAGCATCATCGACCACTGCTTCGATGTCGGTCTCATCTTTATGAAATTTTATCACATAATCTTGAACAGCTCCTTTTAAACTTTGCCTATGAAAACGTAATGTTCCGCAGTCGTTTGAGAAAGACATGATCGCCCTTTATCTAACCCATCCATTGCATGAAAACAACAACTCTTCTCATAGTAACATTTATTGAATAATGGTAACAAGCATGCATTATAAATCAATGGTTTGAAAGAGATAAAATAGATACAGCTGGTAACTATCATACAGCGAGCAATGATAACCATACAGGACTTTGGCAGTGTTGAGGTAAGGAGGAAAGAAGCATTGGTTATGAACGTAGCTACTACAACGAACAGACAAAATAGGAACACACAAATCCTTAAAACGTTTTGTGACTTCATGATAATGTTGATTCACTCTACTATCCCAAGGTGGGAGCAAAATATCATCAATGATTAGATTGGGAAATACTTTCCTCTCCTTACCAGGATTATTACAAAAGATGCGTATAACATTGAAAGCAGCTAACCATCGTTTAAAGTCAATAAGAAGAGCACTCTCACAAGAAAAGCCATAGTCTTGCAAATATTTCAGATTAAGTCCATGAATGTGTTTTCTCGCCCATTGATCAACATTGGGATCGCAGTTGGCATGTTGATGATAGACACTAACAATCTGATATGTCCAATTGTTCATAGCAATAGCACTGAGCTCCTGTACAGGTTCACCCTCACAATCCATAAAAATGATGATAGAAGCCTAAAACGGAAATTTACACATCTAAGGAAACGTTCTATAACATATTACAAAATGAAGAATTACATCGATGCTTTTCACGACAAAATACACAAATGATATGATGGCAACGAAGAAGTAAAATGTATCTAATAAGACCACGTCTACGACACTCAAAGCACATAAGCGAATTGTCATAGGGTAGAGTTAGGAAAGGACTAGCAATTCTCCTTCTTTGATTTGCGTTTTGATGTAGCATTCTTCTCCGACTTGCGCTTCGTACCACTGCTGTTAAGGATTTGATCAATTATGTCGTCCACGTTGGGTGGTTTCGGAATATATAGGATGGATTCCATATGCATGGAGAGAGAGGCTATTTTATTATCCTTGTGTCGACCATAATATAGCCCATTCACTTTGAAAAGGATATCCCAAGTACCTTCTCCGAGCTCATCACATCTGATGGGTATTGAATGATCTCCCTCCTTCTTATAGTAAGTACACCAATGTGATACCGGTAGGCAAATGTGATTACCATCCCAAATCTTTCTATAGGGAGTATCCTTGTCATCTCTCGCCTTCCACTCTTGAGCAAGAGGAGTAGGAATGTCCATATTTAATGTCACGTACTCCTCAATAATATCAAGTTGGTGGCGAATGTACGGACTCACGGGGATCAGTATGTAGTCCCCATACTGATTGTGCATTATCTTGACATCCGTGGAAGGGAGCATTCCCGTTTGGAGAACTACGCTATGATCATCATAACGCAAGGCTTGTTTAAATTTACGCTGTAGCGGTGTAGGATTATGTACCTTGGATGTTTCTTCCACTGGCCTCAGTTGTAGATGATCTGACCGTAGCGAACCTTGTAACGTTTGACCGCCATTTTGTCCTACTAGTGCAGCAGATGGAGTAGATGCCTGAAAATGAAAAAAGATTGTATTAAGTTTACGTTCAAGGGAGGAGAGGGAGGGAAGTAGCGACTTACCATTTTAGTTGGATAATAGAACAGGGAACTAGAGAGAGAAAATGTGCGTCCGTCACTCGTGTGATTCAACGATGGAATGATTCTCACTGTGGAAGGCTCGCTATTTATAAAGAAATGCTTGATTCTCATTGGATGATGATCCTCATTGGACAATAACATCAAGTTGATTCCAAATCTGGCATCCGTTTACCAATCCGATAGTTCGTTTTGAAGCTACAGCCCAAAACGTCCCAAATTCTAACTCTGTCGTTTTTCACCAATGTCCCAAAATCTTAAATGGCGTCTCACATGTAAACGAAGGCAGATACGAACAAGCCGATTGTTTCACTGAATTTGTCTCACTCTTAGCTTTCAAACGAGCTATCGCACGACAAAATCCGTCCACTAGAAGCCAAAATCGAAGCAAGCTGTCCAGAGGGGGGGGGGACGTCAGCCGAAAATTTTTTCTCTCCGATTTCGCTGGAAACATCCTTGCTAACCCAAAATTTCACGTAGATTCCGAATCTGGACTCCGTTTTCTCATCCGATGCTTCGTTTGGGCGCTACACACCAAAACGTCCCACATTCTATGTCAAAATTTTGAAGAAACAGTTTTTCTCGCCGATTGCCTTGAAACTCACCCTACCGATGCAGAATTTCACGCTGAATCCGAATCTGACCTCCGTTTTCTCATCCGACCACTCCTTCCACTCGAAACAACCCATTTTACAACCCAACATTCAGCAGATTGCACCAAAAACATCACACACTATAGCCTCAAGACTAATCCTGGCGGTCGCCCACGTCAACCTAGACGGTCGCCCACGTCCACCAGGCGGTCGGACCCACGCACCCGAGTCTCACACTCTGTTGTTGCAGAGGGGGGGGGGACGTCAGCGAACATGTTGTGAACGTGGACCCACCCGGCCGGCACACCACGACAGACCACAACCTCTGTCGTTCCAGAGGGGGGGGGGGACGCAGACACGAAGCACCACGGCGGCCGACCACGACACTCTGCCGTGCCAGAGGGGGGGGGGACGCAGCGATGGCCGCCATCTTGCGCTATCCAGAAGTGGAGTTTTGCTTACTACTCGCTCAGTCTGCGTAATCGTATCTCGCTTCTATAACTTTCCGTCACTATAATAAGAAAATTCGCCACACGCACGCAGCTGAGGAAGTCGATCGGTCACATTGTTGGCAGCCTGGTCGTGGCCGCATTAGCGAGCCATGAGTAGTGATGCAAATGGAAAATTTTCCAGAAAATTTTGAAATTTTTTTTGGTGATTGACATTTTTTCCTTTGTTTTGGAGACCTGTTGTAGTCGTTTGAAAATACTATGCAATATGCAAAGACCGAAAACTTCTCTATCATTCCTGCATGTTACCTTATGGAACCAACTGCACCCTTTCCATGTCTATTTCAGATCATCCCAAATGAATTTCAGATATTAGATGGATTTCAGATTTCTCTAATTGAATTTCAGATATCTATCAGAAACCCAACTTTGAAAGGATCTTAAATTCAACTGGAGAATCTCCAATTCATCTGGAAATGTCTGAAAATTCATTTGGGTAGATCTGAAATCGATTTGGAACTAGATCTGAACCATGAGGTAGAAATGGAAGATGTGCATGCAGTTTGTCCTCAACGAAGATCGGACAATATGCCAGAACTTAGAAACTGTCATAGATATTCTTCTACTCATCACAGATATCTTTAGTTTCCAAATATCTCACGAGTTTACAGTCTTCCAATATGGTCGCTCATGTATTGCGTGGACTGTGTGCTTATTCTTCACATGTTGATCAACATATGGAGAATTTGTATCACTATGATCAAGGCTGCACAATAAAGCTTAACTTTCAAGCTAACGAGCAAACACCAAAATTATTTTTGCTCCAGATCTTTCACATTGCATGAAATTATACCTCTATTCTAAAGCAAGATTCACGTTATCCCAAACGGTGTCTGTGTGATAATCAAAAATGCTAGCAAATTAGCACAAGCCACTGGTGGCAAAGGAATGTTCAAAAATCCGCGGACGGAACTCGCAGTGCTACGATCGCTTTAATCGAAATAATGATGAAATCAAGAGTTTTAGACCCATTCTATTGGTGTGTACCTGCCTCGGCTGCGGAAGCGCCCCAATTATAGGGCGTATCACAAAATCAACACTTTCAAAATTGTCCAAAATTTTCCATAATTTTCCAATATTTTCCAAAATTTTCCAATTTTTTCCATAATTTTCCATGGAAAATTTTGATTCAAAATTTTCCGGAAAATTTTTATCACTAGCCATGAGCGGTCGATAATATTCTCTCGCTGGGAACTGTTGATACCTGTGACTCAGCGTCCCTGCTTAATAATTATTGTCCGCCCATCACGTGGGACAGAAAGCTGCGCAAGGCGCAGTAGCTTGTGCACTCTTCGTTCTCGTGGTCTATCGAACCCGTGTTAACTGCTTAATATTACAAAAGTCAGCGCATCAAGAGGATATTCTACTTACACACCTTTATTTATTCATCGTCGGTTTTGTGATTACTACGTTTTTTTCATCATCTTACTTAGTTTTCATGCACAACATGGAGCACAATTCGAAAATGAACACTCGCATGTAGTCAGTGAGTTCTTTCACTCAATGAAGCCATGTTCCTTTGATTTGTGCATCAGAATTAAAAATTCATCTCTTGGGTCAAACTGCAGAAAAAGGGTAAGCTTCTGAATGTTTTCAAATTTATTTTGTCAACTTACAGCATTTAACTACAAGTCTAAGTACATGTATTTGGAAATCCCGAAAACAAAATCAAAGGAAAGATTTGGTCATATGATACAATCGATAAATCAAAAGTTGGTTTATTGACCATGAACACGTAAGAGACATTTCTATGACTATACTGCTATCTCTGCTTTTAATTTTGCAAATACTAGAAAGCTACTAGCGTCATACTTAATTTAATTTGCTGGCAACAACAAAACATCTCAATTCCTCTTGGTTCCTCTTAGCAGCACATTTCAGGAGTCCTTTATTTATACATAAATATCATAGCTATCAAGAAACACATCGCTTTAGTTGGGTTTTCCATCACACAAATGATGTCACATGCCCAAGACTTATTCATTTTGAATTCAATATGAGAATGTGCATGCATATCAGTTTTCACGACGACGTTTCTCGTTGAGAAATCGATCAAAAGTTGATTGTGTCGTGAAAAGAATCATAATCAAATGGGAATATGTTGAACTTTTAAATTCGTAATTTCTGATTGCTTTGAAAATAGCACAAAAATCTGGGCATGTTGAGACAAAATAGTTGCATGCTAGAAACCGTAGAAACTATGAGCATGAAAGAACTTAATTAACGCATTAAAACCATTTCAATTTAGCACTTCAATAGTAAATTGAAAAAAGCACTTCAATAATACTTGTGCTATAGCATCAATATTTGGATGACAAAATAATTGAAAAAAGTTTTGAAACAATTGAACATGGTATAGGGCATAAAAAATCTATTCCAGGACTACAAAAAGTTCAGATGGAGAATATTTTTATCAATGCGGACAAACTATTGAGCTATTCGATATCTGCTTAAGTTATACAATTTAATATATTGTTTCTGAAAAATGGATCCATCAAGGAAGCTTGTTTAAATAGGTCACTATTTCCATTTCATAAATATTGAACTGAAAACCTGTAGCTAACGCCAATGATATTCAATTGATTTTTCAGAATTGCTACATTTTAGAAAATGATATCAATTTGATATTTCGAGTCGTTTAAGAAAAATGGGCCTAGTTATTATGGTCACATGTTAGTTGTAGGCCCGCATGTGAATACCTGAAGAGATGCTGTCATATAAAAGGTAGACAAGATGACATTATGTGTGTGTTTGCAGATTATGATTTTAACAAATGAATTTTCATGTACGGTGTTAATATTATAGAAAATTCAAGCATTCTGACTATCTTCATCGCATGAACGATTGACAAGCGGTCGGCAATAGGCTACTACTCCGTTTTCATTTGCAGACTGCATTTTTCTAAAAAACAGTTACCGGTTCTTGAATATCAAAATAAAATCATTAACAAATACTACAAACATTGATTAAGAAATAATTCATAAATTGTTAATGATCACAATTCAACCACTCCTGAATATCTTCATTTGCTATCAAAATTCCTAAGAATAATATCGCTTGCCACATTGTCAGAGATGAAATGAGTCAAAAGCAGTTTTCTTAATAGTCTTTGCTACAACACCTAAAATTGCTATAAATGATTTCTCTTCTAAAATTTGAGTAGGCCTACCCATAGAATGTTAATTAAGATTAGTTAAGTATGATAATTCTGCTCTACACATCAGCACAAACTTTGTCTTCTTTTTACAGGTGCTTATTGCTGAGGCTGCGCAAACTCGTCGTATCTGTGTGCATCAATGACTCAATACCTGACCAACGTTCGGCTGTTTTTTCGTCTTGTCTTGTGAGCTAATTAACCCCGAAATACTGGAATTACTATTTACCCATAAATCTCTCATATATTCGCAACGTCAGATTCGGACAACCGTCTTGTGGTCCAACCGAAGATGTTTTTTCAGTGACCTCGTATCATCGCTTCAAACCTCATTTGAGTAGTGATTGTTTCTCCGTTGAACTGTATATTTTTCGTGACATCACCTCTATTCTTAAAAATGTGATGATGATGTCGCGACGGTGTTCGACTCGAAATGACAGTGTTTCAGATGACGTGAAATACGCATTCGAACTGTGGGCAAGTTTTCTGGTTGAGAGGATTTTCAAATGAAGGATGATCAAATCCGGATAGAGAAATTTTCTTTATGTTGATAACAGTGATTTTCATCAAAATTATTTGTATCTGATCGTTCGATGTGTGCTACTATATGAACGTCATCCTATACGGTGGTAAAACTTTGTGCATTTGCTAGATACGTATGAAAAATTGTATTTTTGAAGGATATCCATTCCCTCTGCTGTTTACTTGGGAGAGCAGGGCTCAGTTTCTGTAATCTCTATGAATGCTATCGTACAAAGCATAATTTTAGCAAGAATAATCATTTTACCAAATGTAGGTCTAACAAATATTTTCTTACACGATTACTATTGTGCGGAAAATCAATCATGCTTGAAATTTGAATTAAGAACAAAAGAACACACTTCAATCTACAGCGTTATATTCGGTATAGCTCAAAGGGAAGAAGCGTACCGTGCCATAACATATTTGCTTTAATCAGAAGAAAACTCCATAAGCTGAATGAGTGATCAATCGTTTCTTATTATGATTTCAAATATCTTTCAACTAAATTTCTCAGCAGTCGACAATGCTGCATCAAGAAAATATATAAAGAATAGGCCTACTTCAGAGTAGCATCTTCCGAATAATCGTTTGCACCGCCATTTTAATCGTTTTAAAACATTTCTAGAAAACACACATCTCTGATAGCTTTTAGAATTATAATTTGTTATTCGATCAGAGCCTTTTTTAAAAAATACCTTATCTTACTAATTACAAATCACATGTAAAAGCTCTTCTTTCTAATTTTTTACTCCATAAATTCATTAGAAATGTTTTTTGAATCGGAGATTGAAAACTGTGTTAGAGACTGATTCATTTGTGTTTCATTAATTCACGCTATGCATAAATTTTCCTTGTGTCTTCAATACATTGCTATAAACATGATGTTGATTTTATACACAATAAACACTATCCACTCGGAACAACTACTTTTTTCTTACTTCTGTCTGCGTAAAAGTTGTTAGCAAATATAGTCTGTAAACATCAGTTTATAGGCAATGACATATTATGTGTTAATGTTTTATAGTGGTCTGTACGGAAACAGGCTTGCATTCCACGTATTCTGGAAATATATTATCATTAAATCATTATTCTTATGAATTATATATAAAATGATTTCATAAAATTTTAATTCAAAGTGGAAAATTCTCCAATGTGCTCTAGGCTAGTGAATTTTGGTGCGTTGAATTCGTTGAATTAAATTTTCCATTTTCATTTATTTCTTTTCATTATCGCATATCAAATCAGGCCTAAGCATGTTTTTGCAAGTGTATTTCGTTTTCATATCTGAAATTTCATACGTGTGATCTAGCTAACATTTCAGTTTTTCAAGATAGATTTATTTGTATACAATAATTTGTAGAAAGATTCATCTGTTTTCTGATGATTTTCGTTTTCAATGTTTATCCACGTTAACATGGATCATGGATGTTTTTCTTGTCAACACATGTCGTTACATTTGTTCTACAAAAATTGTAGAAAATTAAGGTTAGTACTGAAAGCATCAATGATTGATACATCTATTTTGAAGAAATTGAAGATTAAAATGATCACACAATATAAGTTTCTGTTATTAATGATTAACCATACGATCATGCATCATGGATGTTTTTCTTGCATTACTCGTCGTTAAATATGTTTTTTACAAAAATGGTAGAATATGAAAGCTCTGATTAACATTGAAAGCACAAATGATAGGCGTATCTATTTCGAGTAATTCACGTTGAAAATTATCACACAATATATATTTTAATTTACCATGATCAACCACGTGATCATGCATCATGCAATATTATCCAATCTCGGGAAACCAGGGTGCATACATCATATCTTTAGACCGAGACCCTTACTCTGAGCTGACCGAGATCTTCAATTTCAACGTTGTCCTCTGACCGAGATTTTTAGGGTCTCGGTCAGAGGACATTTTTGTGGTTTTTGGAGATTTTTAGAGGGCTAATTGATATAAATGAAAAATTTCTTTTGCATGGATGTTAAGAGCATGGATCCCTCATGCTGTGAAATTTCATCGATTCCTAACAAAATTTCTGGTTTCAGCATCCATATGAAATTTTTGGGAATATTCAAATTCTCTGGTCGAAAAAACGGATAAAAATATTTTTAAGTCAATATTGCTCACTTGTAACGGCATCAAAATGAATTTTCTTTACGGATTTATAAACTAGCACACTAGAGGATTCGTTTAGGGCAAAACGTTTAATGGAAGAATCATTATTTCTTCGAGAAAAGGTAGGCTACCTCGGTCAGAAACAGAAAACGTCTCGGTCAGAGGACATTTTTTTAATTGGACAATGGAAACCCAGTGAAAATTCAATGATTATTGATTATAATATTTAAAATTAGACTGTCTTAAAGAGCTGATACCTTCTTCTTTCAGATGAAATATTAGTGGGTGTATTTGAATGTCTAATCGAAAATCCGTGTTGAAGTGAGAGTACTGCAACTTTGGACATTCTTTTTTCGGCAAAAAGCGGCAACAGAAGGTCTTGGCTTTGTGACTTTTTAAAAACCATGCCATAATAGATGAGATCTTTACGGTTCGATTAAAAAAAACTATTGAAATCGGTTCAGAAATATGGATTTTACAAATCAAAGACACATTTTCGTCAAATGTTATGGATTAAATTGAATTTACCCCTTAATTCAATTTTCACCGGCATGATTTTCTTATTCACTAAATTCATGTTTCATTTCTTGAATCTGAACAGTGATGTGGACCCATTTATATCTTTCAGTGGCAGGTTGCTGTGATGATCACGTAAGCTTAAGAAAATACTCTTGAGGTTGAGCATGAAAGTAATAGGAACCCATCGAATTGCTAATTTAGCAAACATTAAATTTCCAAAGCTGTCATGAAAATCTGTGAGATATAGGCCTACCATTATTCCTTCTGCATTACGATCATAGAGTAGGGATATATAGGTATATATAGGGTGTCGACTCAAAAAAGTATCTGTGTACAGTGAAAATTTTTATATGAAAGGATTCAGTTTTTTGCGGAGATAACGTTCCCGGGGTCCAAAATATTATTTGAGCACTTTTCAAAAAAGTCAAAATTTGCCAATTTACTACCGAGATGACTCTCCTTGACAGACACACATCTCGAGATCAACTTATTGATGATAATTATAGCCATTGAATGACGCGCTCAATGGTTGAGAGCGTCATGGAGAGGGTTACTCAAAAAGCACTCGACGGATTTTTTATGTTAGCTGCATGAATTTTTATATGTTAAAAAACGCAATCTTTTCACCCGGGTAACTCAATTCCTAAACTTTCACTACTTCAACTTGAGGCTTTACACTTCGGTAAAAACGAACTGTTCAATCACAAGGCATTATATTTGTCATAGAAATTAAAGCTCTCATGTACATCTAATTTTAGATTCTGAAACTCTGAATCTCTCTGAATAACAAATTTACATAACAATTTTCACAGCACAAAAGTTAAACATGAAATGTCAAGGCGCGGAATGATGACTTCGGAGCATCAGCTCCATATTTACATTTAATTTACTAATACTGTAGATACATTACCGTCTTGGTAACGTTTGTAAGGCTTCACGTGACCTATATAATGCCTCTCTGATTTCTTGTACAGCCATGTCTGCTACTAGAGCGTTATCGCACCTCACACTGATCGGCTCACTTCTCCCCATCATCACTAAATCCAAGTAATGTCTGTCAAGACGTGCTGATGAATGGCAACCGGTCATGACATCGTAATCAATGAAAAACATTAGAATTGATTGGGATTTCGATCCTCCTGTCCGAACACAATGAACACCGCCGTCAGTGACCAATATTCGAACTGATTCATTTCTCTGCTTTGACTGGAGAACCATTTGGAGGTAAAGTTTCTCAGAGTAGCGGGAGCTGCTCAAAACTGCACGAAGAAGCTGTTGACCTTCTGCTTGGTCCTTAGTAACACCTGAAAAGTAAATGATGAATAACTTTCAGAAGGTATAGAAATTCCTATCTATTCAATTCTAGTGGAAAATTGCAGCCAGCGATTTTTGCACGATCCGTGCGGCAGTGTAAATTATATCATGTTGCGTAAATCTGTACTATAGCGTGAGTATGACATGAACCAACGTACACTAAACCGTTTTTACATCAAGATAGTTAGCCTGAAGAATGAAATAAGGATGTTGCGAGCATGCATCCGAAGCACTACGGCTTCACAAAGAAGACATGACCCATTAACCCGTGCGCGCTCATGACACGACGCATGTAACTGGAACCGGACAGCATCAAAATGACAAAGCACAACCTACGATTGTATTGGCATTGCATGTACTTTGCCTTATTTTTAAAGAGGACAATGTATTTTCTTAGTTTGATACATCAGCTATGGATCTTTAGAATGAGCCATGTAGCCAAGCATTTTTCAAAATACATGAGAAACATAGCCAATTTTCCTCAAATGTAAACTCCGTCTAAATTGAATAACTGGAGACTTTTGATAGATCTACTGAAACGAAGTTATGATTTAGGCAACGAAACATTTTAAATCAGGTTTATTAATGTCTAATTCAACATATCCGAATAACGAACCAGATAAAGCTGGATCGAAGTTTGAAAAATAATGGCATTGTCACACACGGTGATTTCCGTGACATTCACATCATGAATAATGTCAGAATGTATACTCCACATTACACAGCATTGGTGTATAGCCCTAATCCCATGAGTAAGAGAATCTCAGCCACATCTCTGACTTTATCACAGAAGCGAATTCAATCTCCAAATGACACGGTCATAAGAAGTTTCGATGTCGCTGTAAATTTCATTGCACTTTCATTAATCGCGAATGGATTTCGTGTGTGGACACGGAAAAATCACTCATAAGAAGTTTAATCACATGCAGTAGAGGAAGATCTCGACTACACCGATAAAATAAAACACGATTTGGTTGCTTTTGGATGACATTGCTGTTCGACTCACGCGATGAGAGTGGGACATAAATAGTCGCCTGAATTAAAAGATTTGTGCAGAAAATGCAGTTGTGCGATCGTCTATTGGTTAACCAAGTTATGCGAATTACGATGCTGAGTCTGCTACATTCCGTACTCCAAAATATTTCTGAATTCAGCCATATTTGCATCAACACGCATACACAACAGAGGGTAAGTCTAAAATCACTGTATTATATCGGCAATGCTCAATTCACCAAAATACCGAAGCTCATGACAACCGGTAAAACAATGAACACATTTTTGCAAGTTATTCTATAAACACAATCATTGTCATTATCAAGTAAGAGACCTCCACTTCTTCCATTGAACAGCAAGTTTACCTTTGTGGATTACTTTTCATAACATGCTCGCAAGTTGCATCCAAACTACTTGTACAAATTATAAGTAGCATGAATCACATATAGTTGAATATTTTGTAGGGACATCAAAAATCAGCATGTAATCACAGCGAAGTGATCAATAATCATTATGCTCATCTCACTGTAAATGATTGTTACTGGACTTTTTATACTTCTACTCCCTAATTATGTGCAGTAATGTTCATCGAAACTCCTTTTGGTCATTCACTTACTCGATCACACATCCTTGTGAATTTAGATATTTATTCTAGACAGTAAAAAAAACTTCTAGTATAACTGAAGAGTGAGGTACTTTGTTGAATTGAATGTTCTGGCATAAAAAATTTGCAAGAAGTGGCAAAATCCGGACCTAGAAGAAGTATTTTCAAAATAGGCCACAAATTTGTCCATCCTGTCAGCCGAACGCGACGATTTTTGATGAAAAATTATAAAATGGGCTAAAACTAAAAGCCATAAAAGCGCAATTTGGTCGGTTCGTTTTTCCGGGACCACATAAATAATGCGACGGGGGACGGGTGAGGGATAATCGCCCCCTTCCCCAGAAAATGACAGCAAGGAAAAGAAAGAAGAGTAGCACCGGCACAGATAAGCAGAAACTGCTTAGAACGGCGTTGATTGAACAGAGGTTAACTGAGAATGCGAAGATGGATAGTGCCTTAATTCTTCACTTGATCTCAAATTCCAATATCTGTTGCAAGAATAAAGAAATGAAATCAGGAAGATCATCCAAAACGTCAACTGATGATGAAAATATTAGAGAAAGGATAGGATAAGTGTATCTGTAAATTAACTTTCCCAATAATGATTTCGGGCAGAGAAGGCGTTCGACAGGGTTCCGAGAAAGGCTATTGAATGGGCTCTCAGAAGACAAGAAATGCCAGAAAGACTTGTCGCCGTGGTTATGTCGCATATGAGGAGTTAAAGTCATGAGTGAGGACAGTGGTGGGAACATCGGGGGAATTCCACATCGGCAGTGTAAGTCCACCAAGGATCAGTCTTAAGTCCGCAGCTATTTATTTCATTGATGGGAGAAGCCACAAAAGAATCAAGGAAAAATTGACCGTGGGAACTACTTTTTGCAGACAACCTGGTGCCAACATAGCAAAGGAAAAAAGGAGAGGTGATCAATATGTTTGAAAAGTGGGAGGAAGGGATGAAGAGAAGAGGCATGAAAATCAACATGAATAAGACAGAATAATAATAATAATAATAATAATGAAGACTATATTTGTCAAACAAAAGCGGTATGACAGTTCAATATCATGATGTACAAGAATGGCATATGAAATTACAAGATAGTGGAAGAAACATTTTAAGAAAATCTGGAGTACTTCACAAATGAATTGTTGTACAGAGTTCCTCTTCTTTGCAAGGGGAGTAAGGTTCGGGAATGTCTGACACTATGAACACGATTTCGCACAATAAAAAATTGGGATAGTGGATGATTGCTCTTATTGTCAGCAATCTTCCTCAGAAGCTTAATGCATGCATTGTCCAAAAGCTGATGAAGACTCTGATCATTCATGGAATTCGCCCATCTTTTAGCGATAGGATGTAGACGATCAAGTTTGTTAAAAGGCCTTCAAAATGACCGTGCCAGGATTTCCGTTAACATGTAGGCGTTTTACTAACGACGTTCCGTGACAACATTTACGGTATAGATAAGAAAATTGAGTATTCCAACGAAGGTCGTGGGAGAAAATTACACGTAGAATTTTCAGATGATCAACTTGTTCGATTACGGTTCCATTTATCACAATATTATTGCAGGAGACATGGGGAGCTTTCCTAGAAAAAGAAAGACGTTTTGTCTTTTCAACATTGATAGTGAGACTTTTGGAAGATGCCCATTTACAAAAACTATCAATAACAGGCTGAAAAGTGGGCATAGCCTTATCCTCATCATAATGCACTAAAGTGATGTCATCAGCGTAGGCGACAACATCCGTGTTTTCAAAGCTAGGAAGGTCATTGATAAATAAATAAATAAAATTGGGCCGAGGATCGAGCCCTGGGGAACACCGCTAGTAATGTGTGACCAGTCACTGGTACAGGTTTTAACAGAAACGCGTTGGTAACGATTCAATAAAAAAATTACGAATACATTCAATAGCATGGGAGTTAATGAGAGTTTCCGAAAGGCAAGAGAGGAGTTTGAGATGACTAATAGAGTCGAAGGCTTTACGAAAATCAACAGCAACGAGATCTACAGAGTTATTTACTTTCAAGGAAATATGTCCTAAAATAGAAAGTCGTAAAGCTAGAAGAGCGTTGGTGCATCCTCCAAAACCATGGGGAACAAAGCCGAACTGCCTGGGGTCAAAGGGAGTACTGAGGGATGGGAGAAGAACAAAATCACGAATGAGCCTCTCCAGTACCTTACTCAAGAAAGGTAAAATGGAAATCGGTCTGAAGTCATCAGAATTACGTTTTGGAATGGGGTAATGTTTGCTAACTTCCAGGAATGAGGGAAAGTAGCATCCTGTAAGCAAGAATTGTAAATTGAGCATAAAGGAGAAGCTAAGACGTCAGCAAACATCCTAACGAAATATCCGGGAATCCCATCAGGACCTGTAGAATTGGATTTGCAATTTTTAATGATAGAGATTATTTGGGTTTCGTTCACTATCGCGGGACGCGAGGAGGAGAAAGCCGAAATGTTTCTGGAATGGTGAAGAGACCTTTTAAAAAGATGAATATCATAAGGACCAAAAGATGATTGGAACTGATCATTGAGATCATTAGCTTTTTTCTCATCTATGTTAACAACGCTGTGGGATTTGAGCTGAGAGTTAATAGATTTCCATTGTGAAGAGGATGATTTCGATGAAGAGCGTGAAAAATAGTTCATCTTAGCTTTGGAGATTTCTTTGATAAATTTCTCACGAAGTATCCTGTACTTTTGTAAGTTATTGCGAGTAAGGGCTCGGTCTCTAGCATCGGATAAGGCTTTAAGAGAGGGTGTGAGCCAAGGTGGATCCGTACTCCGCATCCTAACGGTTTTTTCTGGGAAAAACGTAACGAAAAGAAACCGGAGAAAGTTTTGGAAATCATCAACCAGGTCATGAATGTTAGTGTAACAAGAGAAAAACTCCTCCCAGTTGACTGAAGCTAGTACCTGATAACAGGTGGCATAGGACGATGGGGTGAAGGTATGTACAGAGACTTTATTAATTATTGGGGAGTGTTCGGAAAGTGGTTTGATACACACACCTTTGTGATCAGAGCGACCAAGAGGAGGAATGCAAATAGGCGAATTAAAACTCGAAGGACGGTTAGTGGCAAAAATATCAAGGGTATTCTTATCTCGAGTGGGGAAGGTCACAAGTTGTTTCATGTCGTTATATTCAAAAAAATCAGCAATAGAGTGACGCAAGTCATTAATATCACCAATGATAATGGAGTGGGAGTTGGGGGAATTGTCTAATAAGGATTGAAGGAAGGCAGTAACATTACTGTGAGCAGTAACATTGCCCAGTAAGGATGATAGAGAACACACAAGGTTAGGTCAAAATCAGAAAATGAACAACACAAAACGTTAGTTGTAACATTATCAATGGGAGAGTTACTCAAAACAGAAACATTCAAGTGGGATTTGCAGAAAATAAGAACACCTCCGCCATTCAAATCACGGTCAAGTCTAAAAACACGGTAACCTGGGATAGTGAGAGAATTATCGTGAATAGATGGTGCTAACCACGATTCGGTTGCGCATACTATATCAGGATCGTAGGTGGAGGCACGGATGCGAAGGTCATCAAGTTTATTGAAAATAGCACGGGCGTTAAACAGAAGGATAGAGGGAGAAGGCTTTCGTGAACGAGATGGCTTACGTAATTTGATGGATGCAAGTGATTGGCTGTTGGAGTGTTGAGCGGGATGAGCGTTGCGAATTGATGTTACAGGCACAGACTGAGTGGCGATCGGTTGAATAGGAGACGTGACAGGGGGAAGCATACCTCGCCTGTCGGAAAGCACTGTCGACGCAGGGCATGTTGGGCGGATCAGCAAGTCGTGATACCAAAGGCAGCGTCTTTGTTTGCGGGAGATGGGAAGATGCACAGTCCTGTTGCGAATCTGTAGAAGAGCCGACCGGGAGTACTGGCGGCGAAGTGTAGTCATGGAAATGGCTGATGTTAGCTTAGGGAACACCAAGCGCCGGCTTTGTGAAGTTTGCAAATCATACTGATGGATCAACAGATATTCATGTAGATGTAATTCGAATTTCGAAAATAGTTTGCGAAATAATGATTGTCCGGAATCATAGATTGTATCAGACGAACGGGTAGGTAACGAGGAGCAAAGCGATGTGAAGTTTGATGATTGGAGACACAGATGACCGAAGAAAAGGAAGATAATGCCAAATTGTACATGTAGCCTGAACGAGGAGCGCATCAGAGCGTGTTGTCGCAACGGCGTCAGAGGCGTCAGACCTAGCTACGTTTGGGTAGCAATGATTACAGAAAAAGAAGCAAAGAGGCGGATCGAGTCCGGAAAATGGCCATGTGGGTGCTGTGACAGGTGTGGGGTCAAACTCTGTGTTGTGCACACAGTGCAATAATTAGTGCCATTTCCGGTGCTCAGGACTCAGAAGAATGACGGAGCTGAACAATTTCGTGTGCCTCAGATGTGCGAGAGGAAGTGAGCAGGCAAAGAGTGATGATAATGATGGACTGGAAATCGACGGAGCCGTTTTGCAAGATGTAGGTCAGTTATTGGATGATACTTGGGTGATATGTTGGACTGTGAAGCGGGAGTGGAAAGGACGGTGAGGGCGAGAGTGGAAACACCTTGGAATAGATGGAGAGAGATCGCCAGTTTGTTGGTAAATAAGTATACTGATATAGCCAGTATGGTGAAAGTGTGTGAGGTGTGCGTCAGATCTGCTTTGTTGTATGGTTTGGAGACGTGGCCGCTAACGGACATGATGGTGAATATTCTACGAAGCAGCGACAGAAGAATGCTCAGAGCCATCGCAGGAGTAAGCAGAATGAGGAGACTGGCACGGAAGTAGCAGAGAAGTGTCGTACAGTGGACCAAGCTGAGAAGATCAGACAGAGAAGACTCCGATGGTTCGGCCATGTTAATAGAAGTTGGAAGAAGGTTGCCTTGTGAAGTGCATGGAAAACATGGAAGTGCATGGAAAGAAACAAAGAAGACCGGAAAAGACGTGGAGAAGCTGCGTGGAAGAGGATATGGCAAAGCTGGAAATCAGGGAAGAGCTAACTCAAAACAGAAGCAGTTGGAGAAGAGCCATTGTCGCACGTCCAACCCCAATATGATGTGAAAATAAGGACGCTAAACGATGATGATGATGAATAATTATATCAGCACATTTGGAAAATAAAAAAATATATAAAATGCTGTGAAATGTTGTTGTCTTTCGCTCTAACTTACTTGGAGAGGCTGACCAACAGATCCGCACGATCGTGGAATTCGTATTCGATCTGGTCTGTCCGTCGTTGAAGATTTTGCGGTTTCACGAAGAGAAGACAAAGTTCCTGAGATAAGATCAAGCGCCCCACCAACAGGTTTAGCCACAGTACCGACAATCCCTTTAACAAGACCAGTAGCAAGTCCCTGTAAAATAATTGTCATCATTTTCAGGCTTGTCATATCAGGCTGCATTTCATCTTTGAGATTCTTAGAAATTTTGAGCTTCACAATTTCAGTGAGGCATAATAGTGAAGATTCCCAAGTGACGAGTTAATTCATTCATATGATGTACCGTATTTACTCTAATAGAACCCGGGTCTCCAATAAAACCCGGGTCAGAGCAATCTGAATTAATAGAACCCGGGCCTCTAAGAGAACCCGGGTGAGACTCAGTAGCATCTTATTGACCTTGTAGGTGAACCAAAAAGTATTTTTCAGTAACAAAATTCATTTGACGGGAGATAAGTAAAGGAAACAAGCAAAGATTGGATGGTAGCGAAGATGACCTCATCGAATGCTTCAAGGCAGGGCATCCATGCCATGATGCCCTCTCGCGCTTGTGCGAAGTGGAAGTTGACCTTGACATCGATGAAGAACACGAAGAAGAGGACGAGCTGATGATTATAGATGAAGACGAATGACTCGAGTTGCTTTTCAATATACCGGTAGATATAGAGACTTTTATATACAGTCCAATATAGAGATTTTTCAACTGGTAGCCGTTCTTCCTTTGCACAGCGAGTGGGTCTTTGATTTTTTTTGTGACTAAATTACAATTACCGGGTTAGCTTATGGATCGTTCATAATCCTCTCCACATCCGCCACTCAATATGCCATGAGCATAGTGAATGTAAAAAGGACTTCGACTACGGTATACTGAGCAGTAACAGCAAAAACTGTCATATATAGGCCCGCATTTTTATGTAGGTTCAACGAATTCTATGGTTGATGTCATATTTTTGATTTTTTAGTGATCATTTTTCAATGTAATTAAATAGAACCCGGGCCTCCAATAGAACCCGGGCCTATAATAGAACCCTGGTCAGAGCGATCTGAATTAATAGAGCCCCCCGGGTTCTATTAGAGTAAATACGGTATATGGATGACTGCTTGATCTGACCCATCATTCCCATAGCGCTTCGTTGACTGAGTCAGCGACTAAGGGTGCACCGATCACTGATTTTGCTAATCGGCTGATAACCGATGAATCGGTGGAGGGGGGTTGATTATTTTTTAATTCATTTGAAATCGACGTTTTCATCAAACTGAAAGTACCGACGTAGTTTGGAAAGATAGCAAGGTACATAAAATAATAAGTACGACATGTACTGAATAATTGTACTATGGCGGCAACCGTAACTGTTATGTTGGTGACTGAATGATACAGCAAAGTTTTGATATAATTACTTGAGCGTTGAAGTTGAATCAAAATCACATCAAATCAGCATTATTGAAATAGAGACGCGGAAGAATTATCTACCAACCGATTCATTTTTCAACCAAGGAGAAAACAATAAAGAGACAACCCATTCTCCACTCTTGTTATTATGTCGCAAAGGTTTAATAAGGCTCGCAATTACTTATCATATGACTCTGCTTGGTAAATGATAGTTCTATTCGTCCTTATGAGAAAAGAACTTCATGCAACGAGAGAAGATCTTATTCAGATATTCTTTAATTCTTCAAACAATTCTCCTAACTGATTTTGAATAGACGGAAGACTGAACTGATTATGTTATGTCCTCCAAGCATAAGAATTCCAACTGAACTGCTACCGCATTTTGATTTTTCTCAGAAAGTGAGGAATCTTGGTATATCATTCGATCGAAACATCGATTTATCGTGTCACGTTATCAACTTGATTCGTGTTTTAAATTGTGAGTAGCGCCGTTTGCGCCTTATCCGACGCTGTTTATCAACGGATGCGTGTAAAACTGGTGTGCAGTACTATTCTTTCTCGAATTGATTACTGTAATTCAATTCTATACAACTGTCCACCGTGTCTTCTGGATAAGCTACAGCGTATTCAAAACAATGCGGCGAGGTTAATTGTGCGTATTCCGAAATATGATCATAAATCGTGCCATCTTTCTGATTTACACTGGCTTCGCATCAGACAACGGATATGTTTTAAAATTTGTGTCACTGTCTACAAGATTCTTCAGGGCTCTTGTCCGTTCTATTTGTCAGATCTCGTATCCGTATATGTTTCTAGGCGATCGTTGCGTTCATTCGATGATGACAGAATTCTGGAGTCTCGTAATTATCGGACTCGCTTTGGAAGAAGATCATTTTCCTATGCTGCACCCGCATTGTGGAATTCCTTACCAAGAGACGCGAGGAACTCTGCATCCCTACACGCATTTAAAAGGTCTTTGAAGACATACTTTATTTCTTACAATCGCTGACGTGTTTATGTTTTTTTGTGTACATGTACTGTTGTATAATTTTGTTGCGCCATGAGGTCACCCAGGAATGGCGCTCTATAAATATACAATTATTATCATTAACACAAGTGAAACCTTGTTTTTCTCCAAACAAGAGAAAGGCGTCCCGCTTATTTGGAGAATTGAAGAAAAATATTTGAACCAGGACTTATCTCATCGCATGAAATTGAATACCTGGTCCTATGTTTTTTGAAAAAAATGAATGTATACGCTGATGTTTTTTGAGTCCCTCTCCCTATGCACCGCCCCTTGGCTTTGAGCATTCCCAATGACTACAGATAAAAACTAGCGACCTTTATTTTTATCTGTACCCTTAAGAATGTTCAATAGACGATAAGCGAAACGGTGGGGAAATTTTCATTCTTGCTTCTAGCAAAACAACTCAATGACTGATCTTGTTCAAAATATATATATTTGCAGTTGATCTCGCTGTTGCTGTCTCGTGCTATATTTCATCATTCATTCTTCACAACAAATTTAATTACATTTCCTTTCTATTGTACAGGATTTCAAAATATAAGAGACATTCCTTAACGTTTCCTGAAACCTACGGAATTCCCTTTGATTACTTTCTTTCTGCACCAATCATTCGCCAACGTAATCATCATGACAAGAAGCAGTCGAAACGCTCATCGAAATACAATGGCAGCCAATGATGTTTCAATCGTCAGGTTGTGCGTCATCATTGCTTATCGCTAATGGAATGAAAGTCTCTATCGATTTGACGTCGCAGAACGCTGCAGTGTCAGCCTGTCTTACAATACCAATCCGTCACAGTCACAGAATGGCGAGATAAGAACGGAAATGCACTTCTCTTTTAACAACTGACTTTCATTTCTAAATTCTCACTACACCATGACCAGAAATGCATTTGATCAATTCGGCAATTGTTTCAGGAGTTTCACTTTTATATTTTCTCTGTTCATCTTGCTCTCAAGATTGGAGGTAAATGGTCAGATGATGACATGCCTAAATCCGACAGGATGCTACCTCGACGAATGTTGTTTCAACATCATGGTACGAACCGGTCCTCGTTGTGCCAAAATCGATGGTTGTAATCGCGCTTTCGCTCCTGAGTGTTGCCGCAACACTCGCGTCGTGTCAACTACTTTTGGCAATGTCTATGGCTACGCCATTCTTCTCGACGATTTCTACGAATTTCGCGATACCGGAAACCGTTACCTCAACGTATTCTTGGGCATCCCATACGCCAGACCTCCACTTAAAGAATATAATCTTCGATTTAAACCGCCAGAGAATCCTGTGTACACACAAAAATGGGACGCCACATACTACCGCCCGGCATGTCCACAGCCTCTCAAGCATCTTAATCATTTGAGTCCAGATTTGAGGAAGACCAGTGAAGATTGCCTTTACCTAAATATCTTCGTACAGAACACAACCATCGACTTCTTCAGTCGTCGTTATCCCATCATGGTGTTTTTGCATGGTGGTCACCATATCTATGGCTCGGCCGCCGGTTATCCAGGGCATATTTTAGCCCAACACAACATAATGATAATCACAGTGCAATCACGTCTCAATGCGTTCGGATTTCTTTCATTCGAGAACTCAGAATTACCCGGAAATTATGGACTTCTCGACCAGGTGAAAGCTTTGAAGTATATTCAGAGTGAGATAGATCGTTTCCGTGGCAATGCCAGTGATGTAACGTTATTTGGACACGGTTCGGGTGCAGGAGACGTGGCGCTGCACATGATGTCAAGACTTAGTGGCATGCGGACGCCCACAAGACTCTTTCATCGAGCTGTGTGGATGTCCGGCTCTGACCTCATGGAGGGTGGATTCATCAAGAAGTCCGGCGAGGCTAAGCGCTACGCAAGAGAGCTGGCTCTGCGAGTTGGCTGTGCACTGACCGACGAGACGCGAATTCTGACGTGCCTAAGTCAGAGAACTGCTCAGGAGTTAGCCGAGGCGGCAGCTGCAACTACAGTTCGAGAACCAGGTTGGATTGGACGTCCATGGTCTCCAGTGGTTGATGGAAACTTCATAACTGATTTTCCCCTCGAATTGCGAAAGAAGAAACATTTCGCACGTATGTCTGTCATTGGAGGTGTTGTAACTGATGATGGTTCAGATTATGTCCTTAATGAGAAAGGTATAAAGGAAACACTTGGAATAAATAAAGAACAGTTTGATGCTCGAACATTGAAAATTGCCAACGATGCCTTTGCTAGAGACGAAGTAGGAGTCGCAGAAAGTATTCAGTTTGAATACACTTGGTGGCCAGACCCGAACAACAACACATGGCGTCTAAAAATGTTACGTGATATTTTCTCCGATTGGGACTACGGTTCCGGTCTTATAAGATCTCTACGATTTCAGGCCGATGCTGGCCCGATTCCTACAGCACGGAATATCACGCAAATGTATGTGTTTAAATACCGCTCAGCTAAAGACCCTCGAACCAAGTATCTTGGTGCATATCATGGCTCTGAACTCGAATATCTGTTCGGCATGACATACTTCAACGACACACAACGGCGCGAAGTCGGTCTTGCTCCTGTTGGTTTTACTTATGAGGAATTAGATCGCAATATGAGTGATTACATGACATATATGTTTTCGAACTACGTATTACAAGGAAATGCTACTCCAGTGATAGTGCGCAACTTAACTTGGGATACTTTTCGTCCCGACAACAGAACGTACATCCTCCTTAACTTAATGCACGATTATGATGTTCTGGAAGATCCACCAGAGAATGACTTTCATCTTAAACAAAATTATAGAACGTACAAATATGCTTTCTGGCAACATTTCTTCCCTGAATTACTCAGTCGACTTCCGCGGTACAGTACTCCTATACCAACTCCATACTACCTTGAAGAATATAAGACATCTAGCATCAGTCTCGGAGGCATTACAATTGTTATATTCGTCATAGTCATCGGATTAACAATTGTTTATTGTCGACGACGCGCAACTCTTAAATAGAAGTAAAGACTATTTTATCAACACTGTAAAGACACCGTCCAATGTATATTACAGTCCAGTAATAACACAAATTAGGACCGAATACTTAGGCTTTAAAGTTTTACAGACCAATCAGTCTTTTGATAAGCGTCCTGTTTTTGTATGCTATTAGTGTATATTCTTAATGTATCATTATAAAGAAATTTAGGTCGCTAGACCTTGACAATGCTTTTGTATTTTGTCTACTTCACTCCGCTCTGATTGTCCTAGACTAATTTCACAATTTTAATGGCATCTACCCATCCCATATCGTCACATTGAAAGTGTCACAAAATATTCATGCGTCTTGTATTTGCGCATTTGTCGTGTTTATTCAGCTTGAGATGGATTTGTGAGTCTCGTTCATCGATAGCTCATATATTTTCATCCTTAACTATCGATTTTATATGCCTCTGTTTTGCTACATGAGTAAAATATGTGAGTCTTTATAACTGATTTTTAATTACAATAAATATATAGACATGACTTTTCACTGTTCTTTGAAAATGCTTCTCAAGTAAGCGTTGATGCTCTCGCTTTTCCTACTCGCCAACACATGGATGATAATCAACGATAATCTAACGAAAAAAGATATTTTTGTATTCTAGCACGCATCGTCTACTTAAATTGACCAACCTAAAATAAATCGACAACCCCATAAGCAGTTTTGATATGCGATAAAGCTAGGCTATGAAGAAATGCGCTTTTAATGAAAGGTAAAATACGAATGTTCCTCTTTCAGTATGCAAAATTAGGAATTCTAAGAAAGAATTTAAATGAAAGTACAATTAGTTTCAATAAAAAAAGTTGTTTTACATCTATACTAAATCGGTCCTTCGAATCAAGGAGGATAGAATTTCGTAAGTGAAGGAAATTAAAGAAAAAGACAATATAAATTTTTGAGAACGATCATTATAGTCGGCTAAAATACTTTTGACAATTTTCAATAGGAATAGCTAAAACACCATTATTGATTAAATCTGCTAAGCGTCGATTTCGTTGATGCAATCAAATTTTTGCCAACATGTTGGCAGTCCGATTCACCTGGCATTGGAAATTTATACAATAAGGTGCTACATACGTGTATCTGCTGACGTTTGACTGATTACCCACACCACAATTTTGAAACCAATAAATAATACGACAAAACCTTGAGCCTAAGGGAAATGAAGTTTCACCTACAAACGGGGTTTCTATTAAGTTTATTATAGTATGATCTTGTTTCTTTAAATTACCCGTTTGTGTTACGAATTTATTATTAAAATCAATTACCTTAATCAAATTGATTACAGTGCATCTTCCATTATTCGGATTCCGATTATCCGGACGTAATTTTAGAATCCGTTCGATTCTCTGTGATTCCATCAAAATATGTCGGCTACATAATAGAATCGAATCTTCATTTTATCATTGCTCTCCTTTTTAAGATAATACAGAGTATACACGAATTACTCTTGCTTTTCCTGCATCTCATTGGCTCAATGTGCGGTTCTTCAGTTCTCTGAGCCTAGTAAAAGACAATCAACTAACTGATTGGAGCATTACTAAGTGAACTACGAATTCTAGTCAAAGTTGCGATACAGTTTTGATAAATCATTTATATTCATTGTCTCAGTTCACGGGCATTGTATACGTATGTACTTTAATAGTAACAACAGTGAAAATATAGCAAAACATGAACTACTTGTGCTCATAATTTCATTAAAAAGTCGAAGTATCGGAAGCAAAATATCAAAATTATATTTTAGGTAGATATGCGGGATGGATATATGCATACTGATTATATGCAGAAAATATTCTAGGGGATTTGTGGTATATAATCAAATGCATTTGACTCGAGCCCACAAGCTTTTGCAAATATGGAATTTAAAAATTTGCTTATCCGGATCTTTAACTGACCAGTTCGGTTTTGACCATCCGGATAATCGAAGATGTACTGTACCTGATTACCTGAATAAGACAGACCTAATCAAATGCATTTTCCTCTTAAATGGTGGTCATTTTCTTACAGATGCCGACCAATATTTTCAATAGAAGGTACTATATATGCTGTATGTCGCTCTTCCTACATCAACACAGTTTAAAAAACACGTTTTTGAAACCGAATACAAAACAAGGTTTTCAAACTATGCTCAAAAATCTGGTATTTATAACCATGTTAAAAGAATTACATGCAGATTTGAAAAACAGATTTAAAATTGTTCTATGTGTTCGTGTGACAATGCAGCCACTCAATTAATGCTAAAAAGCATATCTCATTTAGAAAAACACAACAAATAACAACACAATATAATAAGTAATAAAATATGGTATAATTTCTGATATTTTCTATATTATTGGGCACATGCATGTATATTAAAGAATAGCAAGTAACTGTGTCTTGCGCTAATGTGCATGAATTTGTAGCTAATGACTACCAAATAAATTTAAACACCAGCGATAGACTCTTAAGAAAGTTAGCAATATGCTATCAAAGCGAATACTTATTGCATTCCATGATTAAATCTTACACTGCATGTCATTATCTAAAAACTAGAGAACAACAATATATTTTTAGAACAAAGAAATACGTGTTTTAACATGGTTCTAAATTGAGGAATGTTTTTGAACCCTATAACTGCTGCATTAAAAATTGTATTCAAAATTAATTTCTTTAGATTAACCTTCAAGTAACGTGTAAATGATATTTATGCTGCCAATTAATCGATTCTGAACATTTCCTCTTGATAATATCTAACAATTCACCTCAAGTTTAGTTTGGGACTTTCCACAGTCAACGAGCAAATGAAAGTACCACGTTTATCGGCGCGAGATCGCTCAGCCTACAAAGTAGACCAGTCTCAAGCGAATTTGGCCTCTCGCTTAGCACTTTACATGTGTACACGCGTTGTGCACAGCAGGGTTGCAATCGGTCGTCGTAATCAAAAACGTGGGTCGGGACCGGTGCGACGGTTGGAATCTCTGTAACCGAGTGGCTGAAGGCTTAGATCGTCAGACATCATTCAATCTCCATGTAGTATACATCATGCGCATGAAAGGCATGCTTAGTGGTACTGCAAATAAGCAATTTTCCAATTACATTACAATTATGCACACTTTGATAACAAATTTTGTACAATAGAAAAGACTGAGCAGCAGTAATACGCGTAATAACTTATTTATCAATCTTATGAGCTATAAGCCTGCGTTATAATTTGTGAAAGTAATAATGATAACAATTGTTCGAAAAAACCTTGTTACATTGACATAATTGATTTATTTGTTAATGATTAATGTCAGCCTGATCGTGACCATGTCCACCGATGGTGGAAGAAATGCATCGATAAAGAGAAAACAATGAGATTCCAGGTCGAGCCATTATCTGGTTAGCATTGTCCTCACAACTAATTGGGTATAACAATTATACAAAATGATGAGTAATGAATGACTACTGACTAAGTGTTGATGTTACGAATTGTGTTGTCTCCGAAAGTACATCATTAAACTTGATTTGAAATGATACACCGAAGTGATATTTACGCCAATTGAGAATTCTCTACAGGTATTTTAAGTTTAAATCATTGACCGCGAGCTCACGTATAAGAGGCTGACGTATCAGAGAGCTCATCAACATATATTTCAGCAAGCGCTCCAAGACATTTTGTGTGGCACCTGTAAAGCGCCAATTACAATTAACCACATGCTGGCAATTTGTAAAGCAATGTTACAATTTTAATGTACCTACTGGTACTACATGTGGTTACATTGAAATCCAATCATTCATTGCATCCTAAGTTCCAAGTGTTCCATGAACAATCCAATGTAATGAAATTATTCAAGATATTGAATAATCTTGCGATAGATAGGCTAAGGAATACACAATTTTTACAAAACTCATAGAACAGAATATAGGATTCTGCAAACTTTATTTGAGACAAAGTAGGGTTTGACACAACGTGCACAAATTAATACTCTCAACATTTAGGAAACTATTACTACCTTGTCTTAACTTATGTCACTTAACATACTTATTGGTAATTTTAAATTATTTTACATGTATGTTCTCAAAAAATGTTGCAATCATTTTCATTGACAAACCAATTCACTCTAGAATGAATTTCGTCGTAGACCTTCTTATTTTATAGCCGGATCCCGGCCGTCGTTGTCATAATAGGCCGGACCGATCGGCCGGCAAATAACCACCCGGCTAGCGACCAGTTCCAACCCTGGTGCACAGGGGTATCTTTTTGTCGTTGGTTTCCAATTTTCCTTCGTAATCCAAATAACCTTGCAGAAACTGTTTTGTGATCAATAATCCTTCTATTTTCCTTTAGACAAAGTAGGAAGATGAATTGTATTTCAATTAAAAAATTCTATTCAATTCAAGAAATCATTAGGAGTTTCAGATCTCTATTAAAAACAGAACACAAGTGCTGCAGCATTCCAATTATTTTAATCATGTATTTGTATAGGCAATTTGAATTTCGAATGTAACACCAGAAATTTCATGACAAAAAGAGAGAGAGAAACTATAAAATGATAGTAAAAAGCGAAGGTGATGCGTGGACCGTCGAATCACAGTCTAGCAATTTCAGGTGCAGGACCAAACAAGATATTTTTAAGGCATTTACGCGCACGAAATGAGCTCGCAGCAATTTCTGCTCAGTTTTTAAGAAACCGAAGTAACTTGGCAATTTCACTTGCTAAATATTCATCCAAATTTGGTTTGAATCTAGCCAAAGTATCCATGAACATAAATAGGCTGCAAATAACAATTACTTGTTGCATTTATTCTGTGGCGCAGTCGTTTACAGATATCAAATGACCAACAACAGAAAATGGATCAATTACAGAATTGCCGTGATCAGCATTCGCAATAGGATTTACGCGCAATATCAATAGAAATCTATTCTGTCACTAGATTGCGTAAAAATGCATAACATGTGTGACAGTGTGAGCAAATACTGGTGAATCAAAGGAATGGAGATATGTAACGTACTTGATCAACAAATGGTTCATTGTTAAGTTTAGCCACGTTCTTCGTTGCAGACTAGTCTCCCACAAATAATGCGGCATTGTATATATCCTACAGGGATCTGCATTTGACGTGTCTCTACTAGTTTTCTCGTTAACTATATAATATGAGTGTGTTGATAAACCAAATTCCTCAGTGTAACTCTTATGCATCGCAACCGAGGCGCATGGATATCCTTCCACATCACCAACATAACATAATTAAGTGTAACTCTAATTTATCGCAACCGAGAGATTGATGACGATGCATGCATTGAATATGGATACTCACCAATACGATCCATCATGCGACGTACAGTATATTCAACAAAATGAATCAAATTTCGCAAGCCTTGCGTGCGTTATCGCAGTGATCAGAAATATGAAAAATTATGAAATATATGCACGTATGTACTCGTACAAACATCGGCATATGTAGCATTTTGCCTTAGAATGTGTGTACAATTGATCACAATTGACGAAAACTGTCAACTTTTTGAGATTGAGCTGTGTATGATTTGACGAAGGAAAAAGTGAATTTGAATCAATTCATGTATACATGGTTTCGTTAATAAAACGACTTTCAAGTTGACTATGACGTAGCATCCACTCCAAACGCACCTACAAAACTGAGATTGAGCTGATGAAATGGAACACAGGATCAGTTTAATGGACGGTTTAGAGAAGCTACATAAACGATCCAAAGCGAGCATCATCTTTATGTCCTGGATCAATTATGATTGGTAGCTATAAGGGTAATCAAGAAGTCATTTGAGCTAATTGAATCAATGATTACACATTACACTATTCCTTCTTCAATATGAAATAAAGCCAGCCGGTTGTAGGAAACCAAAAAAGATTAAAATTAAAATTTTTCGATTTGTATGACTGCAGATGCAATTTACGCATTCAAAAGTACACTCAAAATGAGGAAAACCATAGTGGTAAATAATCAAGAATAAATTTAATTGCTCCTCTTAGTCAAAAGTAATAAAAAAAATAGTCAGTTGATCAAAATCATGATCCTATTGTCGCAGTTTGATACTTCTAAATAAATTTGCACGTAGCTCGCACTTGCAATTTAGTTTTGATTTTCCAATTTTCAATAATTCACTGATATTAATAATCTTCAATGTCACTGATATTATGTCTTATTTGTATTCATTGAATACTATGCGATACAAATATCTTGCTAAGTATGTTATCATTCGCTTCATGACGAAACTGAAATTAAATTAAATTTTGAATAAGTCGACATGTGTGACTTATTACTTATCAGTTTTGAAGACTAAAACTTTGAGACTCACCAATCACACAGTTTACCGTCAAAAGACATAATTAAAATTCATCTTAGCCATTGACTAAATCGCTTTCGCCACAGAAATTTCTTCCTGATTAATAAGATTCGTCGATATTTTTGCTCAACATCATCGTGAGAGGAGATACTTACGAGCTGTCGAGTTCTCACCTCTTATAACTCCCATATTGACAAGAACAAAGACATTCTAGCGAGTATAGAGAGGAATCGATACTACGATAGGAGAAATGAAGAACTTTCTCTTCACTTATTTCGCAAGAAAACTGAAGCTGTTAGCCAATTTTGACGAATGGGAGATAAAAGTCTGACATTCACATGGAATTGGTGTGTTTTGATGAAAGTCGATCAGAAAGGTTGATTTCACAAGCAGAGAGGCAGCCAGATTTCGAATTTCGAGCTACCTCGCGATTTCATTAAATCGACAGCAGTCTGTATACTATATTACGGTTTCGAAATACAATACATTTTTCAGCAGATCGTTGCATTATCAAATGAAGCTTAACGTCACTACTCCACCTATACTGGGAGGCTTGGGCGGTGCTGACATTTCTGGAGCGTTGTGGTACTTTTAGTTCGGATGCCCTTCCTGCCAACTTCCAATGACACTTTCGGGGATCGATCTCTGGACAAAAAGATCGCTAGGCCAAACTTACCCCTTGTGCCAAGGAGACCACCTATCAAATCTAATAATATAATTCATGTGATATGATTGTGACAGGCAGTTTAGATTTACAGTATGATTCATGAATGTAAGCGTGCCGTTTTGTATGCTTATAAGTTTACACACCATTTCATGCTATAACTTATATCCATCTAATAATAATAATAAAATCTTTATTTTAAGAGGATGACACTGGTAGCACATGACACTTTGAGGATGAAGCAAGTCATGAAACATATTGAGCGCCCAATCAGCACGTCGATTCTCAACATCACCTGGACATGTGTCCAGCCGCATATAATGCGATGAGAAAGACGAAATCGTTTTCCAAAGATGACAATTTTTTGTGACATTTCAATGAGAAGGGGACGAGTTGTAGCCCTCCTCAACTACGGATAGTACAAAGGCGCAAAATACTGATCAAATGGGAGTTACAAGCACTGTTCGATTGTAGACGACACGTATATAATACCACGAAGACAGGCGAACGCTCGAAACGTCGTTAGATTGTGTATATAGCTTTTACTAAAACCTGCTGAAAATAAATGAGTGAGCATTCACGTACTGGTTTACGTTTCTCATTATGAAAGGCCTCCTGTTAACAGCAATATTCAAAATGTATATACACTTGTCTCCGTGGCAGTGGTTAAATGCTTGGTTTTGTTATTTAATTTCTTTGTGTCGGCTCTGAGGCTGTCATTGGAAGTTGGTAGAGGACATCCGGATTAAAGAATAACATTACTTCAGCACTGTCCAGGCCCTCAATGGGGGGGGGGATAGCCGTCGCCCCTTTCGGGCATTTCTCAAAAGTACCCCGTTAGGGCTGGAATTTGGCCTCCTCCAATTCTTCTAAATTTAACAACGGATTATAATAAGAATATCTGTTCATTACATTTTGGACATGGTAAAATCAATGAGGGTAAACGTTTTTACAGAATCATAAATCTTCAAACAAAATTTTAAAATTTGACTTTGCACTTGTTTAGAAAAATTTAGCAATTTCAATATTGAAGTGATATTTTTGATCTAAATACAACTCACACAAATCACAAGGAGAAAATTCTGTCTAATTCATCAAGATGCGCAATCCCATTTCCCAGTTCAAACAAATGAATGACTTCAACATAATGTTAAATGATTCTATCATTAATCCAACATAAAAACACCATATTTTTCGTGAGTAACTACAAAATTGTTGAATTGTTTTCTTTCACATAGTGCTGACACAATTTATACATCTATGAGTAGTGTGGATGAGATAACCACAATTCAGACACTTGTGCATGCTCATAGATCATCAAATGATGTCAGATGATCAATATATTTCATTTCAATTCAATTTGAAATAGACGAAGCTACCAAATATTAAAGAAAATGAAAAATATTCGTAAAAATATTAGATGCACTTTCAATAAAGAATCACTTATCTTACCATCCAGTGGATCAAAATCAGAAGTATTTACACAGCATTTCAGACATATTCAAAAAGCAAGCTGCCGTGGAGACGCGTTTACGAATACGACGAACTTTAAAAAAGCTGAGTTGCACAAGGACTGCACAATTTGCCCTGACCTCCCGGCGAGTGTTAAGTTTCATTCATTGGTGCAGTATACCGTACATTCTTGCACCTACACACGATGTGCATGCACACAGACGCTACATAATTTATCATCAGCGTTGGAAAAGTTGTGAATGGTACAGCAGAGTGGCTCAAGATTTTAGAATTCTTTCCATTATCATGTTAGTTCATGAAAAAAATAAACATCTCACCTCTACACCATCATCTGAGTATCCATAATACGGCTGAGTAATAACTGATGTCAGACCTCCTACAAGTCCATAGCCAAGACCTTTGACTCCAGCCGAGAGATGTGCTACACTTCCTCCTTCCTTGCCAGCATCGTCTCGCAATTTCTGACGCAGGGCATCGTGACGACGGTCCATAGAGGCAACGTTGACTAAATCGGAGAAAGTTCCTGTCACCTATAAGAGGAAAAGGGGCATGGGTGAGTAAGTGCTTTGTGCAGGGACAAGATATTTTGAGACCATCAATACTGACCTTCGCAGAAGAGTTGGTAACACCATGAGCAACATTACGCAAGAATCCACGAATGTTCATGTCCTCGACAATACCCGAGACGCCCTCAGAAAGATCATTAATGAAACCCATAGGATTACCGAGGAAATCGAATGAAACTAATATCCTCATAGCCTGGTTCTTGAGTTCCTGCCGATAGTGACCCGTAATTTCTCTAGTGAGCAATAACTGAGTCATGAACACATGATTACCTTCGAATGGCGCTGCAAAAGAAGAAAATCATTCTGCAATCAAAGCTTAACTAGCCATTAATTTTAATGAAAATGACCATCAAAAAGAGGATTTAACATTGACACACGTGATCAAATCACCAGCTCTCCTACGGAAGATTTTTCTAATTTTCGGGCATGCTCTTTAGACTGTATGACGGAGATAAAACGGTGCATTTTTATTAAAATATCAGCTTTATAAATTAAAAAAACTCATCAATTTGCTTAAATTCCATCAGGCCACTATGTAAGGCTGATGTGACATAAAACATTTAATTTACGCAGTTTTTTGAAGAACGCCATATTATGCGGATAATTTGATTACATGTACATCGAAATGATTTTTAAATGAGTCAAATCTTGAGAATTGTGAAAAATGCCTTGGCTCATTGTAAATAATTTACAAGTAAGGGAATGCCAAGTAAACTTATTATAGTTTTATAACAAATTATTTCCAATGAATTGCTGTCTCCCTCACGAAGCTATATTCAGGGAACTTAAGAGATTAGAAAAAAATACAAATTAAAGAAAGCTCCCTGAAGATAGCTTCGTGAAGAAAACAAAAATTAATTGGAAATAATTTATTATTATACTAATATAAGTTTACTTGGCATTCCTTTACCTTTTAATTATGAGTTAAATCTGTATCACCATATCAAATCAAACATGATCTAAGAATGAAATTTCGTACATTCACGGATGTACATGATGCCTTTCACTACCAACTGCATGTAAACATCTTGCAATGCACATACACACACACTGATGGCTGGAATAAAGGTGATTGCTGAGGACATACAATCTTACCGTCTTTTCCATCGTGAAATAAAAATGAGGCATCTTCAGAAATAGTGTAAACAAGTTGAAAAAATAATTCAGATTATCATTTCTAAACAAAACAGAACTAAGTAACTGGCGCTCTAGGATCATCTTCACAATTGATAGCAGATTTAGCATCTTTCAAGCATTTTCTCGATAGCTTTGGTTGATTCAATGGGCTTTTCTTTTTTCTGCACTTGTTTTTTCTTCTCTCTTAATTGTTCTAAGTCCTGCTTCGTTTTTTGTGGATTGCAATTCTGATAATACGCTCTAGGCATGTGTTTTATCTTCCAATTTCCTTTCTATTTCCTCCTTTGCTGTCGTGGCTGACGCACGCAGCTTTTTAAATTCCAGATTTTGGGATTTACCCGGTCCGACTTCTTCCACCAGATTCTTTTCCAATTTGTGAATTTTCTAGCTTTTTCTTTATTCTGAATCTGTTGCAAGCGTTTTTCATTTTCGGCACGTGTATCAGATGATTTTATAAAGCAAAACAGGAGACGACTCTCAAACATATCTTGCTTGTATCGCAATTTCTATACATAAAATGTATATATTCGAATAATATTAATACTCGTACACCGCTAGAATAACCAAATAATCAAATAAGGCATCAGATAATCCTCTATCGATTTTCACGCATTCAACAAATGATTACTCGGGTATTCGAGCGCCGATTTTGCTTTCTGGGATTAAGGGATTTCGTACGTTCGTAGGTGCACTGAATCACGTTACTTACCCAGTACAATGCGGGCGTTCTCGAAATTGAGCAAAGGAAATGGCATCACTGCCTTGATAGCAAGGAGGTCGGGCGGGAGATTGGCCGACTTCTGGACGGTTAGAGTGATAACTCCGAAATGAATTTTTATTGAACTGAAATAATAACGTTGTTGCTCGGCGGAGGTAGCTGCAGCAAGGACTCGCTGATGTTCATGTTCAGTTTCATTAGCGTCTGCTGTCTCAGCCATGCGCTGATCAATCTTGAAGATTTGTATCAAGCGCCAAAGAAGGCGGTCTTCCAATTCTACGTTGATTTTTCTCAAATGAAACTGCAAGGAGATAATTGAAGCTGTACTGAATGTCTCAAAACACATGAAAACTATTTAGAACAAAAATAGGACGGAGATCATTTGCAATTAGCAAAACGGCTCACAAAACAAATTGATGATGTCAGGAGAATTCCGATAAAAATCCTGTCTCTGAGGAAATCGTTACTATGCAAATCATCTGAAGAAACTGTCCTGAAGGAACGCTCTTTGACGTGTATGTCAAGTTCATAGATGGAGGGAATGATGACTGGAATGGGAGCTAAACTGTACTAGTTAGTGGGCGATAATGAAGGCTACGTATGAGGACGATTTAGTGACAATATTGTGTCATTATCTTGGACATGTAACATAAATACTTCGGCATGGTTGTTATCATTTATCACCCACTGCACCCTGAATCATTCCAATGCTGTTGAAAAGCACGGGCGCTAAAATAATTTGTTGGAAAATCCGTTAATCCTAATACTTCATAATGTGCATATTTGGAAAAGCTATAAGGAAATATGGGTGCAATGTGCATGCATGTTGACATTCGGTTGCGATTTCAATCGATTTATAACAGCTTGAAAAATTAATGATGAAAATAGCTATGGAATCATCCCTTCAATAATTACATAGGAGCCGGCAATCTGTGATCTATGAAATCTTTTCGAAATTGCTGTCACGTACCACCCACGAGATCTACAGTAGCTTTTTAAAGCTGATTATACTTTGTTTGACGTCTTGCGTTGTTGTAAACGTGCTTTAATATTGTCATAGTTATCTTCATCATTGATTTTCCTCTTGTTTAATTCATGATCTCAATTAATGATTACTAAATCAGCTTTATTGTATTGTACACCTCTTGTGATCTTGTATTGATGTGATGTTTTGAGAAAGCTTTGTGATCATGTTTTGACTACTTGCAAAATTGTGTCGGAGTTGTGCTTTACCGGTGTATTTTGTTCTATATTGTTTAGTCGATAACGTCCCCTTTGAACACAAACTCCTAACAATAAGTAATGACTTAAAGTTATAAACAATTTTGTGACATCTCCATTGATAGAACTACAAACAGGATTTTTCATTAAGGATATTGCAATTCAATATACACGTTATGCTAAGCGATATGCTCATAAAAGTTGCAATTAACATTTTTTATTGTATAGTTGTTTCTGAGCCCACACAAAGGTCAAAATGATCCAGTGACCCGATGGTTGGATTAGGTTGTAGACCCTGAACTAGCTGAATTGACTTGTGACTTGGTTTTCACATTTTCCTGTAGCCACTACATCATCTGATAATTTGAATGCATACTTGACACAGAAACCCTGTATATCTTCCTCAATCTATCTGGCTACAGCAATCTAAAGATAGAGACGTTTTGTCTTAATAATTTTGCATAAGGGAACACCTGCTTGACGTTGCGCTCTACCACTGTCATGCAACGCAGGAAGTCTTTAAATCACCCAACCTGAATGAGTAAATCTACTGAGAAAACAATGGCGTGAGTAGAATGCCTAAATGCATGATTACCCGCATTAACAAGGTTACCGTTGGTTTCTATTTTAAGTGAAGATTATCAGATAGAAGAGATAATACAATTAAGCGTGCGATTGTATACTTCAAAACAAAAGCGATTGGAGTGTGTGGTTTGCTTGGGTATGGAATAGAATGATCAAACCTGAACAATTTAAAGGCTAAACCTTGTGTTTAAGTTGTGCTGAAGTCTGAGGACATCCTTCAATTCTGTACTACAAGACTAAGAGTAATGCAATCCAACTTCAGTGGGTAGAATATATTGAATAAATGTTACAGCACCATCAAGATGAAGTAGGCCTATTCGTATTACCAAAATGCATTGTCGATAACTGAAGCGAGGAAAATATCTTTGCCCTTGAGATGTTCATGAATTACATGTATATCCTAACTTAGCTTCAATGAATTTGAGAAAAATTAACATCTAAAAACTAAGTGACAATTTCTTGAATTATTTAGCTAACTGCTTTATTCCAATGATTAATGTCACATGTTCTCGACGTCCTGAACATAATGACTTGATGAACGAACATTGTCGCATCTCTCGGCACTAAATTTGTGGCTTACGAGAATCAGTTTGCAATCAAACTTCTAGCAGATCTAGTAATCTAGCAGATTAATTTTAGAGTAGCCATATTATAGCCACGCAATTTCAATTATAATCAAAGTATTTATAATAAACATGTTTGAAAGCCATAAGCCAATAGGCAGCAGTAGGAGTATTATAATTTGGATAGCCATATTCAAATACCACGCCTATGATTCAGCTATGTACAGCTGTACGCGTATAAAAAACAAATAGCCAGAGCATCATAATCGATGTGAAGCTAAACATGCAATTTATCGAGTATAATATTAAAAACTGCACGAACTACATATGAATCCGTAAGTTGTTGTCCCCATCTCCTAGCCCAAGCCACTAAACACATAAGTTATGCGAGCATTCATTCCCTATGATGTTCGTTATCAGTGTCGTACTGTCAGTTTAGAAATAGGTAGACTTCCACATGAGGAGAGGAGAACCGTTGTTTGTCCTTGTAGTATTTTTGAATTTTTAGACATTTTAGGATATAATAAGTTTCTCTGAAATCACATTTTTGCACCTTTAAAAAATTAACTAGTCGTTAGCTTGTTTATTTTTAATGTTGTTACCTTGACGCACTTTGCTACGTTGAATAATGATATCAATAACACTCATCTGTTACTTATAGATCAATAAATATACATAGCTTACTGCAATTCACAGTTACTTCGATAGAAAATACATCATCACTATATTTTATTTTGAATCGATGGAGCCGGAAATTTTCAAAGAAGTAAACCGGAGCCGATTTGTTATTTCATCGGCTCAACAGCCGTGCATACAACCCTTACCCACCTGGCAATATTTGAAGATAACAGCATTCCACTTGCTCTGCAGCTCCCTGGAGAAGGCGAAAGAAAGTAGAGGTTCCCCAGATCCAATACCGGGAGCGGGAGACTGAAGTGAACCAGTGGAGGCGGAGGTAGTTATAGTGTGTTTTGGTTTGGGAGTGTACAACAGAACTGGAATGGCAGCATCCAACAGCTGATTGTCTGTTTGAACAGACTGAATAGTGACTTCGAGGAAGTCACTCTTTCCAACGAGGTTGTAGGAGGCTTTAATTCCCCGGAGAGCCATGTACAAAACTTCTTCTGGACTATCATTGACAAGGGAGACGCCAAGACCGTCAATCATAGTGAGCCGCAGCTGAAATGGGAGATGGAAATGTACATACAGAATTGTGGATATTTTGCACAAGAAATCAATCAAGGTGAAACAATTAATTTAATCAACACGCACTGAGATGTTTCGATAGACTACTGATTAGGAATTGAAAATAAATCATTTATGATGAAGTAATAATTCAGATAAACTTCTAGCACATCCATAGGATGTACTAGTTACCATAGTGGACTTTCCACAATCAATTTTCAGTCATCCTTGGTCAAACCAAGGCACGAAGCTTCATCACTAGCAATTTATGGATGATACAACCTTCGAGCAAAAGCAGCTCTCACGAAATGAGTGGTCTATAATGTGAGAGTTGGTTCCTCCCTGTGCGGGCGATTCGAATTCTGGACTTCCTGCAAGCACCTCTACATCGAAGCGCGGCCTTAATCCTCAGAGACCTGAATACTTAAAATCAATTTTCCTAATGTTTTGATATCGATTTAAGCAGATAAATTAAGAATATGTGAAAGGGGTCCACAGGGAAAAAGCTGAAGTCTCTGAGGGTTAAACAACTGAGCTAGCATGCCACAAGCTGCTCTCTTAAGGTCACAGCACATAAACAAGATTCATTTAGTTCAGTGGGTACAACTCATCTAAAATCCTTTATACATGACTCAGAACAGCTTACCTCCCAGTCATTGGCATGAAGAGATTGTTTCTCTCGTTCTGACATCGGATATCTTTCTTCATCCGATTCCACTGACGTCCAAGAACTTAAGGTTCCGCCATCATCGAGTGGTACTGCTCGAATTTCGCGCGCTGTCATTTTGTCTTCGATCTGCAGAACACGGGTTGGTCCATCAGTGATTACTTGCACTCGCAGTTGACCTGACCCGCCAAGATGACGTATTAACCGGATTTTGGCGAGCCGGGAGAGCTCTGTTGAGCCACGATGAGCAGCTCGATCAAAGCTGGAAGTGCATAGGACGTCCGCTCCAACTGCAAGTTCTGTAGCACGGACGTGCAGACCAGCATCACAGACGAGTAAAGTTCCATGTTCCTGAAACAAGAGCTTACATTCAAATTTTGAATGATGAAGATAATAATGTACGAAGACAGCGGGTGACATTGAGACTGTATATCTGCCTTCATGACACGAATGCGATTGGGATTCGTGTCGTGCCCTGTCATTCGTTTCGTGTTCGTGTTTTTGCAGTAGGAGTCGACTTTGCGCTTTCTCATTGACAATGAACCACTGCAAATTTTCAGTTTGGGATAAATTCACAACTTAACCTGTTCCATTATATTCCATGCTGATGAAGGATATGTTTACAGGGCTGCCAACCCATGGCCAAAAATCGGGACACAAAAATCATACATTTTTCTTCCATTTTATACGTAACTATTCATTTTGATGTGCGTTTTGTTTTTCATCTGTTTTGTTGGACTTAACCTGGCCATAATTCCTATATTTCGTACACTTAAACGCGTATCAGTTATGAACTACAGAAGTTCTATGACAGAAGAAAAGTATCTACATCTTATTAACGACAATCTTCATTTCGTCACCTCAAAACCAATCGATTTAATAGAAAAATATTCTCTCGTACAAAGATAAAAGTGACTTATTGTGACTAAAAAAAAAAAAAAAACAAAAATTGCAAGTTGGTGTCGAATTGGATGATTTCTTGAGTTTGTAAAAATAGGGCGTTTGTTTATGTTGTTGCACCCATTTTTCTCAAAAAGAAATCGAATGCATATTTTATATCAGTGCAAACAGCATTTCAAAGGTAGACAGGAGGCCTATGCACGTGACTACAGTCTATATGATTTCACTGTAATTATATATAGTGTATAAATAATAATTTTGACCACATAAACTACAAAAATAAATAAATAAATAAATGAACGTTGTTTATACTCGGAAGCACATTAGGCACGGAGCCTTTCTTCCATGTGGCCGAGTTGTCATTTACCACTCTCATTCTTTTTCGTGCTGAGTGTTTAGCAAGAATGCAGAGTGTACCTATTTAAAAGTCTTAGGTTTGACCCGACCAAGATTTGAACCAAGGTCTCCCGGACGCAGAGCGAACACTCTACCACAATAGTATCCAAATTTCAAACTACAAAAAATCGGGACAGTTAAATTTTGAGAACCTCTTGGTAAAAAAATCGGACAGTCGATTTTTATGCTAATCCAGCTGTATATTAGATCGGGTAAAGGGCTGCAGCCGTTTGACAGCGATCACTGAACTTTTAATCCGATTCCTTATACTCGGTGATTTCTTTATCCGATGAGCCCGATCCTCCAGTGAACTATTGCTTTGTGTTGATTTGCACGTTTTAAATTAAATTATTTGGAAAATAAATTTCCTGATAGAAATAGCCCCGTTCTTATAGGCCCTACATAAGCTTGCCTCGATAGTTTTCTTCACTATCACACAACAAAATTTGTCTGAATATTACAATTGTCATAGAGAAATGTATCACTTACTCTCACAGTCCATCGCTGAGTTCTCTTTCGTTTTGGATCCAAACGGTTGACTGTCAGGGGAACTAGTTTACCAGCAGCCGCCGGTTGAGGCGCCAAGTCGGCGATATCTAGTACCATCGGTCCCGTTCCGGATGCTTGAACTCCTGCGCCACTTCCGGATCCTCCACTTCCTCCAGCACCCCTCGTTCTTCCTCCACAACCCAAATTGAAAATCCTGTCTTCCCTGTCCAGTTCCCACAACTGATAGCGAATTCCAGGCATCTTGCGTCTCAGTCGGACTCGTCTCGAGTTTGGACAATATTCTAAGGCAAGCGGCTCATGCTCCTCGCTGCGATCTACTGTAGCACGCATGCAGATAAAGACCGCACGGTCATAGAGTAAATCCTCTCCCATTCCTACTTGTTCCATGTTGTAAATACAAGCAGCTCCACCACCTCCGTGTACGCTCAATGTAAGTTGAGGCATGTGACATGGCTCGTCCCACACGTAGGGAATTGATGTTCGCGGCCGCAACAGAGATCTCAGTGACTGGTCTGTGACGGTTCTTTGGACGTAGACGATCGGCACTTCAGAGAAATTATCGAGGCGGTATGGAAGCGGGAGGTCATTGACTTCTGTGAAGACAGCAAAGTTTGTGGCACCTTGTAGGATTACTTCGACACGGAGAAAGCAGGTTTGGTCGTGTCCAAGTCTGGAAAGTTACAACGGAATTCACGTAACTGGGCATTACATTGCAATAATAGTATATTCCCTCTCGTTCTCTTAGATGATCTGAAGACCGTTGCATATTGAAGGAGCCTCTCATGAAAACAATATTCAGGTGAGGTTGTGCTTCCTTCTATGCACCCTCTGAGTGAAAATGTATTCACCCCCCCCCCCCAGATATAAGAAATTCGAGCAGTTTATTGACTTTCAAGCGTCGCCTGAAGAAATTTTTGCTTATTAATGTATCTCTTCAATTTTATGATAATTCAAGTAATTTGTGATTTCATTGTATGTTTTAGAGATGTGAGCCTTTTTGGGTATAGCCTTATACAAATTTGTCCGGATAAACAAATAGTAAATCAACACAGTTGCATACTCGGGAGTTGCTACATGAAGTCATCATGTTGAAGGTTGGATCTCGACCATTAAACGAAGTGGATAGTAGTCCACGTTCTACGGCTACATCCTGTGCACATTTTCAATTGAGTTTTCTCCACATTTTCATGAAGCACCACAATGCTGCATAACATAAACTCAATAGAAAAAAAACCCGATCATAAACCCGATAGAGAGAGGATCGAATAATCAGATTATTACAAATGTAGAAAGTAAGCTGTTAGAAACTCATCAACTTGAGATCAACATTTTCACTTAATATTAATCCACATCACATAACATTACAAAAAGAACGATTAACTGTGATTATGCGCATCTGAGCCAACCAATGAAGATAATGCTCCCAATCGTCCCAGTACGCACTCAATCGTCCCAATAATGAGAGTTAATTGAAGTTCCCCCCTTCATTGAGAAGTAATGAATTCAAATTCATAGTTTATTGAGCTAAAGAAACTTATTTCCAAGATTCCATGCGTTTCGTCTTGATTTTCTGAAACTCGTGAATGAGCCGTCATTGCCCTGCTAATGTCTTTTGACGAAATGTGTCGCGCGGAATAAATCAGACAGTGCAGCAATTTTATTTCAGCAAATTCATTTCAACGAAGATAGCGATTTTATCATTTTTCATCTTCGGAATTAAAAAAGAGGATCCAAGAAACATTTATTGTTTGCTCATAAAATAATAGTGGCAAGCAACTATCTTACAACTTAAAATTGCCTCGTGATTCCGACCGGTTCTCTTCCACTTGATGCTATGGGCCATAAAATTCTTCCAACTTTGCTGTGTATTATATTTCAATGCATAAAGGCTGATTACCTATCCTACGAGAAAACTCCATTCCCTACTTATATCACATTATGAAATGTCTGGTCAAAACTCAGAATTAAAAAAAAATCTCCCACTTTTTGGAAGAATCTCGGACATGCTCCGACATAGTATTGTTTTCATAGACTAATTCATGACGAACAAATCAATAGCAGTAATAATGGACTCAGATGTTTTGTAATTAGCAGTCTTGCGCCTTTACTGCAGCAGGATTGATCTGACATATCGTACATAAATGGTATTCTGCACATAAAAAATGTGCAAGTACATTGAGAAGTTCAAGATAATTATTAAAGCGTGGATTAGACTTCTGACGATTGACAGCGACCATGAAAGTGTGCTCAGATAATTCATCATTTTCTAATTTTTTGAGAGTCGCTTGCTCGCCACATAATTACTGACAATTCCAAACTAATCATGAAATGCTTTTATTCAGTCGCTGAGTGGTCAAGTTTTGTTATTTGCTTTAGTATTGTATGCATTGTATCTGTCCTCTCTTCCATGAATCACCTCAGCGATAGACGGTGATAGATTTGCTTTAATTCATCTTCAACAGTAGCTTATTGTTGATCTAAATTCGTACAGGAATGCACCTTGTGTTGGGGGCCACCCACCTCTATCATGTCGTGAATTTTAACTGAGTTATGAACTGACACTGTCCTGAAGCAATGCAAAACTTGGCTGCAAATTTGATCACAATGAACTGCTTATTGGCCATCGCAAGTGCGCAGGATGATTTTATCATAAACTAACTCTACTACTGCTGTGATTCAGATTAACAATAATCAAATATTCCATTCATTTGAAAATTAGTTTAAGGATAACACAAGCTGCACAGAAAATGTGCATAATTCCGCATTATCAAAATGTGTAAGAGGGAATCAGTAATATCATGTGCGTATCACACGCCTGTGTGACTACAGATACAGCATGCCATGTGTGCAATGAAATACACTGGTCTTTGTGGCACAGTGGTTAAGTGTTTGACCTAGCGATCTTTCGGTACAGAGGTCGAGCCCTGAAAGTGTCATTGAAAGTCAGCAGGAAGGCAACCGAGTTAAAATATAACAATACTTCAGATAAAAGTCTGACTATGTCAGTGCCGTCCAAGCCCCCAGCAGTAGGGGAGTAGTGATGTTAAACCATCACATATACAAAGTATAGACCGCATCCTATAGTGTACGTACGTGCATCATTCGAGTCAACAAAAAGATGTGACATAAATTACTAAAACATTTTGACACCGATTACTTACACATCATTTTAATCAGCACACTTCATGACCCGATGACACTGACCGCATGATCTACAGGTGGAATATTTTTCAGGAATGCATGCTCATTAAGTACCATTACAATCTAGCAGATCTGGTGTCAGATATAGCCCCAACTAATATAAACTAATAGTTGAGAGTGTTGAAAACATTTACTTCCGACCTCTTGTTGAGTAATCTGTGCTTAAATGATTTGAGTCTGGCAAATTCAGCAATGAACAATCGGAAAGACGAACTCTCTTATAAGCAAAGATTGGCAATGATAAAACGATATCATCAAGAATTTTTGTTCCATTATATATTCCAATCACAGATTCTTCGCGTTTTGTATTGAAGCGAATTTAGTCTCTTTCATTTGTTCTACCCATGTTCTTCTCCACTGGTTGATTCATGTAGCGAAAAGCAGCAGGCTATTGTCTGTCAGTCTGTTTATCACACAGATTGTCAAACAATACAGGATTGCAGGTGCACTAAGAAGCTAATAACTAAACTGCTTTCTTCGGTCTTCCATTATTTGAAATAATCGATGCTGCATGCAATCTAACTTTAATTTCATTGCTAAGAAGCAGTAAAAGTAGCATGGTAGAAGTCTAAATCGAAAAATTCGTGTGACTACATCTATTTACGGTGTAGGTGTACGTATATTTCACTAAAAATGGTATATTTTCATCATAAAAAATAAACTGATATAAAATGACATCATTTCATATCATTTTATAACATTCGTAAAATGATATCATTGCTAATCATAGCTTATGAGTGTGTAGAAATCAATCGATGAAGATATCAACAGAGATTCTAATAGGAGTTGCATTCAGATGCAGAAGCACGTGGACATGGGAGCTTTATCTTGCGATCAGATTACAATGATGAATAAGTCATTAAATGGCAATGTCGTCAAGACAATCGGTAGCCTCACCTCATGCTTATACAAAATGAGTCAACACATTGGATGAGAAATCCTCCAGACCATCTACAATCTTTTCTATCGGCAAGTCTGACGCACAACAAGGGATCCAGATCCTGTCTCGGCCAATGATAAACAAAGTTGGCCCTCGGATGTGCTGAGTGCACGCCTGACGGGACCTCGTTGGCTTTACTGAGGTTCATTAGCATGTGCTTTTGTGCAAACAGCAGACGATATGAAGTCCTATTTTCCAACAGAAATCTCGGTGTAAAGGTGATAATGTTCGTTGTCTTGTATCGGCCTCTGCCAAGGCGGATTTCAACACCGACGTTGTACACATGATCAGGCCGTCGTGAGTCGCGGTATTGGACCCGCAATTGAAGTGTGTACACACCAGGCTTGTCCAACTCAATTCTAGATGACCAAAGTGGTTGAGCGGAATCGACTACTTCGTGGAACTTCCGTCCAACTCTCACAGCGCACAGATGAGCGGCATCGTTATCGGAGTAGCTGAAGAGCAGTGGCATAAGTACACGTGCCATTTCATGTTCGCGGAACTGTCCAGCAGCTTCCTCACGACACTGATCCTGTCGGAATACCAGAGGCAGTCCACAACGGTTAACGATCCAGTACTGCGCCGATACGGTGATTCGACGGGCTCCTCCGATGCGTGCTGATATATGAATCTGAAGAGAAAAGTAAAGTTGAGTGACCTCTCAAATACATATGATGAGGAAATTATGAGATGATCTTGCGTCTTCCATCTCTAGAGTGAAGACGCGTAGGTCTTCACACGATTAAGTATTCATCTTTCATGTCGGATTGCAGTCAAATCATCGCAGAAATGCGCAATTAGCATCAGAGCTCATTTCCGCGGACATTCACTAAATACCATTTTCAAATTTTCACAGTGTTCACAGTATATTTTAGAGAATGCCCGCACATATCGATGTAATACACTAACTGTACATCTCAAATATACTCAAGGCATGGCTGCATATTTAAATGGAGAGTTGTACTGATTTTGGGAGATGTTGATGAATATTCGGGACGAAATGGCAACTATTCAAATGCGCTCCAATTTCTCAACTAAGGATGCAGCTCAAAATTTATTTATTCTATTCACAAAATCATATGATGCATGAAAATGGTATACATGTACTATCCACAAACTTATATTTCTACAGGGCAAAAATAGAAAATCTTTTTATTAACAAAGAAACAATAACATCGTACCAGAAAATGAATTAAATTTAGTTTAAAAATGTCAGTTACAAATTATTAAGTTGAAGTACAAAATTGTGTACATGTATATCCACATATTTTGATTTTTACAGGGTAAATGTGGGGTGCAGATAAAATCCGAACAACAAATCAATTCAGAACAACGAAAATCTACTCGAAGCTGGTGAAACATTGCGCCGAACATTCCAGATTTGATTAGAAAATGGTTAATTTTATCTGTAAGTCAACTTTAATCCGCAAGAAAGTCATAAAATTATATTCCGAATATCTATAATGAAACCGAACAATGACTACGGTTTCAATCGCAAGAAGTTCTTTGTTTCACTCAATTATGACTGACTGACATTGCTTTCCTGTCATGATTCCCCTCCGAACTACTACCTTTTCCCTTTTTTCTCCTTGGTTGTTCGGAAGTGTTTGGACTTATTCGGAATATAATTTTATGACTTTTTGCGTATTAAAGTTGACTTACAGATAGAATTAACCACTTTCTAATCAAATCAGGAATGCTCGGCGCAAAATTTTACCAGTTTCGAGTAGATTTTCGTTGTTTGGAATTGATCTGTTGTTCGAATTTTTCTACACCCGGTAAATGTGTGCTAAAGAGATGTAGAGGCGCATATTTTACATTGTCTAATGTATGAATAAAATAGACCCATCTGCCATAAAATATATAGGCAAGAATTCAGCACACCTGTGATACGTTGCTAAAATCATCAAGCGCTTTATCGTATATGGTCTTTTTGTTACAATATTACACAATCAATATCCTGACACTTTCTTTAATACTTACTATGTTGCATTTCAAAAAAGCTTTAGTTTCAAAAATTCCTTCCATGAGAAATCGAAACCGATTTATTCACCATCAGACCAACTTTACCATCAGAGACCGACTGAGTACTCGACCAACCATTGTAGTTTAGCTTCGGTTTCAGCTGGTCTTTGAGTCGGGTCTAAAACCGCTTCGAATAAAAAGATTTCGATTCACACGTGATTATTATGGTCAACGTGAGACAAGTGCTCTGTTTTGAGCAAAATGACAGTCCTTTGACAAATTCTCTGAATTTTATAGGTCAACTATAGAAATAGATCGAGAAGCTATGACAGTTTCTCGTCAGATCACGATTGGATTAATAATAACATTTATTTCAACTCATCCTTGCTAAGCACGAACAATGTTTGCATGTCATCAAACGATTGCAATGCAATTTAACACACATCAGATAAATGTTAAACGTAGATGTGTCCACAGCGTGACACAAGCTATTAAGTATTCAGGTATGTAAGTTCGAAAGTTCGATGTTTACATAACTGGTCAGACACACAACTGGACAAATTTCCACAAAATCCAATAACGCTCAATCTTTTCACGGACAAAATTCACGGTATTTTTGAAAATCAAACTTCTTCAAATTTCCAGGATTTTACAGGCAATTGCTTATATATTCTTTGTAATCCGAATGCAATTCCTTAAGAATTTCCGGCCTACAGTCAATTTACGATCAAAATTCCCTTCTCACATTTTGAATTTCTTCAACACATTCAGAGACAGCTACAGGTATACTCGCAGTATGCTGCCTCAAGAAAATATATTCGAAGTTGAAATAGAAATCACTATCAGTTTTCCTACGTTGTGGGGTTATGACTATATCGCCTTCAATTAAAAATCTACCGAACAACTTCTTCTAATAAACGCTTCAAAAACCCGCTCCGAACTTTCGTTTTCTAAGCTTTGGAAACTCATAATAAAAGTCCGAACCCCATGTATTCAAAACTAGCCAAGTCGTAACAGTAAGAAAGGACGTGGAAAAGATCATACATTAATTGTATTTCCGCACAAAATTACGATACTTGTATTTTTCTATCTACGTGTAGCATGCATTTTTGATTCTATCTGTCTAATTTGGTTATTATTCACAAATACATTTAATTTTAATTCATAAACTCTCCTGTATCGTATCTAATTTGACCCAACCAATTTACCTCCCAGCAAAACATTGTGTGGTGTTTTTAGTGATGCAGTGTGTGTATGAAGCATTCTCGTATCTTAAAGAGTCTGTTCCAGATGCAATAACTTGCAAGTTGTCATGCTATGCCTCCAATATAATCGAACAACTTAATTATTTCAAACTTTAATACCCCATTAAGTCATAAAGTAAGTATATTGTAGATGGAGTGTCGACACAAAAACTGTCAGAATGCAGTGAACATTTATATATCAAAAGATTCGGTTTTCTGCGCAGATCAAGTTTCTGCGGTCTAAGAAAATATTTGATCAATTATTTTTAAGAAGCAAATGTTTGCTAATTTATTCCTGTGTCTATATACTAGCGATTTGGTACCTCTATATAAGAAGCATGAATCCTTTTAGATATCAAAAAGAATGAAAATTTACTAACAGGCTTCTTGATTAAGCGGAAATTTCACGAACCACATTACACTGCAAGTCTTCATGGAAAAGTTAAAATCTTATTGTGCTTCTAAGCCGAAATTTCAAGTTTTTAATTCAATTTTGATCGTCATGATTTTATGATTCACTACACTGGTGTTTCATTTCTTGAATCTGAATAGTAATGACCCATTTTCATGTTTTAAAGATAATTATGATCGTTGTCTTTGATCATGATATTTTGCTCTTTCAGTGGCAGACTGACAGGCAGTTCAATTGTGACATGATCACGCTTAAAGGCTGAGCATAATCTGTAAAAGTAACCCATCGAATTGCTAATTTACCAAACATTGCCTCTCCAAGGTTGTCATGACACGGAGGATTTGTAAAATACTATTCTGCCTTCTGTATTGCCATCATGATTAGTCAATTCCGCGGTAATTTCTTCAAAACTGCAAAAATGTGCTTATCTCAAATTTGGCACTAAGTCTCAGCTACAGTTCATTTAATATAATCGAAACTGTATACACATTGGGAATTTAATCAATACTGAGTTACTACTCTACCTAATATACCTACTCTATGCATTAAGATAATCAATCAATAGAACCGCAGCATCAATCGCCACGAGCATGTGATAAAAATTTCCTTACAAAACATTAAGACATATTGTAGAATTGATTGCATGAAGTGGCTGTATTATAGCTCTTACATGGAAACGATAGTAAGTCTATCAAGCTTACGATCAAATTCGATTTCGGGCTGTGCGAATCAGAAAGTGTATTTATGAATTCAAATACACTCAATTATCGATTTATACATAATAAATCAAATACAAGATAAATCATGTTTTTCGAACATTTTGCAAAAATGGAAACTATCTTCATACATTCTAAGACCTCTAATCAGCATTGACACGAACAAGTTAATGAAATCATCGAACATCCCTGTCATCCTTCCATATAATTATCTATCGAATCAGCTCAAACAAAGTGACAGATATTTTCCTGTCTGCTTCAATGATTAGCTATTTCTCATCCCATTGATCACTTGTCTTCATCACTCACCGTAAGATCGAGTTTCCGCCTCTCCTCATCGAAGACACGAAGACGAACGCGATGTTCGAATGCTTGAGGAGGGATCGTCAATTCATGACAATTGGGGAAATGTTCAAGACGGACTCCAAATTCGATCTTCTCCGAAATATTTACCTGCATAGAAAAATAAGCTATTACTCAACTTGTATACTCAATGCAATCTGAGTATTTCATAAAATTTGTTAATTTATAAGTACATGCATGAAAAGAGGGAGAGTTGTCAAAATTTTTCACATCACAAGCAATTTGGATTATTCCATCGTCTACTTTTTATGCTTATATCGACATTGTCGTAAGGAAACGTCGGTTTATTTAAGGAGACTACAGAAGAGCATGAGCACATAATTGTAGCAATAGCCGCATACTGCTTTTCAGTGGGGAATACTGCATACAACAACGTTTGTAAAAAAACCCCGCAGATCCAGATTTTTCAGAGGTGTTACATTCCTGGACTCGAGAAAGATAATTAACGTTTTCTGATTATTTAATGCGCTTAGCAGCTAGACGCGATCGCCATCGCCAAAAAAGAAGAGAAATCGAAGAGAGATTTGAAGAAACGCGATGTCAAAATAGAAATTGCTGCATTTCCGGTAGGAGATAAAGATATTACAGGGAGAGCTGGAGGAACGAATTTGATTATGACCTGTAATTCCTGCGACGAAATTTTAGATTGGAAGTACTGCAAGACATCTTCATATTCGTTGCGGAGAGTACTTAAAATAAGAATTCAACACTGAGCAAGCATCATCATTGATGTCACGCTATGCGCTTCTCCACAATGATTTTATCTTATGACAACAACGAAGCAACTTAGGATTATGAGAATTCATGATGATCCGAACACAAGAATCCATAACAAGATCGAATAATTATGTCATTGAGATTTCAGTTTGCTTTCTTATCATTCTGATAGATAATTCACATTGGTAAAATGGATGCCAATATTGCCAGTGGCAATTTTTTCATATTTCTTTGATATTTTGCATAACGACATTTTTATGCAGGATTTCTATACTTTTGAAACCTACTGTACCTTACAAATGTGATTTTGAATTCGTGATTATTTGTTCAGAAGATGGTCAATGCATGCTGACAGAAATTAAATACATCTATCAATAACTGAATAATTGTAGCTGACCATCAATGCGTTTGACTCTTTCCATCATTTGCGATATACATCAAAATATATATAGATCAAGACATCTACAAAAATGATAATATTCTTCAACAAATAAGCGGTCATATTATACAGTTTCATGATCTCATTATAAGACGATGACATACAACCAGTGGGAATTAAGGCAAAATGCTAACTAGAATAATCAATCTGCAGCCACATCAATGAAATCTAATGAAAAATATCAATTAAAATGATGAAACCTATTTTATACGTTTTCATCATTCGCGTAGAAGTCAGACAATTGTGCGAATTTGTTGAAGACATATTTCCCATAATTGGGAAGTGGGTTGCAAAGGCGCCTTACAACGATTGCATTATAATATTTGTCGATTTCATTCGACAAAACATCAGCAAACAAATGCATCCTCCTTTTCTGGAAGCACTTTCCAAGTTCTTACTACAGAGTCGGATTGGCTGTTAGAATTCCAGCAAAACCTGAAGGATGTCTGCCTACTTCGTCCGCAAAGGTATTGATTTCTTAAGGAGAAAGAATGCGCGTAGCAATGGAAACAATGCAATTACAATTGATGACAACGTCTGAATAGCATGGGATATTAATAATTCAATAGATTCATTTCCTCGCATGTGTGGAAGAAACCCTAGCTTGCAATCATCAATTCAATGATCAAAGAATGAGTGCGGAGGTGCCGCAAAAATTTAAAAAAAAGCATGAACGTAAACTCTGAAATGCTATAAGAGTGACACACATACTTAAATAAGTTTCGCTGTTCTACGAAGAAGAACACAACTAGAAAAGGAGTGAATGTTAAATGGTCAGTCAAAAGCCGTATTTAGTGACAAGCCTATTTTGTTGGATAATGAAATGAATCTGGAAGTAGAAGGACGCAAGCCAAGGGGACGACCGAAGAAGAGGTGGTGCGGTGGCGTGCGAGCCGACTTCAGGACGTCAAACCTTGGGCGTATCGATGTTCAAGATAGGAACGCGTGGATAACTGCTGTCAGACCGGAACGACGTTTGCCGACGTCGAACACTCAAAACATAGGGGAAATGGACGATAAATCGGTGAGTGAGTGAATGCTCTTTATCAACTGACCTAACGAGAAGAGGTAAAAGGAAGAGCAAACTTCTTCGGATATATTCTCTAATAAAGTCTGTGCGACGTTTCGGGAAACCCCCTTAGTCATGCATGATGCAGTCAAGCTTGACTGCATCGTGCATGACTAAGGGGGTTTCCCGAAACGTCGCACAGACTTTATTAGAGAATATATCCGAAGAAGTTTGCTCTTCCTTTTACATCCATCAACCGGATATGTGGAGAAATCGACCCCATGGTCAACATCAATTAACGAGAAGAGATCTTGAAATTGTAAAATCGAAAGTGTGGGCACTTTCATCTCTCTAGCAATTCGGAAAGATGGCGTCGTATAAGGGTTGGTATCAGCAATGGTTTTCCTCAAAGAAAAATTCCCTTTTAGTGAGAATAAACAAAAGGAATTAATCGCTCAAAAAAATGAAAATATACAGAAGATAAAAAATGACCGCTGAATGCGACGCCAAAACTTAATGCTGATACAAAATCAAATTTGGTAGACGTAGTCAACTTTACTTATTAATAGCTATTTAATACCAAAATGAAGGAAATTACGCTTTCTTTTTTGGAGTCATAGAAAGCTAATGAGTCGAGATGGAAGTATAAAGCATCTACTGGAAATTAAAATATCATCATGAATTTCATGAAATAGAAGTTAGTTCATCTTCACATGCATTGGCTTGGCAAGGGATCTTTTGAGCAACTCATTGAATAACTCTATAAGCGGATTACAGCTAATATTGTTCACTAATAACACTGAAAATTTGAGTGAAACTTTTGACATCAGTTTTGGCCTGAGGAGACCTGAGGAGGGGTCCAGGGCGCCCCCTCCCCCCGGAGCCATATTTATCTATTTCAATTTTTGCGCTGAGGATATGTCAACCACTCATGCCCATGTAAAATCATTATTTGTGACAGGGAATCTGCATGTGTATTCCATTTCAATTGAATCAGTAATAATATGGTAGATAAGTCAAGGGGTCGACTGAACCCCCTTCAGGTCTCAGAGAGTGCAGAAATTCCCATCACGTTTTTACTGTCAGATGAAAAATTATTTTGGACATGTCCACGATGGTGCATTTTTTTTTTACTGATTTTACGTCACTTTTTACCCCTACTGGGGTCTTGGACGGTGTTGACTTAAGTCAGACTTTGGTTGGAGCGTTGTGGTGCTTTGTAGTCCGGATGCCCTTCCTGCCGACTTCCAATGACACTTTCCGGGTTCGACCTCTGGACCATGAGATCGCTAGTCCAAGTACGCAACCACTGTGCCACGGACACCACGGACACACGGACGGTGCATAAAGAGTAAAATTCATCTATTCATTATTTACATCATGCTCATGCACATGCGTTGTATTAGAAGATCGAAAATGTGAATATTTTGTTTTCGCACATGATCGTGGATGACTGGTCGGTCTACATGAACAAATCAGCACAAATCACTGTTCTAAGTGAAAACTGTCATCATATTCATAGTTCAACACTAAAAACAGACTGTTGGCAAACTTTTCACAGCAGCAATTGATGAGTTTGAGATCTCCACAGCTGTCTTGAGGGTCTAAAGGTGTAGCAATTATGACTCATTTTAGGCCTATTTCCGAAAGGGATGGATAAATTTGAAACAGCAGACAAATGTAAGGGTTCTGCAGAATGGAATAAATCAATTTCATCAAAATCAATTATCTGAGGTTTCATGGCAACAGCAAACATCGTAAAGCCACCTCTTAGTACAACTGATGCTGTGCTAAATATCGTTCACTTATAAAAACATCATATTTTCGCATGTGTTACTGAGAAGGCTGAAAGACACTCAATGGAATTAGTTATATCAACCTGCTACACGCAACCATCATTGTTTTACTTAAAATCAACATTTCTAATATTTTGACATCGATCTAAGCAGATAAACTAAGAGTTTGTAAATGGGTCTCAGAGGGTGGTCAAGTGCTTAAGTGCCTAGCGATCTTTCGGTCCAGAGGTCGAACCCCGAAAGTGTCATTGGAAGTCGTCAGGAAGGGCATCCGAACTAAAAAGATCACAATGCTCCAGATTAAAGTCTTTATTATTCAGCACCGTCCAAGCCCCCAGTATGGGGGAGTAGTGACGCTAGACCATTCAGGGTGTGAAAAATCTAAGTTCTCTGGAGGCTAAATGTCACACTCACCAGATTCAGTGGCGCCTCTTCACCGGCTTTCACAACACCTTCCATCAATGTTCCCTTCAGATAATATGACATTTCCATGGGGAGGAGATTGACCACGGTTAACGGAGGTACCAGAGTCACTGTGTGTCCCGGAAAATCACTTGGCTGTGCAGGATATCTCTCACGGATTAAATGTACACAGAATCTGTACGGTAGACCACTATCTTCGACGGCTGGGCAGCATGCACGATGCATATCAGCAACTCCTCCAGGCTTCTGCAGCTCTTGCCAGCGAATAGGCTGCCGGCAAAAATCCACAGACCAGTGACCCATCGGACGAATCAGCAAGGAAGAATATACATGCTTCAACGGCACTGGTAGCGTGTCTTCGGGCTCCAATAAAAGGGATTTAGAGCGTGTTCCTTCAACTAGTGAGCTGGCATTCATCCGAACTTCAACCGCCTCCCTGAGTTGGTTCGTTACCTGTTGGTGAGATAAATGTGATAGCTTGAGATTATTACGAAACTTTAATGCTACTAAATCATACTCAAATGTAATAAAGGTGTCTGCTGTGTTCTCCTTGATATCAAAAACACCCAACTACTGACGGAAGTTAAATCAAAAGAAAAAACTGCGTAATACGAATAATTTTGAAAAAAGCGGATTCACACGTCCCAGCGCCGAGCGTTTCATGCTGAGAGCGGTCTCACTTAGTGACCTGATCGAATGCGCCCTAAAAAGCGTGGAGATGCTGCTATCAACAATTCAGCAGTTCTCTAATACAAAAATTGACGTCTCCTCACCAGACTCGTTGGAATTTAAAGATCGTGGTAGTCTAAAATATCTGAAGAAATTTCAAATCCTGAGATAACCATGGATTTTTAATAATTCAAATTCAATTTTTGAGTTGTCGACACCCTCAGTATCATAGGGATGAGAATGTTTGGATTAACAGAACATAGCAGCCAGAGCTTTAAAATTTCGGCTACAGATACACACATATTACAATGTTATTTCATCCATTTGTTTGTCTTGAATCTACTTGTTTACGACCAATATCCCAAAGAATGCATTTCATCAATGAATGTAGATGCAAGATCCTACAGTACTACTTGTCATCATTTCATTAGTTAGAAAAAATGAGACAACATATTCTTGTCAATTCTGAAGCTGATGCTATCTAAATTATAAGCACTTGAAGGAGCTGACAATACCACAAAATCTGTAACAGCTTGGTTTCCTGTATGTCTACTGCAAACAGCCTGACAATAATGACTTATTCGAACAATGCACATTTAATATTTTATGAAAAATTAACGCATAGTGAGGGTCATTCACGAGAGGAGAAATATTCCCGAAATCAGACATCACTCACTTGTAGCGCCGAACGAACAACAATCAATTTAGCAGCAGTTCCTTCCTTTTTGACTTCGAAGACTACGCGGTTGGCCAACAGATCTCCAAACTGGACTCGCTTTCTATCTGGCTGAATGGTGCGGAAGAAAACCCCTACTTTGTCTACCATGACAGGACTAGTCGGCAGCCAGCCTTCTACTTGCATTACCAGTCGGTGCGCTCGCTCAACAGAGCTCCGCTGATGTCTCATTTTGTCCCGTATCTCCTCACGTGGGAATATAAGATCAGCGCGACTGTCAACGTCTACACGAGTCCATTGGCCAGACCAGCCTAGCGCTCTGTTAGCCGACTGACCGGACGCTGGATCCACTGGTGACTCAAGGGCGCTAGCTAAGCCGATAATGAACTCTCCCACCACGCGCTGCGAGCTGAAAGATAGAGACATACAAGTAAGTTTGTGAATCGCTATCAATTACTCAATAATGTCGATAAAAATGACTTCTTGCTTATATGTGGCAAATTTTCTTACTAAATTATACTTTGAAATACATCATCAACCTGGTCATGGTCATTAAGTGGAGAAAGAAATGTTTCATACTAACTATCGGCTGCAAATAAGAATAGCAATTGAATTTTTGTCAGTAGGACTGATATTTCTTAATTATTTTGATTCATAATTTAATGAAGCTAGGTCAGAGTAACTTCTACCGGAAAGAGAGATGAAGAAATGAACATGGATTTTCAGAGGGCCACAACAGCAGCTGCTAAAATATTCTGACGGAGCTAAAATAAAGAGTCCCACTTTTGGCTCCTAGCTTGGCACCATTTTCGTTCGAACTCATTTGCCCTAATGATGAGGCTACTCTCAAGCATCTTCATTCAGAAAAATCATGAAATACGATTAAGCACAAAACAGTGCTTAACTAAAAAGTATCTCATATAAAAGTAATGGCACAAAGTTGTCAATGATATCGTAACTGTGACCAAAGACTACATCAAATTAGTGATGAAGCTCACTAAGTAGAAACCGCAAAATCAAAGAAACAAAGCAACTTTGGCCCACTAAGTAATCGTTATGACTTTATGGGACTTAACTTTATAAAAAATATTCATTTCCGAAACTTTAGTTGTAAGAGATCTTTCAATGAAATTGATGCTGTACATGTAATTTAAGAAAAAGCAAATTATCATTTGCAGAATTATTAATTAGAGAATTCTTTTCACTTAACTTTTTGAAATAAACATTTAACTTTCAGAATCTTCCACATTTCAGTAATGGAATAAAACTCATCACTACTTCTCTGCACAATCTTTCACATTAGTACACTGCCTTAGAAAGTAACTTCAACATTTCAGCGAACACTCCCTTACAATCCGAACAAAACTAAGTTTCCAGAAGAGCATATACTTCAACATCTCATGCCTAATTCATCCATGCAGGAAAATTCAAGCCACTTCAATATGGAATCGCTGTATCATGCTCATTATAGCAAGGGATACCCTATCAAGCGTGTTTTTAGCCGCAAACACGCAATGAACATAAAGAAACATTGTCTCAATCGACACATCATAAATTGGGCACTTACTCATCTGCAGAATCAGTCTGCGTGCGGAACCAGATTGGACTTCCAGTCTTATTTACTAATCGGAATGGCACAAATGGACTTCTGCGTCGTGGTCCTATGTGCACTAGGAGCTCTGCATCATCATCCATCAATCCCATCGAAGTATCTGTCAATGCTGGAGATATTTTGAACTCTTGATTCCATTTATCTTTTGTTTGTATCAGAAGATCCATCAGTTCAGGTGTGACTGTGAAGTTCAGCACAGAAACTGAATAAAAACTTAAGAAGAACTTGAGGTTGTTATTCACCAACTCATTCTTCCACTCAACATCGCAACTGAAAAGGAAACACAGGTTCAAAAAACTCTAAATAGAATGGCTTTATACAGAATGTTCCTGAAAATATTTCCTGGACGCGAGTGCGAAATGCATGCAGCTAGCGAAGTGATATCACATGCATTTCGCATTTACAAATGTAAGTTATGGCCACCAAGGACGATCCATAGTTTTGGTGTTCACTATACCAGTGATTTGAAAAATTATTAGGATTGTGCGCCTCATGAAGTAACATCGCTATCACTAGACCCGGTGATAGATGGCAGATTATGAAGGCTTTCCCTACCCTAGCTTGCTACTATTACTCCGTATCTTCCGTGGAGAGGAATGAGTAAAAAAGTGAATAAATGTTAAACGAATGACACCTCACCCTCGGCCGCTAGACAGAATTTCGCCAACCTTGTCAAAAATTCGCTTTAATTCACAGTAGCCTACTTTTCACGTATTTTTCTGGCAAACTAAAAAGTCAAATAAATGAGATAACTATGCGTAAGGAAATAATTTCACAATTCTACAACTGCACACCAGATATTGATTTGCCTTCAATGTTTCATACCAAAATATTGACATAATCATAATGCTGTGATCAATATTTCATTTGCTTACATAGGAATTTATAATTTTTATAAATTAGACAGAATAATGAATCCACATGTGATTACATATGAAGATGTCTCTAAGATTGTGCTAGTTTATTACAATGATATGATTCTTGTTAAAATTGTTAGTTAGAAAACTTTCATGAATGCCTATAATTTCATTTAACAATAGAATGAAATAAACGATTCATCAAATAGCCCTGCAAAAGATGTGCGGCTGGCAGGATTCGAACCTGCGACCCCTAGGTTAACTAAACCTCTGCTCTACCAACTGAGCCACAAGCCGCCTACATGCGACTGTGTCAATTGGCAGGATCAGACCCCACCATCACACATCAGTTTTATCAGTCTCATCACAATTGTGACTGCCGACACATGATATTCATGATATTGGTAAGGATAGAGATGCTTTCCAAAAAATGTAAATTCAAATTTTAAAATTATATTTATAGCCTAAAGATGAAACATTTTGAAACAACAGAAACCCCTTGTTTATTCTGTCATGCCGAATACCATTTAACTCGTATTCTTAATAAGATTCGGGGTTTAGTAATTGGGGGATAGTGCTAAATTTGCGCTCAACCAACTGGGCGAGGATAGAATGGCACGTTACATGATAGCCCAATGTCTTCATAGGAGACCATTCGCTATAACTTTCACTTACTTCCACGGTTCGATGACAGGTTCCCAAGCGGAAAGACGGCGATTGAAATAGTCTGTAGAAAACGTATATCTCGTCTGTCCAACCTGATGCCCACCAAGACTCCATTCGAAGAAAAGATTTGACATCTTGATATCTGCCAATGGTACGTCCGCATCAAGACAATCATCGATAAGACATATAGAAATGCTGGTCGTTTCCCTCTTCGATTTCAACTGAAAAAGGAATTCACGACATTTTCAAGAGACGAAAAGTTCACTTCTGCAGATGCAGTCTGAAGTACAAACGTCTCACTCATTTCAAGCAATTCATTTTGATTATTATCATCATTATTATTAGACATCGACAATTTATGTGAATCTCCTAAAATGAATTTTTTATCTAAATTCTGGATATTTTGTAAAAACACATAAATCACCTAAATATTGTCATTACGATAAAAACTTGCTATTTGTTTAACTCATCTACTCACATTGGAAAACATGGAGAAAATCGTGGCAATGAATTACTTTTATAGTCGGAATAATGAAGACATTGATGAGTGATTCTGGGCAGTGCCACATGTTTATATTCATAGTCTCTAATTCCTTTATATACATTTATAGAGTTTTTATAGAGTTTACATTGCATTTGAAATGCGAGTAATTTTGATCTGTTTGACACATGCACAATTGTACAATTGAATTGTCAATAAACAGTTTGAAACATATATACTTAGTTGCTAATGTTTGATCTGTGCAGTTGTTATAGCTTGAAATAAAATCGTTCCGAATCGCGATTAAATCTAGGACTTACTTGTCATTTTCTTTTCTCTAAATCTTTTTTAAACTTATAGGTAGATTATTGTCGAGGTATTTGTTTACAAATCAGTTGGCGAAAAAAGCACAATTCATGAAAATAAACAAAAAAATACCATTGCTCTCAATGAATTTGGATATTTTAGTGGATTTTTGATTCACCTAAATAAACAACCTAAACTTTTAAAATTATTCACCCATAAAAACCTAAAATGACAAAAATATTCACCTAAGATGTCGGTGTCTAATTATTATTGACTATTTGCGATGCTGTACACTCAACTTTACAGTACAAGCTCTGGATCAACGAAGGCATCAAAGCTTCGGTTTATTGGAGCATGTTGTATTCATCTATTAACAAGCATTTACCATCCGATTAATCAGTTACAGATTCAAAACTGATTCCAAAAATGATTGCATGTCTTGAACTGTTAATGGGTCTGAGTGTTGATACACTTTCCCTCATATTATCATATTCTACACACAGTTAAACTATACTTTTCCTTTACTGTTAGATGCCCACTATTAGCATTAGCAATTGCTAGTAGTTATGGAATAACCAACTACATCATTGTGAACTTGCTACGTTTCATAGTGCTAACTCACTTTTAAAGCTGAGAGAAATTTCGCTAATGTATGACCAATTCCTTTCTTCTCATTCGGCTCCGCTTTCTTTGCTTCATCCTCAGTCATCGGCTCAGCTCCACATGTTACCAGATAATCGGCTGCTTTCTGCACATCACCTTCACAACTGGACAATGCTGCTTCGCAGTCAGTTCTCGCAAATCCCATGTCCACTAGCCTCCCCACGGCTTCTGCAGACCACAATCGACGGGTGTATGGGGCTTGGGCGCGGTAGTTGGCTGGTAGCACAGTACTGTTGACTACAGCCGGATGAGAAGTCGTAGAACTCTTTTTGCGCATGGTTATCAATTCTGAAGGCACTATCGGTTCACCTGAAGTTAATAGTAAGTAAACATAATTGAAGTAACAGATAATATGGAAATTAAGGTTAAGAAACAGTTGATAGTGAAGTATTCTCCGAACCGTATCATAAGAAGCTTGTGTTGACTGCAATGTACAACATTGGGCGGAAAATGATAGTTGACAGAATCCATAGATCGCCAAGGCTCCTTAGAATGCTTTAAAAATAAATTTATTAATTATTTAAAATATAGCAGAAAAAGGAGTACCTGCGCTATTCACAAAATTCTGCTTTAACAACAGCAGTAGAAAACATCGTACAATAAGTCAGAGCCATACAATGCGATAAAATAGAAATTAAACACAGTACTGGATAAAACCGATCTTTCTTGCAAAACTGAAAAATGTTTCGATCGTAGATCAGAAAAGCTAAGTAAAAGCAAAAATTATCACATGGGATCTTACTGCTCAACAAGCGATCTTCACAGAAAAGATGATAGTGATGTACATGTAACTCATAGACTCAGGAAGCCCGTAGGTTCTGACATTCATCAATGCGTTCGACCTCTCTCGGTCGTGCAAGGTCTACGGTATCTGTCAAAGGTCAAGCACGTTGCTTCCACCGACCATCCTGAGCATGAACGCTATTAGCAGTTGTTACCCAATTAGCTGCCTGTCGAACTTTTTCTCCTCGCTATGCCGGTCACAACGTGGTCAAAGCAACTGCTCTTTTAGTGAGATTTAGTGCTATTTCATCTCGAAACGATCTATCAATCTATACTCATCACATTTCTTCGATTTCTTAATTTCCAAGACATGCATCAACGTTCAGCACATAAATATGCAGGAGTGCTGCAGCTCTGTGTTTACATTCAATTCTCCAGATAACTGTAATTTGAATCTATTTAGTATTCCATGCAAATATGTTGTGTGAGGAATCTGAAAATGACGTTGAGAGTTTCATGTTTCAAACATTAACATCAAAGCATCAGCATGGATATTGTTTTCACGTCAACGGTGCATAGTTTGTGTGTCGAATAGGCCTTTAACAAAATGTATTTCACTCAAAAGAACATAAAAAGCAAAATGCATATTTCTTGTTTCTTATATTTGTATGCGAGCGAATCCATCACCAATAATTTACTAAGGAACTAAGCTTACCATCAGCAAATGCGATGACACCATCGGCAACGGAATCAGCGACTATGAGAGGTAAAAACATAATTTTTCAATAATATGATCATGATAGATTACCCGATTTCAAAGAAAACCACTTCATGCTAGCGAATAATATTTGAAGCACGACAAATCCAAAGTTCCCTGTTACACCAAACAAGAGTTGAATATCCGGTTAAAATAATTTCATCATTATAGCTACATGCTTAGTAGGATATTATCGTCAACGCACATGTGGGCCATGATTCGATGACTTAGACAATTTATCAATCTTATATTCTGAATAGTATTTATGTGAATGTATATTTATGTCATGAATTTATATTATACAACAGAAGAGACGATAATAGAATAACAATTATAGGACAACAATATTAATAGATGTACAGTTGACGCTACTGTGAAACACATCCACTTTGATTAATGCGAACGATCATCAAATCTCTTGAAAGTTCAGTGCTAAGCAATAATCGACATGCAGTCATTACTATCACTTCTATCAGTACATTCAATGAAGTATTCTAGATCTATAGTCAACATGCTTCCTTCGTGTACTGTGTGTGGTGCAACACATTAATTTGAGCAAATTGCACATAAAATGCAGGAATAAGAGTAAATAGAATAATAGCTATTTGTTAAATGACCGTTTCAAAGATGGATAAATAAAGATTGAATTTGAGGCCTTTTTGTTACACATCCTTGACTAAGACATGAACTGATTCAGACGTCTTCCAGGTGATCTTTGAGCTTTGGCATCTCGAAATCCGGCTCTTGTTATATCCATAAATGAAATATCGTTTGCAACCTCGTTCAAGAGAAAAACATCGAAAATTATCCTGAGTTACAGATTTTATGTTAACAGTGGTTCACCGGATGAGCCTTGCAGGAAATTAACATTTCAGAGACTCTCATACATGAAAATAGCATATTCACATTAAGAGCCGTCAAGGGGACCTGACGGTCGAAAATCGGAAGAATCCGGGTCAAAGACCTATCTAATAATAACCTGCATACCTGCAATAAAATTTCAATCTTTCTCCAGGAATGGTCATCATAACATTCTAAACATAAAATGCTTAGCACATACGAAAGGCTCTAGATGGGCTATTTAAGATGTCTAACATTGACATGAGTATTAGTTTATGTAATGAATAGAACAACGAATTGAAAACAATAACCAAATCCGACGAGACAAAGAATCTGGTAAATCATGTATTCGTTAACCAAAATCTTAGATATTACGCGCATACTTGAAATACAATATACGTCTTTAATTATAATGACTTAATTTGTGCCCCCTCAGTTCTTCACACTGTAAAATAATATCGTTGTAAAAACGATAAAACATAGAACCGTCACCATACACGTGAAAAACATTTTCCACCATGATCGCAAACCAAGAAGCAAAACCACTGTCGTGTAACTTACCTTCCGCAATGGTTAGTATGCGGTCAGCGACCGTACCGAGAACTGTAGAAATATCAAGTAGATGTCAAGAATATTCTAGAAAAATTGAACAGATCCACTGACGTTTCAACAGTGCTAACTTGCGCAAGGAGTATTGCACAAGTGCAAAGCAAAACCACTTGATTAACTGTTGTGATGTAAAGCAAGCCGTGTTTCAGACTGCATAAAATCAAGTCCTTTCAAATAGTACACCGCAATATACAGTCACAAGATCACTTCTAGAATTTTCCTGGTAACTTATTTCTTCAGTCGATAGAAACTACGAGTATTTAACTCCATAGACTCAACCCTCTGATCTAGTTAAACCGAGCTAAAAGTGCTTTGCATCTTTAGCAATACCAGATCAACTTAAATTGTAATTTTCATTAAAACAATTAATTCTTTAAAATTAATGATAAGTATCAGATGAAGGCTAAAAATGACTGATAAGGACAGCATCGTCACAATGGTTTCATGATGGTTCAGAGAAAACAAATGCAAAAACAATATATCAAAATGAATAATTTAAAGTTGATTGATTAAAAGTATCTCAATAACTTTTGTCCCTTAAAATGAAACCTCCAGAATTGTTTTAATTAATTCTTTCCACCTTCTTAGGATTGCTTAGGATTTCTCGGGACGCCGTGTTTCTTGCACCTGTTCCGATGTCGCTACAGAAGACCCAACAAAGCATTTAGTGCCACACGCACAGCAGCATTCTGTCCCAAGGTCTCCATGTTTTCTGGCGAAAGCAGAGATATCAACATAGTTACTGAATATGATCTATGCTTGCTAAATCCCGGTTCTAGATTCACAATGTATAACGTTTAAAGCTGATCAGCATGCTTTGACTCACTTGCTTGCTTGGGCAACGACCGCATGATGGCGAGATATAACTTCAAGTCATTGAAAGATAAGCGGAAACTAATCGTATCAAACCAGAACTCCAGTCGTGGTAGCATTTCAATAGGGTCGCACGCTGCAGCAAGACCACTACTCGATGACAAAGCTGTCGCAGTTTCCTGATGAAATAGAAAATGTATTGTATGTGAAGTCATTCAAGGTATTACACGCTTTCTATTGATTGCATTTATATTACGCATAATACACATCAAAAACTCAAATTTGAAAAATTCTTAAAACCATCATGGATGGCATCCAGACATGTTTCTTTAGTTTGCAGTAATGAGGTAGCTGTATGATAAGGAATCCGCGTAAAAGGGTGTGGCACGGAGTAGAAAGACCGAAAGGACTCTAGCTCCTCAAATTCCTACTTATGCGATTGAAGTTAGTTGAGTGAAAGATCGGGATAAACTTTTTCTTTCCTAAACATTGTGGTTTTTATTTTGAATTCTGACTACGGGTGTTACTACCTCTGAAACAATCAGTTTTATCTATTATTTTATTTGCATGGAATAATCAACCACATAGATCAGGGAAGCTGACTAGCTGTTGAAAAGTACTTTGTCTAAAACATAAGCTTAATCGAGCATTTTTATGTACCCCTTCTCGCTCATTTGAGTTCGAATCCCGAGACCCGCAAGCTTCCCTTGAGACTTCACTTACCTGTTTCCGTCTCGTCAGTTCGAACTGCAACCATGTCGGATCCACAATCGACAACGCAGTTTCCTCTTCTGCTGCTAAACTGCACGAGAATACTTCGAGATTTGTCAACCGACAGCTAAGCGGCTCAACAGGGACATGAGGACGATGAAATAATTCCACAGATCCTCTAACTATCACGGCATTCGTATCTCTCTGGGCTGCGCTTTCAACCACCACAAATTCCGTGCCTTTCATGTCAAATATCAGCTCAGTTGGTTTATTCACGGGATCCGGCAAAGCTTCGAATCCCTGCTCTTGTTCATGACTCTCACTCCCGTCGACACTAATCCTTCTATTCACGATTCTCTGAAAGTTGGTAAATTCCTCAGACAGCCACGGATTGTCAGGTCCAGTGGTGAGGAAAGCCTTGGCCATCAACAGCCAATCAAAGATGCACATGAGACGGATACTGTCCAATAGGATGGTAAATACGTTCTGCTGTGGCAGTGAAAGAAAGTTTAACTCCATCTGGATGAAAGTCGATGTAGTCTGGGCATCTCCTGTAGAGCAAGGAAAGCTGCTTTCTTCTAGAACTGGTCCTGGACCAAGACTAGGGGAATGCATTGGCTGAGACTTATCAGAACTACGTCGAGGTGTTGCCTGAAGAATGGTGCTGAAAACATTGGGACGAGTATTCACCGGCAAATGGTTGTATCTGGTATCGTGGATTAGTACTTCAGGACACGATAGGTCAGTCACTTTCGATTGGTCCGAATAACTTTCATACAGCAGCCGTGATCGAATGAGATCAATTCTTCCCAATGAAACCAGTCGCTTGGGATCAGTCCGACTAGGATTCACCACCTGAAACGAAAATCAGAAATTTAAATACAGAAATTGTCACATCATGTTCGTCGCTGTCGACCTGCTGTAAATAATCAGTTGTGAGATAATTGTCAATACAATGCATCCATCTATTCATTCAAATTGAGCTGCAGGGAAGTCTCAAGAATCGATTATTTCATTTATACTACACCTCAAAGTAAAAAATCAAAATCAAAACATGACTGGAATAATGTAATATACACCATAGATATCCTACATATTGAAGTTTAGCCACCCTTAATATAAGGGGAATACCTCAAATTAAAGAAGTTATCAACAATGTGGATGAACTAAAACTTTACAATTCATTAGAAATGAAACACTAATCAATCAACTAGGTATTCGACAAAGCAACTCTACTGTAGTGCGGTGTAGACCAACGGATTGAATTGGAATTATCCACGTAGGGAGTTAAAATACTTGATTATATATCTGTTGATCGATAATTCTACCATTGAGTCAAAATGAGGATGGAAAGAAATACTAATGTCACCGACTCGATGCAGTCCACATTGCATGAACTAAAAAACTATAAATAATTTTGATGTCTAAAAACATCAGCTGCTCCTTTTGGTTTTCTGAAGTCAGGTATAAAGCATGACGTCCACAGGTTGCTACAGTTTGCCAAATGATTTCATCACAGGTGACTTATATACGTCATCTTGCTCTATCAACACAGCTCTAGTTTGAATAACACTTTCCAGAACTACTTTAGCCAGACCCAATTATTCGCAGAGAAAGCAATGGAATATTTAACACATCAATATTATTTGCCTGTTTGAAGCCACTAATAAAATATCTTGCACGGAACGTCACCGGTATGTTATGGGTACAAATCCGTTGAGCAACCGTTAAAATCTTCGAGAACGTTTACTGCGATTATAAGAAGGAACATTGATCTATTGCTTACTATATATATATTTAACGAAAGGTTACAACCTTGCGCGCACGCGCTGACAGAAAGATACAGAAGGACAACAAACAGCAGACTGAAAAGTGAGATTGAGAGCCTGTAGGTCTGACTTGAAGCAGTCAATTATGGTCTAAATCCGACCTTGTCCTCTTCGAAAATGCTCAGAGGGTTGATTCAGGAGGACCAAGAAAAGCGGAATTTTGCTACCTCTGCCGAAGCTTCGCAGGCAGTGGCCAATCAACACCAGTTCGCGCCAATAGCACTTTATTCGAGATTTTCTGCGGGTAGTGTATGCCCAGAGCGTTGCGGAGGAGAGACCTATGAGCAGCATCCATGACCTTCCTTCTTGTGTCGGTAGCTGGAACTGCTTCTAAACCGTAGAGGAGGATGGGTTCTACGATGGATTGAAATATTCGCACTTTCAGACGGTCTCGGGCCGTGGAGTTGAAAATCTTCTTCAAAAGGTGAGATGCTCGCCAGGCCAAGCATTTTCTCTCGTGAAAGATGGAGTTCGGTGACATGATGCGGCTGCCGAGGTACTTAAAGTCCTTACATACAGAAATTGTCTCTCCGGAAGTAAGAGAAAGTGATGGAGTGTCATGCTAATTTTGGGTGTTGAGAGAGTGTTGTTGAGACCAAGGTGTAGGACCTTGGTCCTTCTAGCGTTAATTTGAAGACCGACACGTGCACACTCTTCACACAGCTTTAAGAGCGCGAGTTTACTTACTGAAGCTGTATTAATTTTGAGAATACTTCCCCACAAAGTTATGGTTGATAGAATTCATTACTCTATGAATTGCATTGTAAATCACATTCAACAGAACGACTAGTGTTGAGGAATCAATGCAAATTACCTCAATGGAGACATTACTGAGATCCACTCGAATAGACATGCCTTTCCACACATTTCCTGTCAACACAGTTTGAATGGATGGATCTTGTGGATGAGCGGACAACTTCTTGCTCAGCTGCACATCATCTAGACACTCGCCGAGATTGTGTTCTAGCACGCCTCGAACCAATTTATACTGTTCCAAATCCAATTGGCAATCCACTGACGATAACTGTCCTCGAATGTTCCAATCCGGTGATGAGTGGCTTACTTCCCCCTCCAGATTTCGTTCTGCACTTAATAACAGCGCGAATTTATCCTTGACAGGTCGCCGTGTCTCTGCTTGGATGAGATAATCCCCGAATCGGAAAGAGCCCTCCTGTCCACCATCCTTTCCGTCCAAGGTTTCGGAATCGGAGTGCAAATCAACACGCACTGCAGTGTAGATATCCATGTCGGTGAGCTCAAGACGCATGCAGTCCAGCAGACATCGATGTACTGTCTGCGGAGGTAGCATAAGTGGCAGGGAGGATGGTCGTGGGCTGACAGGAGATTCCTTTTCCAGACGGGATGTCGGCATGCCTAGCAGACGCAATGTTGATTCCGGCGGATTCCCGTAGAAGGAATGCATCATCTGAGGCTCGATAGGACCTGGTGATCCGAGTGTAACACGCTCCACGAATGACGGCCTGAGGAGAGAAAATAATTCAATAAGTGACTTTGAAACTTACTCATGCGGTAAAACACATCTCACTTTGACAAAAATATCATTGAAAATTATCCTTTTGAATTACATTTAATTGTTAAGTCAAATTTCTTCTAACTTCTGATATTCGTCTTACGTTTTTCTAAACGAAAATAGTAATCTCTTCAATTCACCCTCAAAGAGTAGGGTCAAGAAGACACATTTCATCGATTCATAATTTACCTGATCAAACTGTTGCCAAAATATGCCGATAACATCCAGTATCAGAATATACCTTATGCTAACCATCCGTCTTCTTGCCCTCAAAATATATCTGTAAACAATCTTAGTCATTTCCGTTTTTTGTATTATCAATTAGTTATCATTGACGTGTTTGAATTTTTGAATGATCAAAGATAAATTCAGGAGACCTTAATATAATCAGGTACAAAGCAAATCATCAAATAATTAGCGCATCAACTAGACACAGATGCAGAATCTGTTGTACGTAAATTTATTTTACGTGTGAGATCTCAAGAGGAAATGGATTAAGGAAAATTATGGGATATTCTGTATTCAAAAATTAATTGAAATGACGGCCTAAACCTCACAAGTACAGCTATCTTTTCATTGTACATGCATTCATGGGACAACTTGGTGTGAAGCACTGACTTCCATTTCCCGAAAATTATTAAGTACAAAATATTAGCTGTTCAAGTATATATTCCCTCAAACATCTTTAACAAGATAAAATAATGTACTTCTACAGCACAAACTGATTTTTTAGCATTATACACAATGCCAATAGCATACATGTAACTTCGGTTGGCACTCAGTAGTGTCGGACTTCAGAATATGCATCATTATGAGGTAGGCATTACTACTCATGAGTTCACACCAGGAGTAAAGGATGTTTAAACATAAGGGTAAACATCTTTTCCACCCTGTTTCTCTTACAAGACTGATAAACTACATGCTCGCGATTCCCTGCTTTCATCACGCTCCTTACCTTTTCTCGATAATTGGACTGCTGATCGTCAATTCAGTGAGAGCGTCCATGGCAATATCAGGTTTCATCTCCTCCTCTGTGACCTTGGCTTCTTTCTCCTTCCTTTTTCGCAGCGCTGCTAACCTTTCTTCCTCTTTCTCATCCTCTACTGTTCTCTTGGCCATCAGTGTGCCCTTTTCACCGTCCATCAGGAAATGATTACGCACGGTGAAATTGCCCAGACACATCACCAACATTCTCTTCGACAGCCAGCTGTGAGGTAGAAACACCACTGGCGCTCCAGCGTCAATCTCCAGTGATATCCTCGCTCCTCGGGGCGCTGTCTCCGCGATCTTCTGACCAGCCACAGCAGCACGCATCCTCCCCATTACATCCTGCTGCTGGTTAAAGTTCTGGACGAATGTCAACAGCTCCATGGCGAATCTCTGTGTGTGGACGTAGCAGACGGAGGCAAGGCGTAGCTTCAGTCGCATATCTTCTGTTCTCCGCAGTCCTGGATCAGGCAGAGCATACTTGAAGAACTTGAAAGTGAGCAAGGGAGCCTGTCGATCGTCAGACTGCCGCTGAGGCCGCTGTGATCCGGTGATTGGTGATCGCCGGATGAGGAACCGATGAGGGTAGAGGCGTCCTGCAGGAGACGTGTCGTCTACTTGAAGTCCACCCAGCTGGCCATCCAGAGCAAGATTGCCATCACGGAGGTTAACATGAGCTACCAGACGGGTCATTGTCGCTCGAGCTAATTCGTACTCGGGTTTGTTGAAGATCAGGGCGAAGCGGTTCATCTCCATTCTTATCTCCGAGTTAACGATGTCCTCCACTGCAGATACGGAGATAGACAGTTATAAAATGGAAAAATCATGAAAATTAGCTTGACAGTGTAGTATCAAACAATTTATTTCCATGAAAATATCACTGGGAAGGGTAGTTTACAAATGACGTAATCAGTTTTCATGTGCTTTTTTTCTCCCCTTACCCTAACTGATCATAATCGCTTACCCCACGCCCTCTCTCGACTCCTCTGTAATAATAAATATTAGTTCTCCGTCATGTTGTAAATTCTCTTGACCAATTACTGTCGAGTAAACAAGCTTTTCAAGTTCTCTGTTTTTCAGCAACTTTTTGAGGGGATAGTGCGTTTCGGCATGTAAGGAGTGAAATCACGATAGTGTGATATTAGAGCATTCTGCCTTGCAAAGCATCGCTCCTCCGTTTGCCCCTAAAATTGCCTAGGCATAATTAAGGAACGCCAGCTAATTAAATCGCATAACATAGAGGAGGAAGACATTTATTGAAACCATGCTTTGTTATTAAGATTCATTCAAGACTGAACATGACTTTGAATGAATGAGATAAAATTGATGCTTGATTTTGTCCAATAAATTGCGTGTGTGATGTTAGCCCGATAACTACGTGTCCGACTACCAAGCCCGATAAGTTTTGAAATGCACCTGCCTCTCGTGAAAATAACCTTATACCTTACTGGAGGGCGCCAGTATGCGCCACCAATAATCTTGAGAAAAAACGCCCTCTTTGAATAAAATGGGTTCAAGAAAGCTCATATGGTTTAGTTGGGAAGCTAGCACGACCAAATGGCTTACTTCGTAAAGGCCAATCGTTCGTCAACAAAGCTTTGCACACGAATTGGGATCACTCTGACATGGATGTACCAAAAATTCATTTCACTAAAACGTTAAGGAATAAGCAGTAAGCCGGTCCTATGGTAGGGCGGCTGTGAGGGTATCCCGACCAAATGCAAAATCAGCTGTATCAATCGAACGAATGATGCAAATCAAGGTTGGAACCGGCCGGGGCCAGGCCGGTGGACGGCCGTGCCGATGCTTGGAGAAGTCGGTCGGGGCCGGGTCTGTGACCGGCATCATCAAAGCCGGCCGGCCACCAAAACCGATGAGGCAGACCGACGGCCGGTGCCAACCCTGGTGTAAATCCCATCCATGCATGCCATTCCAATATGTGCTCAGCAGCTATTTTCAAAAATGGCGGGAAAATGCCAGAGGGGTTTTCAGAGCAGATATACAGAAAAAAGAGTGGAAAATGCTGGCACACCTACAGGGAACAGATTCTTTCTGTTGTTTTCAGTAGAACAGCTGGTTTTAAAAGTGATCGAGCTGCTTTGACAGTCTGACCATTCGGCCGGAAGAAACAGATTTGTTGCTTATTCTGCATGCAGCTTTTGTAAAATAAATTTCTAGCACATCCACTTTCGAGTGACTTTAAGTTTGGCTGATGAGCATTCAGCGGTTACCTACTTTTGTCAGCAAAAGAAAGTCACTCTGGCCTGAATTATTGAAACTAAGAATTTTGCTAATGATTACAAGGACATCAATATATTATTAAAATTTCGAACGAAAAAATCACAAATTAGATTTCGCAGCTGGCAGTTTTCTAAATCGATTACGATATGAAGAGCGTTTATGAGAACTATGTGATTATTCAAAGGGAAACTCTGTATCATTTTATGATAGAATGTTCACTGTATGAAAATTTGCGACAAGAAACAGTGCCTTTCTTATGAAATTGTAACAATACAACAGAATTCAATAAGTTGACGACCATTTTAACTCCAAAGACGGAGAAATCCATCGCGAAGTTTCTTCGAGAAGCAAACGATTTACGAACGATGATTAAAGAAAACACTAGCCAATAAATATGAAAACTGGGAATTTATTTTTGATAATTCTCCTCTCCTTTCTGTACGAAATATTCATTTTCTCAACAGCACCGACCGCACGCTGTTTTCTCTCAAAAGCTATATTTTATGTGCTTGTGTGAGCGTACATGTTCATGTTTTCCAATGTCTTTGAAATAAACCTCATTGACTTTTGACATTTTGGTCAGGCTAACTTCACAGCCACTTGAACTGTTGAACTAATTTGACTAAGAGAAAAGGCGCTTCTCTCGCAAAGAAGTGATATGGTAGCACAAGCTATCTACTGGCACCCCTTAAAAATATTGGATAGGCTGACCTTTAGGAGTGACATATGTATATCGAAAATAGTCAGAGTTAGTGCACACACGCAATAAATTTGTACTTTCGTTAGCAGTGCTGTAGAATTTGAGCATATCTCTGACTTAAAACTAAATTATGAAAAAGTTTCGTCAAAATAATATCTATTCCATAATTAATAATATAATTAATAATCTATTACATAATAGTATCAATAACCTATTCCTCTCTCCCGCCCGTTATCTCTGGTAATCATTTCAACAACCACTCCTCCAAGATAGGTTGCATAACAGTTCAGGCACTCCTAAATGGAAATGAAGTTAATGTGTTTTAACCTGTCAAAATGCTGATTACTATTTTCAGTCCATCATACTTATGTTATTGCATATTGTTAATAAAAGGAGAGAGATGTCCCCTTAATTACGTGCATTTCATAATTTTTACCTTCTCCATCAGCCTTTCGATTGAGTGCCTTCACCATCTTCGTATTATCTCGAAGCTGAAGAACTTCATCGTGATCATGAATCTTTGCTCCAAGTCCGAGAAAATCGAGAATAAGAACCCACGTGTTCAAATTAAGGGTACATTCGAGACAATTGAAATCCACTTCTACAAAACGATTCGTCTGAAAAAAAGTAGAAGGGAGGTAGTTAAGAATAAATAAATAAATAAAGATAAGAATGTAGAAAGAGATAAATCGCTCATCATGAAATAACCAGCGCACGTTTGAAGAACAAGTTCCGCATGTTCGCACCCATCATGCATTACGTCATACATGATATGAAATAATAGAAGCAACTCAGTCAGCTAATGGCAGATCAGCTGTCGATTGACTAGTGGCTCATTAACATCGAGTCATTTGGTAAAGGAGAAAAGGATGAGTGATCGTTCCGCTCAAAAGAGTTCAGTGGATCAAATGAATCAAATTAACAAGGGCTAGCCTTAGGCGAAACATCGTTAATAAATAAATAACAAATCGTACCATACAGTGAGCAAAACCTCTGCAAAAATAGGAATAAAACATAATACATATGCTGACAATAATCAAATAGCAGGTATTCTGTGCAACTGTGTAAAAATAGAAAAAAATACTCAAGAAAAATCCTGCCGGTCTGCCACACTGTGTTGGACTGTGCAGTGATTGCGACATTTGCTTGCATGATAACTAAATCTGAATCTACAAGTCTGGTCGCTCAGATGCTTGCAGAGTGTCATGATTACGTCAGAATAAAATTTCATGCATTTATTGCGGGGAAGATGAAGTCAAGATAGCGATAAGTGAAAAGAAGTTGGTCCCTCCAAAGGAACCATGTCGCCTTCCCTACAGGTTAAAGGAAAGAACAACTAAAACAGATAGAAGACATGTGCAATTGAGAACATCAGCAGGAACTTGGGTAAGGATTCGCGCTTCGGTCCTTAAATCTGAACTCTCAAGCGCACACAAGCGGGCCCTGCTATATGAAAGTAGTCTCGAACATAATTAAATTAATAAAAGCGTGCCCAATTATCAGGAGTGGGAGAGAGAGAGCAGATTGATGGAATCAGAAAGTCAAAGAATGAATTTTCAAAACTTGCCGTTCCTGTCCGTGACAAGAATTTGATCAAATCCATCAGTTCTTTGATCAGTTCTACATTTATTGAATCATAAAAATGACATAACTAAATCGAACTATTATTTGTTAAGCATCAACGTAGAAAATACACTACTATGTTGGCTGAAAAATATAATTGAAATGAAATTTGATAATCATATTGAAATAACAACCATCTTCTTTCAGAAGCATAGTATATTACTCGACAGAAAAATTCCTGGGATTTCTACAAGTCATCTACAGGCATAGCAACACGAGAATTCTAAAAATGTCCACATCAAACACCTAAAAAATGTTCATCCCAAAGACAAAAACGTACAAGGAAGCGCACATACGACATTGCTATTAAATTTCATCTAAATCGTCAGGTGTAAGTTCGGGAAAATCCCCGACCTCCACCTTGTCTGGCTTCACTATGATTCCATACTTTGGCTGACATTCAAAATATGTATTCTGCTCTTCCATGCCGAAAGGTTCATCCAGCTGCACACCCACCCATTGTCCAGAGCCCAGCCTTGTCTCACCAATGTACCTCACAACCCCTCGAACGTGTCCTGTAATGCATTTCTCATTCATCGCTACATCACATCGATCTCCTTTGTTCATTTTTGAAATCAGTTCATTTTCTTTTTCAATGGTTCGTTGTTTCTCTTCTTCTTGCGCTTGTATTTCCTCTGGTGTTTTTTCTCGAAATCTCCCAAGTTTGTTATCTTTCAACCATCGCAAAAAAGTGTTTGGACGTCTTTCATATTCCTCATAGCTAAGTTCATAAGCAGCTGCCGCTTCGTCATCAGGTAGCGCATCGTAATGTCCAAAACTCTTCGTGTGATCTGTGCATTTCAAAATCATGCCATCAAGGACAGGATAATCTCCTAATTTGGCCATGTTGTCGTCTAAATCAGCCACATGCTCTTCCTTTTCTGTCAACAACTCAAGTTTAACTTGACGCCAGTCACAACCAGTAACCAATTCCAGTTTACATTTCAATTCATTGATTGTTACATCACGACGATAACGTTTCTCAACTGTGTGCGATGCTACATTACTAGTGATCACCAATTTAACAAATTCTACAGCTCCTTGCTTCAGTGGATCCCACGTAACAGCCATCAGATCACTGATGCAGATACAAAAATGTGGCGGTAATAACAGAGTTGAAATACCTGTGTTATAATTGGATCACCGCTGGATTTGAATTCGAATACTGAAATACTATGATCTTTTGTATGATTTCCATTCTAGGACTTTCTATGGCATTGGGAATTTCTATGTGTGTTCTAAAAAGATCAGTGATGTTATGATGTAGATATTTCAACATGTAAAGATGAATGAGCCGAATTCCGAGATATTTTTCGAATCCATGAATGATATACACGTACATGGATGATATACATGGACTTTTATATACATGTACAGACAAGTGATAAATAGATGATCATGAGAAACGGAATTCTTGAATTATGTCGAAATTCAATCAATTTTCATGGCTCCGAATCGTGTGTCACACATCAATGCGCGTACAAGCAATAAGCGAAGGCGTGTCTTTGTTCTCTACCGCATCGCCTGCAGATGTTCACTATTCATGTCTCTGTAGTCATTGAATAAAATTTAGCTGTCATATGAAATAATGAACACATGTTGAAAGAAGTTTTGAAATGAACCATTGAAGTGATTGATTTTGAAATTATCAAGTACTAACTTTTTTCATGAAAAAATGAGAATGACATTTTCGACCAATAGTCACGATTTGGTGACAACTTTACGATATCCCTACTTCTTTTCTATTCCACCGAGTTCAGTGAGCGATACATCACATGAATCTTCAGAAAATGCTCGTTCGCCTCATGCCTGATTAATTATCATACTCAAATGCTTTCCTTGTGAAAAGTTTCGATTTGTAAATAGAACGATTTTTTTATTTTGATCACTGCCAAGCAACCACCGTAACCACAGAAATAAATATTACAGATAAACAATTACAGATAAACAAAATATATTTATTTCTATGACCGTAACGGATACAAGTTTATCATAGCTTACTTAAAAGCTGGGAATGTCAAATGATATATGGCACGTTGTTGTGCGGCACGATGGGAAGAATCGATTGAATTTCAACATAATTTAGGTGGTCCGTTTCTCATGATAACTCTGTAATATATAGATGTCCATGAGCAGACGTGTAAGAAAGTCTGTAATACATTTTTCATATCATGGTATTTAATCTTCACAGATTTACAAGACAATAATTTCGTCAAAACTCACAACTCAACAGACAACAAATAAAAGAAGCATAAGGTTGTTTGAAAAATTTAAGACTGAGACCTGTGCTCTGTTACAAGTATTTGATCTTTTACGACTATTCAGCTATTTTGCTTATTAACCACTAATGCATGACAACAACTAAAATTGGGCATCAAATAAGGTCAAATACATGGACACGTTTATATAAATAAAGTAGAAATAAGCAAAAGCTGCTGAGAACCACTTGATAACGCATCTTCCACATTCAAAAGACATGATATGAAATTGTTCTCAGCAGCTTGGACTTACTTTTACTTTCTTTACAGGAACGAAGAATAAATAAATGCTACTTGCTGATAAGGAACATTCATTCATACATAGACAGGATAGGTTCACACAGAGACAGTGCATCACTCACAGTGTTGATCTTGATACAGAAATCAGTAATATGACAAGTTTAATTTGTAATAATTCAAGGACAGCAAATAAAATTATTCATTAATTGAAAACAATTCAACGGATATAAGTACAAGTAATGCATATACAAATTTTTGAAATAACTCAGCCTTGTATGAGCTTTTTCGTACAGAAAATCACCATTATTTCAACTGCTTATGCTCCCCATGCTTCATGTGCTGTCTTTGATTTTAGCAGTATAAACGTGGGGCTACCCGACAGCTAAACATCATTTTGCCTTTTGCTTTCTAAAAATTGAAATCTCCTTTTAAATGTTGCATTAAATATTTGAATCAGCATTCAGCATCAGTATTTATATCAACTGGCTATTTTTAAAATTTATGTGCACAATGCATTGATGCTCGATGTTCAATCAGTGATCAAAATGACATCAATTTTCTATAAGCACATCTATTTGTTGGAGATCGATTGCTCAAGCCATAGAAGTAGATACTAGTAGACTAGAATGGAAGTTTGATATCTTGCGAAATGTGGGTAAATGCACAATGATGGCACAAAGAAAAATCTTGTTCATTTCTATGGGTTTAGTATACATTATCAATCAAAGAATCCTCTCATATTTTCATGTTCAATTTGACACCAAACATGGCCGTATAGTTACTCCGAAATCTGCGATTTTATTACCACTTAAGGCACCACCATGTCAGGAACGTGTTGAGGAAGGCGCACAGCATTCTTCAATCAGTTAATGCTGAATCCGATATTGAGCATCCTGTGCGAAGCCCCCTAATATAGGATGCGGCATCACGTGATTGCTGAATGAAATCCGCCCTCCACGTACGTGCCTGCGACAAAGCAGTACCTTCCTGACTATTTCACGCTCTCAACTGATGGTCCGGTGGCCTTGTGGACAGAAGGTGAGCTTTCACATCCTCTGGCTCAAGCGTCGCTGGTTCGAACCTTTCCACGATTGACGAGGCTAAATGGACCGAAACATGCCTCCTGTTGATGTTTGATAAATTCATCGATAAGTCAAATTGCCTGTTTAAATATTCATTATAATATCTACATAGCAATTTGGCTTCAAAATACTCAAATCACATGCTGCTTGTTTGAAATGAATGTTTGACTTACCATATTATACTTTGTGTGAAAATTTGGTGCCTTTTTGTCCACTAATTTGGCTCGGATTCGAATCAGATCATCTCCTCTCCGCATCGATTGCTCTGTGTCTCGTCCGTCCTCCTCAAACTCATCGCTGCTATCCGCAGGGGATCGCATTGGAGACGGTGGCGGTGTAGGACATGCAGCTCCCTTCTCTCTTTTACTTCTTCTTTCGCCAACTCTATTTTTCTTGGTTTTCCGCATACCGTAGGGCATGGTCATGGATTGGAGCTCAGATGGCAATGATGTAGACATTTGAACTTCGTTGCACCCATCTACATATTCTACATTTCGTCCCATTGTCGCTGACGATTGAGATTCTTCACGATTCCACCACCCTCTATCTCCTTCATCGGCGGATTCAGGGCAAGAGGCAGATAAAAAATCAGGCTTAGAGAGTTTTTCAGAATCAGGAGAATCCCTGTTAGAGGCGGGAATCTTAGTAGGAGCGCGAGGATCGACTGATGTTAGGAGAAAACGATGTGGTGAGGATGAAGGCTGCAACAGATCCTCCATCATCTACAAAAGCAGCGCTGAGGTTACGTAACAAAATATATCATTCCTTCCTTCTACTGTCTACGTGATGAGTAGTACGTAAGTACAGAAAATGTTTAAACGGGCAAAAAATAATAATCACACGATAACTCACCAGACTCTTGAGTCGAACATCGAACAGCTTGACGAATGTTTCTGCTTTGACCATGCGGCAAAAGAATTGCTCCATAGACAGACGGGCAATGTTCTGAGCACCACCATCCAAGTCTCCGGACATGACAACCACCAGTCGCGGCAAGTCAAAGTCGAATTCCAACCTCATACCAGTCCCTTCCTCCTCTTCTTCCACTGGGGCAAACACAGGCATGGAATCGGCATGCATCTGAGACTCCTTCTGCAACCAGGCAGCATCCCGTTCGTCGAATACCAAGTTGTCCAGCGACTTAAGAATCTGCTCGTACACCGCTTTAGACAGCCGCATTTCCAGTGGTTGCGGCATGCGAGCGCGAACCATCAAACAAGGTTGTGAATCTACTTCCCTTTTCTCTTTCTTTCCTCCTTCATCATGCTGGAAGAGAAGATTCACTACCATCACAATCCACACAGAAGAAAAGTTGCCCGACATTAATGTAACCATATGCATCATAAAACCAACCCGCCGTTGCTGCATCTATCCGATTAAACCAAGATCAAAAAGTTTTAAAGAACTGCTTTGAAACTCTTTTTGTCCTTTTGAAAATACAGTTCCAAAATACAATTTTGATATGTAGCATTATGCTGTCATTTACTGGCATAAACAGTTGAAGCCATGAATATGAAGATAAAAATTTCTCAGCAAAAGTTTGACATCAAACATTTGTTTTGGATTAATTATGCCTCATAAACTTAAGAGAATTTCATATTTTGCAGAAAATACAACTTATAACATTAATATTAGACAACTAATATTATTTAGAAATATAAAACATACACTAGACATGAAAATTAGTGACTGCAAAATCCATTATAAAAATTAGGAAAAGACCAGTAATGTATCAACGTCTATATTTTTCAATCTGCATGTACAGGTCCCTTTATCACATGACATTACTTGAAAAAACATTCTAATGAAAAAATGTGCATTTTAGTCAAAAACATGCTTTAAAACAAGACATACATTTATTCATGGAGCTGGACACGGGTCCCACACACGTGATCATTCTTGTCTGATAGCGATATCATGAGTAGATCTGCAGCAATCTGCTGCAAACTACTCATAGAAAATTACTCTTGACTCGAAAATTAGTTATCTGACTGAGCAAAGCTAAGTACGAGTAGCATCTACGTAAATATCATCGACGTTAGCACTCAATACCACATTATTTCATAGCTGATTTTATTCTATCTCTAGTTTGGATGCATTTTTGGTCACTTAGCTAAATAAATGCGAATGGAATCAAGTCTAACAGTGAACATTTTTCTGAGATTCAGGTATGAAAATAAATGAATTTGAATGATATTTCACGATTCAAGTAACAGACTCTTCATTTCAAAGCAACAAATTCTGATAGCTATAAAATATTGGATTAATTGTGCTTCCGATGACTGATTAAGACTTATTTCAAGCATTACATTGAAAATAATGAATGATACACACCTGTCCAAACATATCAGAAGGGGTAAGGGCCGAGTCCACGACTTCTGCATCTGGCTGGTCAACCCGCGTCACTCGAAGCCAAACACTGGTATTGGTCACCACGGGGAAACCAGCACGACCTTGTCTATACACACCTAATAGTTCAGCTGTTCCCAAATGCTCGAAAGCAGACAGATCTACTGAGTGGACATTCATATCACGAAAGAAAACGAATAAATTTCCACTTCCATCTTCTCCTTCTGGAATGTTAGCATCCAAATCGAGATCTTCGGAATCAATTGTAAATGGTATTTCTGCGGGTGCTGGTCGCGTGTTTGTAATACTGAAAAAGAAGTTCACATACAATTGCATTTATCTGAGATATCAACTCAGTCAACCGCATCATAATTCATCACTAAGGAACAGAAATTATCTTCGATTTCGGTGAATTATGTTCATCAAGTTCTAAAAATGCGCGTTAAATAAGTAATTTTCTCAAAGCATTATTTGGAAATCACATTATTGAATTATTATATTAATCAAATAACTTTTGATTATTTTTCTTATTCCGTTGTAACCCCGTGCTGAATTGTTCTTTAAGAACTAATACTTCAATTTAATAATGAGTTCCAAAATTGTTATTTATGTTCACCATTTTGTATCATTGTATTAGATTTTTCCAAGGGGATTCAATATCAAGTATCTATTTTACGCATGCACGTGAAACGTACCGGTACATCATACTCGTGATTAATTACATATAGCTTCTCAAGTTTGACGAAAAGCAAAAAGGGTAGTGTATTTCGCCTTGACCTACTCTCTACTCCCCAATAGTAAAGCTTTGACGTCACTTCTACCTGCTCAGCCATGTTTAAGCTTTGACGTTACTTCTCCTTACTCAGCCATATTAAAGTTTTGACGTCACACAAAAGCGTCACTCACAACATTTTAAATTGGTTCTCCCTCGAGTTCTGAGTGATTTGTAAAATGTTCGGATCACTCAGTCATAATTTCGAGCAATTTATGAATAAAAAACAAACTGTGTACCATGTAAATTTACAAGCAGCCTACTTTCACCAATTGCCTTGTCTCATCATATTTCTGCTCTACATGAGACCGCCTCACATTCAAGGGTGAATTATTTTCAAAGAGACACTTTAATTATGAAATATGAGAGTAGACATTAAATACAATAAATAAATGAACCTTCTTTATACTCGGAAGCACAATAGGCACGGAGCCATTCTTCCATATGGTCAAGTTCTTAGCTATCCACTCTCACTCTTTTTGTGCTGAGTGGTTAGCAAGAATGCAGAGTGTAGCTATTTCAAAAGTCCTAGGTTTGACCCGACCAAGGCCTGAACCAAGGTCTCCCGGAAACTGAGCGAACACTCTACCACAAGGCCACAGCGCCGGTGTTACATTGACACGTGTAAGCTGGTTTCTAATCTGATTTAGTATATATTTAACAAAATCATGAATACCTAAGCAATGCAGTGCCTCCATCACATTATAGTATTTAACATTCCAAACTCACCTGATATTTCCTAAATGTCCCACGAGTACTTCTCTAGCCACTCTCGTCTTTGGCAGGACTATCACAGGCGTTTCGAGGTGTATTTGTAGTTTGATATTGTTCACTGGCAGAGATTGCGTTCCGTATTGACTTTCTTTCATGTCTATCTCACCCAGACTCATTTGTTGCACCAGACCGGTACCCATGACAGACAAGGCCATTCCTGCCGCTGCTTGCTTCAAGTGGCGTGCTAAACGCTTCATATATTCACGAAATGCCGAAACACATAGTCCCAGTTCAAAGAGGAATTTCGCGACATGAAGGTAGCACACTGAAGCGATTTTCACACTGACCTCATACTCGTGCCCTGATCCACTCGTGCTGCACGATTCTCTGTATATGGTAACAGTAAGAGCCTGGGGCTGCTGAGTGTCACTCTCCTCGTCCCATGCTCCCTACAATAATGAAACGCATTGATCCATTATGCATACATGTGCAAATGAAGAGATATAAGGGTTACCAGGTTGGCATAGTAATCAAAAATATCGACTTCTTCAAGGTTATGCGTGAAATTTCTGCTGTCTTCTTGTGCTATCCGATTCATTTTTATCACTTTAGTACTCAAGAATTCAGTCATTGTACATGATACAAAAAAGCAGCTTCCTTTAGGCTACGAAGGATCGGGCATTATCAGATTAGTGACCGACCTGTCGCGCAGTCAGGGTAAATGCACAGTCATATGTATCAAACAGCCAATACTTCAACTTACAAAGTATAGGATGCAAAACAATTTCTGATCGACCTTGCATTAAGACATTTCGATAATTACTAGGTCATTTTGATACTTGATGAGCCATTTAATTTGTTGCGGTGATGCCTATCGGACAGATGTGAAAACACCAATTAGAAATTTTACAAGCAACAAACGATATAGGAATCGCATTGCTAACGAGATATTGAAATCCTTCGACATAAGACATTGATCAGAAGCCTTATTAAAATTTACATTTCCAATAGCTAATTCAATGGCATTTAATAGTGGTTTACAGGTAGCATCCTAGTTCAGGTAATAAAGTGTCCATACATGCGCATATTAACTTGCCCAGAAGGATGTTTGGGAGACAATCCACACAATCACAGTATTATCGTCATTTTTTATATTATCTTGCAAACTAAGGATAGCCACTTTGGTAGGATTGTCAATGCATTAAGGCATTCACTGCGCCTCAATAACACCTTCTGTAAGACAGGTCGGTACACAGAAATGACAAATCTGAGGGGTAATGCGAACTTCAAAATACGAAAACATCGGAATATCTGATAGCATAATTATATTGATGAGATCAAAACAGGATTCTCGCCCTTGTCGAATCAACATTTTCCCTCTTTGAGATCTCTGTCATCTAAGCTGATTTCTTATGTGGATTACCTGTGATCCGACAGACACGATATTCCTGTGGAGAGCTTCCTTAGTTGTCAGATCCAGCACTTGGACACCGGCTAACGTCGCAGTCACAAACTGCGCGTCTCCGAAGACTCCTTCAAGATTGGCACCGGTCAATGTTACTGTTCCGATTTTACTTGCATGGCGCTGAACGCCGTGTTCATTGCCATCCATCACTCGGATCAGTAGAAGATTGAGGCGCTCGAAGGTGACGCGTGCTTCCGTGCGCACCGTTACAGAGTCGCTTCGTGCTGTCTTCTACAAATCAAGTCAGAAATGTATGAGAAAATCTTTTGAAATCTTTTCATATTCTGAGCGATAAAATTAACTTAATTCAAACTGCTACGGAAGTAATGCTAGATTAATAGCATGGAACTTAAAGATGAATTGTGATTTTTCTAATTGAAACTTGAGGGAAGATGATGAGCCTATACATCACAAGTGTCCTTCAGCGGAAGATCAAAAGTAAAAATTAATCAGAAAAGAGAAGAAAGAAAGATAAGGTGAAGCAGAACAACTTAGGAAAATAACTTACAACTTAACAATAACTAATAAGCCGAAAAATAGAAATGCTCAAATACTCAAAATTACGTAAGAAAAATATGCATTTGAATTCAATTCTTCATGAATCTGACTGTAAACTTATTTAACAGCCCCTTGAGTGCCTCCGAAGGAAGCTTATTTCACAACGTTGCAGTTATATGGAAGCATTGACTGCCAACAATATAATTTGTAAATGTAGTTGAAAGTATGTGCGAAGCATTACTAGGGAACTACACAATATGATTAAAGAATATCTATCATTCACCGTTCGTTTCTTTGCAGCTGAAGACGTGACAAATGAAAATCTGGCGGCTTATTAACATCCCTGTGGAGTTTCAGCTCAAATCTATAACATCATAAATCTTGAACGTCATGAATCCAAAACAAATAGAAAATTCCTCTCTATCTCTACCATTCAAACATCAAACAAACTATTTAGCATCCTTTATTAAGTTTCCATACCACTAGAAAGCGAAGATTTGTATCGAGATCTTCACTGGTAAAACCATTATAATATCAATAGTTTGGCAATCACAGCTCAAGCTGAAATCACAGAACCAAATAATGCATCTATAGTACTTCTCTTTTACATCAAAATAAATGAAAACCCGCCGTTGTATTAGACGAAATATGGCACATATTTAGTGCACGAAATTAATTTCACATTTTTCGATCATTCAAATTTTGAAACAATAAGGAAAGATATCATTCAGAAAACCGAATAAATTGTCTACTAACCTCCTTGCGTCGTTTGTTCTGGCGGCTGAGTCGCGCTTTGAACGTATTTGCTGGGTTGATGCGTTGGAAGAAGGCCACGATCTCCACTAGCGTCTCCTGATTTCCTGTTAATGTGAAGAAAACGTAAATAAAAATTTACAGAAGAGTAGACAAAAGTAAAGGAGTCGAAATAGAACACACCTCCCCATATCTGGAACATCATCAGTTCACAGTATTCAACCACTGATATTCGCAAGTTTCCCCGAAGCCTGTAATCCACTGTTTCGTGCGTTTATAAGACGAAGATAATCGCAAATAATTTAACAGGACAACGGATGCCTCCATATCAGGGTTGCGTTGTGATTCCACGAGTAAAGTGGGTGGGTGGGCGAGCGGGAGAGATGGCTTTTTTCAAATTTTGCTGATTTGTGAAGCGATGTGCAAATATTATTTCCATATGTTTTCAGCCATGGGTGGATAACACATTTCTCCAAACAGTATCGATACAAATGCTGCTAAGTTATGAAATGATGCATTTCCAATCAATGAATTTGTGTCAAATGAATTTACACGGAGATCGGCATTTACTAGGAAAAGCCAACCTGTATTGTCGATCTCTTGTTAGCATTTGTTCATTGCGTTAAACATAGATGGCATATAAGCAATTATATTATCAATAAGCGTGTTTGAATTGGGTTATAAATATCTTCTTTCCACTAGGTGTCCGATTCCTTTATGAGACTGTTCTATTCGTACCGGTAATAAAAGGCATATTCAATCTTCACCTAACGACAGTATGCGCTGGCCAATGCCTTCAATGACATCGAAACCAATGTGTTTATGCGACCCAAAGGTTGCTAAGTAGTTATATAGCTAAGAATTTTATAACCAATCATGACTCTGAGACCTCATAGCTACCTTTGGCCTATATAGACAGCTGTCACAGTTCTTCTCTTTGTAACTAAGTCATTTCGTACTTTTCAGTCGTACTTTCCATTATTCACTGGCCCTATTATAACTAGAATCTCAATTTGTTCCTCAAAGTGTCTTTTTCGTCGAAAAGCCTCTTATTCATTATCTACTAATGGAGCTAAACTACTTGAGGATTCAGTTTCTACGAGAAACTGACATAACTGATATAGAAAACTGATATATAACTGATATAGAAACTTGCTGATAGTGAGACACTGAGTGAGTATTAGTAGCTTTTTGTTGTTATTGTAGTTAATTCTCCCCATTCTGGACACGATGCCCATATTGCTGGCCGAGATGTCCAGTACTCCTCAGGAACCGTATTATATTTCTTCCACCGATCGTTTCCGGATTTGGTCGGATATCTTCAAAAGCTCTCATTCGTTCTCTCAACCATCTGTCATATCGCAGGATATCATGTTCTGCAGTCTCTTCTTCTGATCCACAATCTATGCACAAAGGGGTATCTAGTTTTCCGATTCTATCTTGATGCAGACTGAATAGAATAGTAAAAGAAATGATGGTTTAACGTCACTACTGCCCCTTAATGGGAGCTTGGACTTTGATGACACAGTCAGACTTTAATCTGGAGCGTTGTGATTTCATACTCGGGATGCCCATCCTGACGAATTCCGATGATACTTTCGAGACTCGACCTGTGAACCGAAAGATCGCTAGGCCAAGCACTTAACCACGATGCCAAGGAGACCACTGTGCCTGAATAGAATACAGTGGCCTATTCGTATTTGTGACGGTGTAATTGCTTCCCTTCTGTTTATCATCGCCTCTTCATTATTTCTGGTGAGCCTCCAGCAGTTTCCATTTGTTGCACTGTGCTGCACTGTGAAACAGGACACAGGGGAAAGAAGTGTTCTGGTATGGAATATTAAAAATGCCTACAGACGTGAGCCATTTAAGCATGAAATTACTTGGTAAGGGTAGACGCTGTGTTCTGGAATGACCCAAACTGGTTCATGGACTACATTATAAGCCACACGGCAACGCTAGGATGAATAAACTCTGAGCAGCCTGCTGTGAGGTCTTTCAACTTCCTCAGTCATTCTACATGATGCAAGCTGGTTTGAATCTTCCTGATCCATTGCAAGATGAAACGCATAATCTACAGCTGCCGAGGACTTAAGTGATATAACTTAACAAGTTTGTGACCATTTTTCCATTGTAAACTCTTGTGACCTGGCATTCTGCAACATTTTACAGCTCTGACGCGGTCTGAATTTGCTGAAGGATGATGTTTCTTGTACTAATGGACTAAGGCCTGCCTTACACTGGCAGTTCATGTGCTGTGTAGCAGATGACGAACATGACCTCGTTATGAAGTTTATCGTATTGTCGGACGTCAGTGCTGCAGTGGCAGTTCAGCCACAGAATTAGACCGGTCGTCCCTTCCTCTGTTTGTCTAGAAAGGAAACATTGGAACATGTAGCGTTGATGAAATTATGGCACAATCTGCTGACATAATACCATAGAAATCGAACAATGAGCAGCCAGTTTAACAGTTCAACAAGCAAAATTGTCTGAAGTTTCAGTGACAGTTATCAACCGAATCACACAGCAAAGAGACACAGTCGATGTCAAGTTCTACAGAGAAGTTTGTGAACGTTTTTTCGTGCGACTGCTAACTTTTTTAATAATGATCGGAGGGCCCAACATCATCGAGAAAACTTTTGCGCAATGATCTGAATTCTTCGAATCTGAAGGAATCGTGGCGATCGGAGCATTTTAGAGGAATTCACGGCAATCCGCAAGCGACGCACGACTATTTTTCTTATCTCTGCAAGGTATTAAGAAATTCTTTTTGCCCACTTAATAAGTTCCTGCATGTGCCATCTGTTTGAATCAGTTTGCACTTCTAGCAAAGTGATATGCTTAAACAATCTAATTCTGTCAGTTCAGCGATTAGAACGATGTCTATTTCTTTGCAGCTTGCTGCAATGATAGTGTCATCTGATTGGTTAATTTTCTCTATTTTTCTGTTCCGTGACTCACCTTGGCTGGACAGTGCAGTAGCTGACTTGCTGTCTTGCTGTTCGCAATGTACATTAGATGCTGCACATGCAGTTCTGTTCCATAGCTATGTCATACTGCGCGTCAATCACGGGACGTCGTGTCACTCGTACAATAGTTCCGCAAATATGAAATTTCTGTCTACATCGACCTACATTATGTACATAAATTTCATAGATATCATTACTCACCAATAACATCCAGTGAGCTGAATTTCACATCAATACTTTGCGTCGGACAATCTTCCTCTGTACCATCTCTCCATTCATAGTGAACGGAAATCAAGGCGGGAACATCATCACTCATCGCATCTTCAGATGACACCTTTCTCTCCTTCTCCTCTGAAAGTAAAATCTTTGACATCATTTTCATCAAAATGAACGATGGGAGGATGTGAAGAAATGAAATGTAAAGGAAAGTGATGCAGAGCAAGCAAGATGCAGTTAGAATGACATCTGAGAATATTTGAAAATTCATCCTTAATAACTCTATATTGGCTAGCATGTTTTCAAACACACGTAGAAACATACCGCATCTTTGTGTAAACCAATGGCTTCATTTCGTACTGAACGAGGTGGCTGAAAACCCATAGAATTGCCGACTGCAGATCGATGAGCAGATATTGCTTCTGGTCACACAAAACTTGACCGCTTCCTGAGTAACTGTGTAATGGCGCTAACTTCCGCATAACGGGAGCAACCTCACAGAAATGCGCGAATAGTGTATTTTGAGCAAATAAAACAGTGACGCAGGGCAAATTTGAGCAACCAAAGCGGGCGGCGGCACAGAAGCTGATCTTTCCGCGCTTTTGCAAGTTTCGCCATTTTTATTTACTCAAATTGAGCTGTATTACACGAAAAGATCTCCGCCATGGGTATAAGGGGGAGGGGCCATTATTCGATGTTAAGCGCTTAGTTTAAGAGGGCGATTATATTTAGATCATCATTGTACACTTGTATTGCATTTCTGCTGCACGAACCTTCGGACTTTCATGTGCCGGTAACTCGACACTCGTGGCATGCGGCACTTGTGCAAATGTCGTTTTGCTAATTGCAAATTTTATTCCAAGTTAAAACTTTTGATTTGAAAAGGTAGTTGCAGCCGATCTATGTATAAGCCTTGGTACATTACAATTATTTCTTAAATTTTAAAAATTGATGTTATAGCAATAGATCCTTAAGTAATCTATTCCCAAATTCTACATGTGTAGGTCTCAACTTAATCGCTATTGACCGTGTGCATGGTGGCATATTACCATTGATAGAAAACGGAAGAAATGTATTCGCCCATAACTCAAATGAGTAAAAGAAACAATAACAATAATCAATTCATAGAGTCAATAATCCTCAGAATTGGAATTTAGTCTTTTAACTTTAGTAATCCTACAAGAGACAGATAATCTCAGAAGCAGACACACTTTTTCTAGTTATAGGTGACAATTATTCTCAAGTGGCTTGGTGAGCGTTATTTGAGATGGGCTGCTATTTCATATGATCCGACTTCAAATGGGTGAATAGTCAAACAAATACGGTATGCGGGAATTCTTCGGAATTTCTCAGATTTGCTTTAATTATGATTGCATTTTCTATCTCCTCTTTAGACATCTTTTGAATTACAACGTACCAATGAACAAATGAATCCAATAACTTTTTTCATCTTAGTTGATGAAACTTGAAATCTTGGGAATCTGCCAAGTGTTTGCATTGATAGAAAATAAGTACTCATGAAACATAAAATATACTGAGTCAGTGGATGATGCATGTAAAAAGGGCACGTTCCAAATTGTGACAAAATTCAATCGAATCTTGCACCTTCAAATCTAGTCGTGCGTCTTCCAATTAGCACGCAACACCAAGCGAGCTGAAATTCTCAGCTTTTAATTATGCTTTCATACATTGGTATCCATTGATCGTGTATCCTGGTCAGAGGTCAAAACGCAAAATTTGCCTCATCAAGCACTCGTAATTTCTCAACAAATGAGGAATCGGTATTGATGCAAGACAGAATAATAGCAAAAGTGAGTGATTTTTAAGAGGCACGTTTAAATTTTATTACAATCAGTTCAGTAAATATTTTTTTCAACATAAATTTTGGCATCATCGTAAGAGATGAAAAATGTCAACGCGAATACATGTATTAGTTTGTCTCAATGGCAACTCCTTTCAATCGAGATCAGAGAAATTTGAATTTGTGTTGATCTGCTGGTGATTCTTTTATCAGTCTTGAGAAACTGATGTTGAAAGAAGGTCGAAAAAATTTTTTGAACAGATTGTAATAAAAACTAAGGTATTCTCACATTTTTTGATCCTACATCGTGTGACGGAACCAAACATTGCTCTCTTTCTTGAAGAAGCTAGGACTTCAGCCGATCATGGTAACATGTATTGCTAAAAACAACGACATCTGCTTTATTAACAACATCTCAACTCTTTTCCTGGGTGAACAATTTCAAAAAGTACTAGAAAAGATTGTATGATTTTGATATCTTGACCTTTCTAGTGAATACAAGATCATAGACACGGTTGTGCAATGCTATAATTGAAAGCTGAGATGCGCAGCGAGAGTTGCATGTGCGGTAAATGCAAGCTCTCATATCGTTGATTGTCGCGCATTAGACATCACTTGTTGAAGTTAGAGTCGACCGAAGGTGGTCCGTTTTTCACAACCGAGCATTTTAAATCGGCATGCATTCTCCTTTTGCATGAACATATTTTGATCACTGAAAACTCTTGACCAATTCCCAAATGTCCACACATTTTAATTGAGTGTTGAAGACAAAATTAACGTTATTCAGTTATCAAGAAGCAGAAATACAAATATTACACAGATAGATAAAAATTGTCTTTATGTCTAAAAGTGCAAGTTAACGGTGCAATAAAATCACCAAAGTAAAAGTATAAAATAAAGTTTGTAAAAAGGAGAAAATAGAGAAAATAGGAACTTTATCTAATTAAGGCGACAACGACGATTTCATTAACATCTGATATATCTTTCAATGATATAATTCGAACAATTACCTACCAGTCTTCGGTGGGACTGAAATAAGAGAATATTACTGACATTGCAAGATGGGAGTCGTTCTGTAAGTACTTGGCAGAGTGGTCGTATTATCAGCACTGATGATTCCAAGCAATGTTTATTGATAATAGGAATAATGACCACTAAAACAGGTGATAAGTGGCATCGAGACCATAATACTATCATGAAGATACATTCCACATGTAGACTGCTTAATAATAATTGATCGGAGAACTCAGGGCGACCACTAATGCTAGGCAGACAGCAAAAGATATTTGAAACCCTCATCCAACTGGGTTTCCAATTGCCTTTCTTTCTCGGTAAACCAACGAGCCGAATTTTATTGTATAAATACCAATAGAAAGAATACGCCAATGTAGTTCAGAAAATAATAATGTTTCAAAGGTCATCGTTGAACACAAGCACGGGCAGAAGTGCAATAAGAACAGGTTCAGACAGAATATCTCGGAACCTGAATCTTCTACCATAACCGAATCAATGCCGGGAACCGGAACTAATGAGACCTCGGGGACTACGTTGCAGATTGTAATCTCTTAAATTGTAGCCTGCAATCATACCAATCGTAGTTATTGTGGTGCCCCAGGTCAATCAGCATGATGTGATTAGACATATCCAACACTATAAATAGCCCACATACGCATACGGGTAGTTAGACATGCTAGCTTGCTTTTTATCAAAGATTGTATGAATAATACTGTGGATAAGTCAATCAAGCATAATATGAAGCATGATTTTCGTCTGCCTGAATTGTCCTGTAATTCGAACGATTTGAGAATTTCTGATAACACATAACATTTGTTGTATCTATTTATAGGCGAGCACAAAAGCGATATCGCACTCACCAAGACGCGCAGTTATTTTCCGTCTGTTGAATCACATTAGATGATCTTGGGAACATTCCGTCATAAAAAGGTGGTAAGATGTTGCATGTATGGCTCTGTGTTGATAAATTGCAAGAGAGTTGCAAGAGTTGACATAACAAAATCGGGTCGTAAGAAGTTGAACGAATAAATTCTTGACTTCGTGATGACTTTTACTCTTGCAAGCAAAATGCGCTGTTTCTTGAAGAATCAGAATATTTCATATTTACCTAGCATCCATGGCTGCCCTAAGTCCTCCCACCAATTACTGAATGTCTCAACAGGAATTTTTCAAATATTCCAATCAACGTCATTAACACCCTAGAAGCAAAGACAGAAGAGATTCGTTGGACTGCAAATTACAAAAGTTTGAAAGAGCTGAAACCTTGCCAGAAGTCACGTCGATTGTCAACTATGGGATGGCAAAAACCAATGGAGATTGGCCTATCCGGAATAATGATATGTAAAATCTAATTAGAAATTAACAAATAACCTGATAGATTCAGTGAATTCAATTCCGTCTAAGTTCGCATTCCAAATAATTGATCAATCATTGGATCCTATTTAGAAGCATAAACCGGGGTCAACTGGAGGGTGTTAGTGTCCGGGTAACGTAGTATACTATTCGTATCTCAAGCCAAGACAACTCTGATGTTGGTCAAAGTTAACCAGAAGCTGGATTGCTTCTGTCTCTCAGCTAAGCTACTGTGCTCAAACTCAAACACTCACGCAGGGTGGAAGTGACAGCAGACATAGCAGAAGATAACAATTTGTGCAGGTTAGCAGAAAACCCTCCGCCTGGGGCCTCACGGGTCACTGGAGATCGAGTGCTCTGAGGAGATTGAGGAGATTTTGGAGAAGTTGGAGATTGCACGACGCTAATGTTTCCAGAGAGACTGTCCAACCTGAAACAAAAGTCGAAGCATAGCAGGACGTAGCATGATATCTATGTTGCCTATGAAGGCAGGTGATACAGTAGCGAAACATTGCGAATAAATGGAGACAAACTATCTCCACGTTGTGGTAGGATAGCTCAATTTGTAAAGGGCCGCACATCGATAAGGAAGTGCATAAGGTTCATAATTCAAGTCTCTCCGCCTGGGGAGGTACCGCAGATTACTAATACTAAACTGGTGGGAGTAACTAGTGCATGAAGACGGTCGAGCCCCAACTTGTTGTCATGGCCTCATGCGTTGAGTAAAAATACCTTAATTTACAAAGCGCCCACATGATACACAGGTGAAACAAACCATGATGCCTCGATGATGCAAAATTAAGCAAATTTGCCTCGTCAATGTCCCACCAATATGGTCCATTAGATCATAGGAGTGGAAACAACTTTGAATAGAAAACTATGTTGCATACCGTCATTAAAAAGACCAAAGAGATCTAGATTGCTACAGGAGGCGAAACTGGCATCGGCTCATTCATTCTTTTTACATAAGTAGGCGGACGATGACAACAGAGATGCTAGGGTTTTACGAGTTTTTTTACCAGTCTCTGCATGCGCGTGCTATGATTGTAGTCATCGACCGATCGAGTATATGACTCGACACCGCAGCTGCATGCTTTGATGACCCGATCGGGGCCCTGTCAAGACAATCTGCCATTGTCTATTGGTATAATAGGGGAACTTAAAACAGTTGGCTGTGCTTTTTCGCGCGGTTGCTTGCCTTCATCTACGACACATCAATCAAGGCGTCGTTCGGCAATCCTTCAGCCGCTTCACATATAGTGCGCTTGTGTGTTCTGCATTTGCGATTTGACCTGAATGATATACAACTGCTGTGTGTCATGTGGCACAATAGGGTGCGACGAAAAATCCTCTTCGGAAACTGGTATATCAATGCATAAGTTCCCTACAGATAGCCGAGTTAAGAAACGGTCTCCTTCAAAAAGACCGTTATCACACTACACTTTCCTACCACTTCTTTTTCTAAGATTGATTGCAATTGTAACCCCCCCAATATAGGAGAAGCTGAGACATTTTCGCACATGGGGCACATTCGTTTATCGAAGTTTACGTGAAAATACTTGATTGAATTGACTTCTTGGATATGCTATACTTAGGTTCACATTCTACAATGCCTGTTAAATCTGCAGATTTCACGCTATGTTAGGCAAAAGAGCAACTTTTTTTATTTTTTTTGTGTTCCTGATGCATTGCTTAGACATACCTCCAAAGTTTTTAAGTCATTAATTTATCGTTATGTGCAAAATTGATGATTCATGGTTGCCCCGTAGAATAAGTGCCCTTTCATCAAAGGAAATTTCGATTTTAGTTACAGAAAACGACATGGATCACATTCGTTCACACATCGGCGGGGTACATTCGTGCAGGACCTTTTTTGATTGATGTAGCTTTATTTGAATTTATAGCCTAAATGGACTGATTGCTTTCAAAATATAAGCCTGACCCATAGAGTAGGGATATATAGGTAGAGTGTCGACTAAAAAAAAAAGTATCTGTATACAGTGAAAAATTGTGCATCAAAAGATTCAGTTTTTTGCGGAGATCACGTTCCCGTGGTCCAAAAAATTGTTTGAGCAGTTTTTAAAAAAGTCAAAACTTTGCAAATTTAGATACTACCGACATGAAGCTCCTTTATAAGTAGTATGAAACAAGTTGGATATCAAAATGAATAAATATTTGCTTATAAGCATTCTAACAAAGCGGAAATTAAGCTGATTATCAAGGGAATTTCATGATTCGTATTACAATGGAAGTCTTCATGAAAAAGTCGACATCTTATTGTGCCTTTTGGCTGAAATTTCATATTTCTAATTCATGAAAGCAATAGCAGGTCATCGAGTTGCCAATTTAACAGATATTACCTCTCCAAGGCTGTCATGACACGGACAATCTGTAAAATAATATCATTTCCTTCTGCTTTGCTATCATGATCAGTCAATTCCGTTGTGATTTCTTCAAAACTGCATAAATGTATATGTCTCACATATTGAAATAATTAAGACTGTATCTCCCTTGAGTTCATTTAATAAAATCGAAAGTGTATACACATTGGGGATTTAATAAATGCGGAGTTACCACTCTACCTAATATACTTACTCTATAACCTGACCTCTAAAATTGATAATGCGAAATGGAACCTTTGCGTATAGTTGCACAAGGTGTGCAATATGTGCAAAGTGTAGTATTAAAAGTAAGTATTTATCATATCTACTTAGTAAAAGCTCTCCTTTCAATATTATGTAATGTATTCAGAAAGCATGATATTTTTGCGCTACCTAGCAATTGAAGGAATAATAAGAGTAATCAGACAGTCTGCTATCTGCACCGGAACATGCGGAATGGTGCTATTTAGGATTCTAGTAGTCAGAAGCCAAATGAGTAATGCCTTCATAAGGCAAAAGGCAATCTTTTCTATGACAAAACAAACAACGTTTCACCAATTTTGAAAGCTTTTTAAAAGCTCGAACAATCAGACACTGATGTCAATGAATCCGATCAAAAGACATAAACCCCGTTATTAGAAAATAAATCAAAATGCTAGAAAATTGAAGACAGATTTTATTCAAGAGAACTACGATTCGTCAGTTACTTTTAGCAAAATTCTTCCGTGACCATCTGGACATTTTCCACGAACACCATCACAAGATCTGAAAATAAGTCTGCCTCTGGTGTCAAGCTTAAGATCAACTGTATGTGTATGAGAATTTTCTTCTTCACTCTCAACTCGAATTTCTTTTCCTTGCTTCAGAGAAGCCATTTGGTCGGGCCACAACAGCACATCGTGATAATGGGTGCCTTGCGGAGCTAATCGATATCGCGTAATCATGCTTGTATCATTCGGAGCATGTCTGTACATATTTGCGTTAATTTCAGGCTCAAGAATTAATTCCCGAAGAGCAGCCATTTCCTTGTAAGCTGTGCCTCCTTCTTCGTGGATCGGGAAAATGGGATATCGAGTGCGCAGTCTCCCTACACCGTATATAGTTGGTAGTAGAGTACGTATTCCACTTGATACAGTTCGATGAACCTTTTCTTCCGTATCTAAGACTCCCTTAGCACCTGATCCAGTATCGGCCCGATCCTTGCTTGGATCTGATTCAGTGAAGAATTCAACTGGTGTCTGATAGAAAAGTCCTTGAACAGTACCATTGAAAGCCTTGTCAACAGTAAATCCTCCATTCCGTCCACCTGCATTAGCTGGGCTTGAATGGCGTCTGAATCCATGAAATTTGAGATTGTGTGGGTTCCAAGTTTGCAGTGGAGTAAGATAGACAAGTTCCAATGGGATTGCCCAAGTCCATCGTTGGCTGTAAGTTGTACACTTTTTGTTCCTGCCCTTGCCAACACAATCTGTCACATTCATAGCAGCTACCTTGCTTGAAGTAGTCATCGCAGCGAACAAATTCTCATCACTGTAGCCTCTGTGTCGTGTAGAAACGCCCATCGCTCCTCGCTTTTCTACCTTATACACACGATGATAGTAACCAGCATTCAAAGGTTGCTCAGTATTAATATCTGTAGCTGCTAAACCGAAAGCGTTATCCGTCAGCTGTGCTTGATAATTGTCTTTCCCTGGAATTTGCTCCATTATCGTATCCAACACCATGCGTCTCACTCTCTGTTCACGCCAAAGAGTTCGATTCGTTGGGTTGAGTTGATAACGTGTAGCCCTGCTTGTCAGACTGTCATCAAAATGACGGTAGAAGGCCATTCGATTGTGGAAATCATCTTTCGGTCGTAGAAGTGTTAGTGGCACCTCACCTTTGATTGGATGACAAAGGATACGATAATTCCATTGAGCAAACACAGGTAAACTGATATTTTGGCGTTCTAAAGTTGAGATGATCGTTGTGGGCAGATATGCATAATTCTCCAAATTGCTTTTACGGCCAGAGAAACCGGTGAATCGGATCTTTTCCTGCATATCAAACCAGCTCTCCGCATCGAGATGATGTCTATCAGATTCAAACGATTCGTCAAATTTGTCTGAATCAGACATCCATGCACCTTCTAAGTAACAAAGGATCGGCCTGAAGTGTTTGCGGTAATCTCGAGTTGTATGATCACTGTCACGCCAAGCTCTAAACCACTCTCTCATTTCAATGATTTGCTCCGTAACATTTTCCTTTTCTAAAACTGCCTGAGGAACTTCAGGATAAGGCAGCATCTCCGTCTTGTGGAAGCCTTCCTTTGTGGCGCCATGTAGAGTTCTGTGTGGCATTACAATCTTGTAATCATTGTGTCTGGTTCTGAATTCAACTCCATTGATAACAGCAGAAAACTCTCCCATGCCGCAGGTATTAACTAGATTGGCGTGATCATGAATAGCCGCCTGACTACCCCCAACGTGAGAGTCACTATGATATGGTTGTGTCCCTTGATTCCTGTGTCTAATACGTTTTAGACCAGAGTTTCCGTCACCACGGATCTTTTCTTCTACAAATAGTTGTTGAAGCATCATCTGTCGAGTAGTAGCTGACAAAGTGCTTTTCAACAGATTCATGCTCTTTTCATTACTCTGCCTCAGATCTCGTAGTTCTTGTGCTAATGCATCGATTCTCTCGCTATCCGACAAGCCATGGGCCAGGCCGAACGTAGTCACGGCCAGTACCAGCAGTACCACCTTCATTTTGGCTAACCGAATTACGGGAACAGAAGCGAACGAGGAATATTTATACCCAAAATATCTCTCATAAACATTGAACAAAACAATGACATAATGTATAAACACCTGATATAATCCCACTAAGCGCAATTTCTCATTAGACCGCGTTTTGTAATCATACGTGTGAGAACAAAGTGACACCACGAATCAAGCTAGGCTCAAATATTTGCATGGGAGATGAGATAAAATCGGAGTTTTCTGAGTTGCTAATCAACATGCTGACTACTACATTTACACCCAGATACAGCAGAAAAGGTGTTCATTTAAACGGATATTGTATTTTCTCATTATCTTTCCTGCTTTTCAAATACATGAATTATGCTGCTTAAACAATACAAATGGAACATGTTCTCTACTGTTTTTATTCAAATAAATCGACTGCATAAAATTTTTGATTTGAAATGTTATGCTTCTCTTAATCAATATCCTCTGAAGTATTAGCATTAATTGTACCAAAATCGATAGTGACATTTCATGATATATGTATTTTCTGATCGAATACATAATATTTGAAGATTTAAATCTTGTCAATATTTATACTGATAACTGATAAGCAAAGCATTTTGGTGAAAAACAAGCTCTTTTGCAACAGAAATGTTGAATTAGTTTATTTAACACTGAATGATTTTGCTGGGACAGTATGTCTTCCGAATGACTGATGACTTCAAACGAAATACAATACAAGCACTATAGTGGTATATTATTTGTTATGGTGGCTCAGCAATCTTTATTGCTTGTAAGCGCGCAAAGTGAGGCTTGGCGCAATTTGGTAGACGAAGATCTAAGAACTGCTGGTACTGAAGAAGCTGACGTGAACGAACCCCAGATGTTAGAGATCACCATATGCCTTTTTATGCGTACATGTTCTCAACTACTTCGGCCCAGTTAAGTTTTCTTAAAATAGTTAAAAGCACTATCGATGCATGACGCCTGATATCAACATGATAGGCCTAATGCAGATACGTCCTTACATCCCTACAAAAAAATATTATTACCTGCCGAAACGAGTGGACAACTTTGTGTACTTGCAGCTATTACTATTCTAACACGCTGTTCATACTATACCGGTACCTAGTCAAATTGAATGGAAACAGGTCCATGTAGTAGGCCTAAGTACATCAGCACATCGAGTTTGAATATAGACTAGAGCATCTACATGTGCAAAGATCTATCGCAGACATTTCAACCCGGTATGTTTTCATCCTATCTCACATGTATATGAAAGCACTCACCACGCAGTCTGACTCTTTATAATCATGCTGAGAGCTTTACTATCGTTCGTTAGCATTTAGCTATTTATTTTACAAATATTACTTACTAGTGCTAAGCATGTATTTGTCAATTTAAGGTTTAAAGCCTCTGCTGCAATAGCGCACTGGTTAAGATGAAAATAAAGTCAGATAAAATAAATTTTCCTCAGAAATGATAACTCATTAGTACAAATCTTGCATGATATTTCAGCAAATTTTATAAATCATCTATGAAAGTGAACAACAGAGCTACGAAGATAATAATCAGCTCTACTGGACTCTGTCTCTTATGGGAATTCCAATACCTGATATTGCTATTCCCCTCCCACGACAGGTCTGCCATATAGGCAACCTTAAGTTAGAGAGAGCTCGATGTCTCTACTGGAAAATATGTTTTCATGAAAAAGTCGGCAAGCGATAAAGTTTGAGTCGATGTCGTCCGTGGTGAGATTCGTCAAAAAAATTGGTTTCTCATTAGACGGTATTTTAATGACGACTCATGCATATCTCTCAGCATAATGCTGTATACACAGAATTAAATATTTTGTTTATCTGCTTCGGTTTGCTAGAAGTGTGATTAATACGAAATTGACGGCACATCGAGGAACCTATTAGGTGGGCAAAAAGGAATTCCTAATACCTTACAGAGATAGGAAAAAAAGTCGTGCGTCGCTTGCGGATTAATGTGAGTTCCAGCAAAGTGCTTCGATTGCCAAAATTCCTTCAGATTCGAAGACTTCAGATCATTGCCCACAAGTTTTCTCCATAATGTTGACCCTTCCGATCATTATTAAATAAAGTAGCAGGCGTACGAAAATTAGTTCACTTGATGTTTTCACATCCCCTCCTCGGCACTTCTCACTGTATAGTGCATACGCTGAATACGCAGGCGATGTGTGTTTTGGTGTGTGCGAAGTGATATCACAGCACGCACGCATCTCTCACTAGCTCCGGTGTCCTCTGTGCTGACAGCTTATTGTTTGCCTTTTCCAATAGTAAGCGATGCACAAATTATCCATTCATGAAGGAGCAAGTTGTCTAATTCTGTGATGTGCCATTTCGATATTAAGGTTACATACAATTCTTCCTTTCTAGGAAACCGAAGCGCGCGCAGATGAATCTAATTCTGTGGCTGTGTATGACTTTATTCTATCATTTTTGATTTGAATAAGAAGACAAACTGAATATTTCGACCATCTGAAGTGACCATCGTCAGAAATCTGCTGACTCTTATATCCTACACGATGTTCAAATTACAAAAAAACAATAGTGGGCTATAGAATGCAATCCTAAATGAGCGAAAACTGTGGCAAATAAAATCAGCAGATATTTTGAGACTCAAAAAGAAATAGCAAAGCAAACACAAATTGCGACCTCTAAACCAGGGCTGTGGAGCCGATGCGTTATCTCATCGGCTCCGGCTCCACGACACTGATGTGAAAGGCTCCGGCTCGGCTCCGGCTCCGACTTCAATTTCAGATTCTATCTATGCTGGTTATCCTGGATCCGTTGAACGGGTTTTTTGGATAACGGTGTGGCCTTTAGAGGCTTGCTACAATCATCAAATTAGTTTTCATTAACAAGCAACGACTTAAGTTAATAATAAAAATGATAATAGCCTAATATAATGACAAATAACATACTTGTCATATATTTTTGCATGAATTGACTATCTCTGAAAGATAAAATAAAGTTATAGCCAGGATTGGCTAAATTAGATAAAGATCTCCCGCACTGGCTAAATATAAATTGGCCTAGCCTGCAACCAGTCTACTACGAGGCTACATTAAAAAAGACCACATGAGTGATGATGATATACCTAATTAGCCGTCACAGGGGCCGAATAGTAGTATAAGCTTTTTAACAAAGCTTGAATATGAAACTGGACAGCGTATGCCTCTAAATAGTTTATAGGGCCTGTATCTACTCGAACATGGAAAGGGTATCGGCTATATAACCAAATATACCGTATCAATAAAGATATCAATTGCTTTATTGAATATTAAAGTGTATATAGGCTAGCTTAGGTTGTTATTGTTATTTGTTATTGCCTTTATTCAATAGTCTGTTGGTCCATGAATAATATGATCGGTGGGTAGCCCACGACTCATCATCTGTAGAAATTGTAATTTAGATAGCCTCATTGCAGTGTAGGCTAGAAATGTACAATTGAAAATTATACTTAAAAAAATTAAAAATATCTAATTTAGGACAAGTTTTGTAATTCTATGCAGCATACTTAATAAGTTAAGGCCTAACTTACATTATATTAATTTCGTAGTTTTCATTATGGCGTAAAGTTGCACTAAATAATTCATCAATGATTCACGTATATTATTATATTCAATTTATGTATAACACATTACCACTATTACTCTGATGATGGTTAGGCTGATGAAACTGAACTCGGAGTATCACACAGTATGTTGCAGGGTGCTATGCATAATAAAAATTTGACTGCGAGCACCGAGCAGAAATCCCATCTACTTTGCTAGCTTTCGAATGCGCGTGCGGTTTAATGTCACAGACAATAGAAAAGGGAGGTCAAAAGGCGCCTTTATTGAGAGCGTCTCAGTCTTTTTTTTTATTGTTTACATATAAGTCAGCATGATATCAGCATAAAGTGTTGACAGACGGAAAAAAATAATGAAAATTCTTGAAATCCACAGGTCTATGACATTTGGGGAAATATTATTACACGATACGGCTCTTGTGCAGTCCTCCCCCCCCCATTTTTTCTCTGGTCAAAAGATGCAGCACCATTGGATGTCCGTTTCAGCATCACCGGTTTGAGTAAAGCATTCCGTGCTGTTGTAAAAATCTACGTGGATAATTGCGATGTCATGGTCGCAAACTTCGTCAGCAAGTCAACATTGTAATTTGCCTTCGGGTTTTTCGCATTGAAATATACCCTTTGAATTTTGAAGTCAAAGGAAATTCATTGTGAATGAGATAACTTTAAAATAATAGGGCGCTACTAGAAGTGGCTGGGTCGCTTATTGCTATAGCCATGTGAGGACTTGTAGTCAGGTCATTCGTGTGAGTGCGAAGAGTTATCCCTCCAATCAAAATTGATCAAATTGAATAATCGATTGTTTTGAAAAATGTAGGTGGGGGACTGCACAAGAGCCTACAATACAATCTAAGGAAATTGGCATTGTCACAGATGCCAGTAGCTTCTGCCAGTAGCCATACCGATAGATGATAGCCTACATAGTAACCGTATTAGATTTAAGACATTGCGCAAGAAATGTAGCTATATTATCTTTGCTGACTGAACTGGAAATGTGTGCATAAATGACTGGCGACTTGTCTCTAGGAATCTACAATCATCTAGTTAGCATGCATATAACAAGTCTTCAAATTAATGGATTTTGGAGAATACGTTGTCAATATGGAAATTAGTCTTACGAAACATATGCAATAAAAAAATATTACACATGTGTGTAAATATATAATAAATATAATACAAAAGAAGGCGGCAACTGCAAAGAAAGATATCGTGGAGGACAGATCATTGGTATACTTAAAAGACATATCTTTAGATTTCAAATGATTTAATTTTTTATGATGCCAATTAATAACTTTCAAAATTCTAGATTTATATCAAAGCTCAAACTATCGGAGCCGGAGCCTTTGTGATAAATCGGCTCCGGCTCCGACCAAAACCATCGGCTCCGAACTAAGGAAAATGAAATGAAAGAAAAGTAGTGAAAAATCTCGGTCTCACTGACTCACTCTCTCTAGTAAGTGAACTTCGTGCAGCAGGAGATGGTATTTACTGCAGCAGCGCTATCAGATCTCAAATTGTGACAGATTGATGCCCATGATGTTGCTGTCAATGTATCTCAATAGATGATGATTGTCTGTGCCCGTCAATCCCTTCCATGTATAGCATCACATTTATGATTCCATGATTTGCATCACACAAATCACATTTAAATTCATTAAATACAGTACATCTTGACTGTTTATCAGATCAAGATTCGGAATAAGGTTGGTTATGAGGGCTGCATGTGACACTCCCCCTCGGGTAAAACAGGCTAAAAGCAGATAAAGAATTAAATGGTCTCCTAATTCATGACACTAAAATCAGTCTGACGAAATGAATTTTTCCTACATTTCAAGGTAAAAACAACACTTGGATGTGGGTTAATATATTCAGATGACATGTCAGTAGGATTATCAATTTCATATTCTACACAAAAAAGAATTTAAAAACCAAATTATGTCTAATCTGGACAATGCATCATTCATCTGTGATTAGAACTCATGAATGTTTTTGAAATGAAATGTTCTCTAAAATTTGATGTGGATAGCATTTTAATTTCTGAAGATTTTTAAAATCATAACTTGAGGAAAGAGGACCAGTCTATACACTGACAGAGTCCATCAGCAGAAGATTAATGACAAAGAAGCAGAAAATGGAAGAAAGAGAAGTGGGATTGATACAAGAATATAACTATAAGCTAGACGCTATTTACACGCGTAAGAGAAAATAGCTGATGCTACCACAAATAAAAGCCAAAATGCTACATGAGCTATTCAGAAAGATTGATAAAAGAATTTTCATAGTGACACGTTTTTACAGAGTGATGAAACAGACTAGCTAAATCACCGACGAACGGAACCATTGCAAGGAAGACTTGCACGAAACAGAGAAGTTTTGAAGGTGGCGATAAGTTGTAGAAATTGTTCTCACTTATTACAGAGACAATGTAACATAACGATTTATCTTTCGCATATTAAATCAGTGATTATTTCATTACAATACTGCACGTTTTCTCGATGTGTAGGTTAACCCACAAAATTTTGCGACTGATCTTCAGAAAATCACCCAATTTCCAGAATTTGGCGATAAGGGTTATTCTAATGCTGCACTTATACACTCAGGAAGTTTTTGTGATGGCGGTGGCATCTACAAAGATGGTCACTAGAACATTGTACCTTCTACACTTCCTTACTGAGGCGAGGCTTGTAACCAACTGAGATATCTATAAAAAATTTGCGGAGAGCATGTTTGCTTGGGCATTGTAGAAAAATTGAATCAACCTGATAATTATCAGCTCCATGGCAGAGCCAGTAAAAATAAACATAGAGCAGCCTATGGTGCAGCCCATCAACTCGTTCAATCACTTAAAGGTAGCGTCCTAGTTTGAGATATTCTTCCTTTTACTGCCGATTAATTGTAGGACGAAACGCAGCTTCTGCTATAGAATTTCGAATGTAAATTGCTCAAGTCTGAGGACATTTTCTATTCTTGCAATTAAGAGAGCATCAGATCGCCTACCAGCATCCTCCTCTGCAGCACCGAGCAGGACATGATTCTATCTTGCTTGCGTCTGTCTGTAATGACGTCATCAATTCCGTCTTCGACTGCTGTGCGCAAAGGACACTACTTGGCATGGCGAAAGGACTATCCCGTTTAACTCAGGAGGAGATAGAGTTAACATAAGTAAAACTATATTTTACATCATAATACTAAGACAAGACGTTGCATGGATAAAAGGTGTGAGTCGTCTGATAAAACAAAAAATGGGCATTGAAAAAAAAATTTATTGCTTTATAACAACACGGGTGAACACAACTTGAATGGTGTCTATTATTGTTTCACCTCAGGCAGATGCTGGACATGACCATCAGGACATCTTAGTTCAGTTACTCCATCGCACTCAGTCCAGTAGAAACGATTTGACATCTGTCTGTAAACAATGGTAAGGAAATGTGTATGACTGTTCTCCTCTTCACTCTCAACATCTATTGCCTTTCCTTGCATCATCTCAGATATTTGATCAGGATACAAGATGACATCGTGGTAGTGTGTACCTTGAGGTTGAAGTCTCAAAACTGTGATAAGTGATTTTTCGTCATTAAGGCTATGGCGATACATGTTTGCATATTTTCTCGGCTCCATCAGCAGCTCTTTCAAAGCACTTGCTTCTTTATAAGCAAGATTTCCTTCTTCATGGACTGGGAAGATTGGGAATCGGGTACGCAGGTTTCCAACGCCTTCAATTTCTGGTAAAAGGGTTCGAATGCCGCTGGCCAAAGTTTGACGCACTTTTCCTTTTTTGTCGAGAACTCCCTTAGCACTTGATCCGGTATCAGCAGCATCCTGACCACTAGTCGTGCTCTTAAAGAAATTGGTTGGTAATCGATAAAATATATTTCTGGCAGTTCCATTATAGGCCTTATCTGTCGTGAAACCTCCGTTGCGCTTGCCATTTTCAGTTGCAAGGCGGACCTGCTTTTTTTCATACCCCTGATTGTAAAGATCATACGGATTCCAACTTTGCAAAGGTGTCAAGTAAACTAGTTCCAGAGGAATGGCGAACGTCCATCGTTGAGTGTATTCCGTGCAGACGCGATTTTTCCCACGGCCTGGACAGTCAGTCATCGTCATTGGAGCAATCTTAGTGGAGTTCGTCATTGCAGCGAACATGAACTGGTCACTGTATCCTCGATGACGATATGACGAACCCATTGCTCCCTTGCGATCTGCTTTGTACCACCGATGATAATACGCAGCATTAATGGGCTTATCTGTTTTCAAATTGGCAGCATCGATTCCGAAGGCATTGTCAACAGCTTGACCTGGATAGTTATCCTTTCCTGGGATCTCTTCCATGATTTCATCCAAAACACCATGCCGCGCACGTTGATCTCGATATATTGTTCTGTTAAATGGATTCAATTGGAAACGACCTGCACGGTTGTAGCGGACATCGTCATAGCGTCTGATATATGACATGCGGCTAAAGAAATCATCAACTGTTTGAACAAGATGGAGCGGAACTTCTTTCTTAACTGGATGACAAAGGATTCGGTAATTCCATTGTGCGTACACCGGAACCGAGATGTTAAACTTCTCCACAAATCCAGAAATAGTTGTCGGTAAATATGCAAAGTTTTCAAAGTTGCTCTTGCGACCTGTATAGCTGGTAAATCGAACCTTATCCTGCATGTCATGCCAGCTACTTGCATCAAGATTGTGACGATCCGACTCAAACGATTCTCCAAATGCATCTGCATCAGCCATCCAAGCTCCTTCAAGGTAGCACAACAATGGACGGAAGTACTTTCTGTAGTCACGAACATTGTATTTGCCATCACGCCAAGCCCTGAACCACTGTCTCATCTCTCTGACCTGCTTATTAACCGTAGGCTGGTTCAATACTGCTGGAGGTACTTCAGGAAAATCTATCATCTCCGTCTTATGGTAACCATCTTCAGTTCCTCCATGAAGAGTCCTGTGAGGCATCACCAGCTTGTAGTCATTATGTCGAGTGCGGAATTCAACACCGTTCAATACTGCCGAAAACTCTCCCAAACCGCAGGTGTCGATGTAGTTAGCATGATCATGAATTGCTGCCTGACTAAAGCCAGCATGACTTTCAGCATGATATGGCTGATTACCTTCTGTGCGATGTCTGATCCGTTTGAGACCAGAGTGTCCATCTCCTCGGATTCTTTCCTCCACGTATAATTGTTGAAGCATCAGTTGACGTGACAGCCCGCTGATGACATTCTTCATAAGCTCAACCTGTTCTTTTGATGCCGCTTTTTCTAACTTCGCTAACCTTCTTTCAATATCTACGAGATTACTTGTCTCCGCATCACTGAAGAAGCATTGAGCGCTAAATATTATTAGGAGCAATATTTGCCACATATTCACACATGAATCAAAACAGCGAAAAATGATCTGAATTAGACAGTTTTATACTGGCAGAGCAGCAGATTGATATTTTCTCAAAGCAGAGGAGAGATCATTAATCGAATTCGTGCTTCAATTAAATTACAAAAAATTAAGCATTATCAATCTTGATTGTTGGAACGACAATTTTGCAGATTAAGACTTGAGAATTGATACATTGGATTGTTGTTGAGTGTAAAGTTCAATGTTCATGAAAGTGATGATATTTTTTGCACCTAGATTGGACTAATGAAGCAAGAAACACCAAATAGCACTGATAAAACTATGTTAACACTGTTCTTGCTTTTATCTATTTTTGGTGAATAATGAGCGTTTCAATTCTTCTTTAATTGAATTTCGAAAGTAGGTTTAGCTCAGTGTTTTTCAAGGATTTAACTACACGCAGAGCGGCAAAATTAAAGCCGAAGCCTTACTTTTTTATCAAACCGAATTTCATCTAACAATATAGTAAACACTTTGCAGTCGCGTAGCGCTACAGTAAGTACATATAGATGTTATTTAACCAAAAGATTTACTATTGTATACGTAAACACAATTAGAAAGACATGTAAACACGTTATTATTCCACAAATTCTTCAAATTTGAATTTATAACTTTTGGCAGTATTCACTCAGTTACATGTATCTGAAGCTTTGTGGTAACTGGATTATGTAAAAAAAGTCTCAGACAAATTTGAAAAAAGTAGAGGACAGTCATATTTTTTATCACTTCCACAAGCAGTCAAGTTGAGAACTGCTCCTTCAATGTACGAAGGAAGTTCCGTGCAAAAGACAGCTCGTTCGCTGACTATTTAGAACTTCCACCACTATTCCAATATTCATGCCTCAAATTCATACGCTTAGATCTTAGATATTACGAAATCGAAATGTCGTGGCATGTACTTTTTCACGATCGCCGATAAGAAAAGACTACATGTAAATGCCATCATTACAAGAAAATACTTTCTCCGAACAGATATTCCACAAGTTATCAAACGGCAAATTAATCCGAAATATGAATTTAGGTGTGATTACTTCACCGACATAAAGGAAAATACGTGTGATGTCAAAGTGATTCGGCGTCCACTATGTTTTTTGTGCTCTCTGCATTCTTGCATTTACAGATTTTTGCAGGATTTATCCAGATTGTTTTTCCGATATTGAAACTGGAAGAATTGCACGCCTGAAAGTCTGAGTTGCAGCATTCGGCTGTAACAAAAAATTTTTCTCTAGTCTCTAGTCATCATAAAGTTGTACTTCATTGGTTAAAATTATTATGCAAAAAATTAAAAAAAAACGGATAGTTTCAGACTTATCACTTGCAAAGCGGATGTCGTCGAAGATTTAGGAAAGTAAAAATAGGAGGCTAACATAACCGTCATGACCATTTGAGTATATTCGCGATTTCGAGTGTCGACCGAGGGCGAAGCCCGAGATACTTAGAGAACGTACTTAGCACTAGCTCCACTAATGTCTCTTCTTTTATGATACGCTTCAATGGCATTGAATATCTTATTCCCATCTTATGTCAAATTATGCATTCTAATTCCCAGAAGGGCAAGATAAAAAATATTACCCTGCGACATTTTTCATATCATGGCAGCAAACCTTTACAGAATTAGAATAGTTTCCTCTCATCACTATTAACAGAGACAATATAGTAGAAATATAGCAGAAATTGTCTCTGGTTGTATTTTCAGGACATACCTTTTCCATTTCTGTTGATGCGCTGATTACGAATCGGTCAATGTAAGTTGGTAAGTGTTCTATATTTTTTAGTACGTAAATATCTTGTAACTTAACTCGAATGTTTTTGTAGAAACCATTTTCCTTGTGTACCCAAGTCCCAAGTCGTTGGTTGACAAAGTTTGTTAAATACAATTGACCACATAATTGTTCTTTTTCGGGTTCATTCGAGGCGCGTTTACATACTGTCTGCACAATTCAATTAATTAATTCTTATCACCCAGCAGCAAACCTTTACTTGTAAGAACTTTTGTTTACAACAAGATATCACGTGTTGGTTAATGATTGCTCAGTACTTAGTCATTACGTATGCTAATACGTCGCGCATAAGTTACATCTAGGAATTATCAAATGTTTTATCACAATTTCATATACCTGGTTAAGTTCGATTTAATTTGTCAACGCATTATATAGATTTCTAGAACCTTATGAATTTTGCCCAAGCATTGCACCAAAGTCCTGTATATCAAGATTCATTTGATCAACATGTTGGTTTGTATACGATGATTTCTTTATGCAGTTAAATAGAATTCTGTGGTTATGCTGCCTTCACAATATATTGCTTCAACTAATTTAGTGTAATAGTAGCTATTTTGATACATTGGCAAGGTCTGCAGTCTTTTTCGTGCATTCCAAATTTCAACTTAAAATGAAATGATGAATAAATTCTCTTTTGCATTCAAACATAAATCATTTATTTTGAAGCTTTGAAGAAAAAGTATATGTAAATAGCTTAGGTCTTTAAGGGATAAGCAAGCGACCGGTGTTTTTCGAAAATATTGGGAGATGAGCGAGCGAAAGCGCGATGATCAGGAAATGAGTGGTGAGTGAGCGAAAGGGAGATTATGGGGAAATGAGCAATGAGCGGGTGAAACAATAATTTTAATCCTCTCAAAAGCCCTGGTCATGCTGTATTTCAGTGTGTAATGCATCATTCGTAGTCAACATGGACTTAGACCTGATCAAATTGATACGACGATGCAGAGAACTTCTTAATGAAAGAGGGTGCAAGCTGCTGCCAATGGTTTTAACTTCGCTTTACAATAATAGCTTCCAGGAAATTTTAGCACAATACAGACGAAGGCAGTAGCGCAGTAATTTGAACAATAGAATTCAGGCACTGCTTGCTTCATATTTGATACTGTCGAAAATTCTAAGTACGAATATGATGAACTCTGGATTAACGACATTCATGTTTTATGTTGAGCGGTTGCATTTCTCCTACGCTTTCTTGATTTACGAGTAATTGCAGATATTTACGGGTGCAATATTTTAGGAATTCTCATCTCTTCGTACTAAGATTCTAAGCTAAACGTGATATTTCGAAGCAAACACAGTAGGCCTTAAATATAAAGAGTTCGCATGCTACAAGAGATATGAGCTGAGAGCGATCGCTGACGACCTCCGTTAAATAAATTCACTAGTGAAAATCAATCATCTTGCCATATTATATGTCAAAGATAAATATAGCGAGTATTTTAAGTTATGTTGCCAAATGAAGTGCCTCTACCACTTAAGAACGCCATCATCGTTCTGAGTCATATATTCACAAATTCACAGTGACTTTGTTGAACTACGGAATCAAACGAAAAATATTCGAAAATATAGTCGGATATCAAAATATGCATGAGAAATCAAACATCGAAAAGTCAAAAGTTTTAGAATGTTAAAGAAAAATGATATCAGTAACCGACTTTGTAACTGTAGCAATTGGTTGAAAGGACTTCTTATTGATAATACAATCAGTGAGCCTCCTTGCACCGCCCGCAATTAGTTTTCCAGCCAAAATTATTTTCCTCGCATCTATCACAAACCCATTCAGTTGCTAATGGTGATGATGGACACAAAACTGATTCTCGTGGGCGATTTGGACGAACCGAGCCATTACAACGTGGACAATGTTTGGCGTTCCAATCCCCAATGACGTCGGAACACACCGGGCACTTCCATGATTTGCCGTCCTTACGAATCCGTCCCAGCACCAGTTGCCTAGGACTCGCCATAGTCTGACCACGTTGCTCAACTGCTGACAACCTTCGTCGACCATAAGTTTGATTAATCCCTTCTTGAGCTTTCCGGAACCGATTTGAACTTCTAGATGAATTATTCGGTGAATTACGAGGCACTTGCATAATCAAAGATCGTCTTGGAGAAGTAATCATCATGTTATTGACCACCTGTGGCTGAAATAGCTCCATGTTGACTGTTGAGTACTGTAAGTAAGGTTGCAATTGTGCACTGGATGGGACAATCAATTGATACGGAACGCTGGGAGCACTAGAAGGCAGTTGCGAATGCATTTTCAGCGCTGAGTTATCCTGTGATCACAAACGCGTGACACCATCAGCCAACTGCACCTCTGATCTGGCAGTCAATGAACAAGAAGCGAGCAACTGCGCTGATATGTAGGCGAGTGAATATTGCTCACACAACTTATCAGCTACAATCTTCTAAGCTACGAACGGTATCTAAGAAAACAAACATCATCATGTACTATTCGTGAAGGACATGCACTTGACATTGAGCTGGCCTTCGCCCTAGTTACTTCAAAGTCCATGCAGCGTTTCAGTCATTCGATTATAGTTAATTCATAGAAATAGATTATCTGAAGCATAGAAATTGACAACAATAAAACCTCTAGAATGGAAATTAAGCTTCATGCAATGCACAATAACGGCACATAAATCGCACGCATTTTCACTTAGATGCACCTGCCAACTATCATTGGGTTAGAATCAGTCACATGAGTAAATCGAAGGTTTTAATTGGTTCTTCATGCCCAACTTACTTCCCTCGGATGTGCCGCGACCTTGAGTCAATTTCCATTCTAGCGAACTTCAGATAAACAGTTTATTTCTATGATCTGAAGTAAAGCAAAATGGAAATTGATTGAAGGTCACGACGCGGCCGCGAATGAGCAATGAAAAGCTGATAGTCCGACAGCCAGCACGAGCTTCTGCATGGAACGAGACCGAAAATCAGATTTCACAGAATGATGTGCACCGGATGGCTATTACCAATCTGAGCGTCTGCACCGCTCCTCTTCTTGTCAAACAGGTTCAAAGAGAAACACACGTAATCCAGTGCGTAGAAGACCAAGGTTTTGGGCGAAAATTAGGTAACTATGGCTTCTCTGATTAAATGAGAAAAGCGTGGTCTAGAGCAAAGATTTTCCAACCGTTCAGGTCCGGCGGCGACAACCTCCAGGTAGGACGCCGGAAGCAGGCCGGTGTTACTACTTCGGTTTATTACTCTTCTTACTTTCCCCGTGTAATGCAGTTTAGAATTTCCGGGAGAAAAACAGTTGCAATTTTTGGAGGTTGACTCTTAGTTTCCGTGCTATTCATTCCCCCCTCTTTGAACTGAAGTTGCAACACTGAGATATCGAGGCTTCCGGCTCCTAGAAGACTTTTTTAAGTTTGCACTTATTCTCTTTTTCCGAGGGGGAAATTAGTAGGGACAATAGTGGTTTTCTGATAAACATATCCCTGTCAGCAACTTAGATTGGCGGGAAAAAGGATATCATAACACCGGCTTCCACCAGCCATAGGTCACTAAAAATGCTGATGAGGCTATACGCTAATATTAAACCTTTCAAAATTATTAAATGAAATAAGTGCATCGTAGGAACATGCGTATGTAAAATAGTTAAGTCTATCAGTCAATAAATACATTTTTATTTCCAAATCTTTTGAAAAACATTTGGAGAACATTCAATTGCAACACATTGAACATACTGAAAGACATTCATAGGAAAAGGTAGAAAAGGAGTGCGTGCGGTCAATAGCAAAGAATTGATTTTAATTAAGAAAGGAGAGGTGAATGAACTTTTGATCCCTTTTTGGATGTCAATTAATTTTTCTTTGGAGATCAAGCGCATGCTGCTCGCTTTCTGAAGAAACTTAGCGATGGGCTTTATATTTTTTGGAATCAGGTTATTCATTACTCCTGAAACTCAGTTATGTTATCGCACTAACATAACACTGGTGCTATTTCTTGTCGAATTTTCTTATACGCGGACCATTCAATCATAAAGTGATACAAAGTTTCTACTTTTCAATCATTACATAGCTCACAGAGACGCTCTTCATACTTTAGTCTACTATAATGACTTCCTGTAACATCTTACTTATGATTTTTTGTTCTAAATTTCAGGATGATATTGATATAGTTTCTGCATACATCGATATGCAAAATGCACATCGACTTGGCATACATGATGAAAACATATGGTGAAGACATAGCATAGGTGCGAACAGCGTTGCATTTCACACGCATAAACATACTCCTTTTCACACCTATACATGCATCACATACGTATAAAACGGGGCATGCAACATAAGTATGAATATACTGATTTATTTTCGTGTGGGAACGATTCGGATAATCCTGGAGAACTCATGCAGTTTGAGAATTTAGATCAAAAGCTTTTATAGGACCACAGTTTCCATAGAAGTCCACTTGACTATCAAAAGCTCGAAAACACTCCCGTACAGAAAAAATTGGTATGAATCATATTATGAAACATTCGTATGAAACATAGTATGAAACATACTATGGACATGTAACGCTCTGTCGGGCCATACCCTGGCATACGTATGATTCATACTATGACTTAACATAGTATGAAACTTAGTATGAAGCATACCCTAAATCATACTGAGCAAAATCAAAACCATGAAACATACCATGAAAAATCATATACGTATTCACACCAGACACACTGTGAAAACGTAGTATGAATCATAGTATGGAACAGACGTATGAAGCATACTATGAAACATACTATGAACATGTAACGCTCTGTCGGGCCATACCCTAACATACGTACGATTCATACTATGACTTTACATAGTATGAATCATATTATGAAAATAGTATGCATACTCATATGGCACACGCTGTGAAAACATGATGTGAAACATAGTATGGAACAGACATACGAAACATAGTATGAGCCGTACTAAGAGCATGTAACGCGTTGTCGTGCCATGCGCATGAATCATACAAAGAAACATACTATGAAAATAAGTACGTATACTCATCCTAAACACACGTGAGTTTTCAGAGTATGTTCCTGACATAAAAATGCAACATATATGCATACAGCAGTATATCGTACGAAGGAATATCATACATAAGCACATATGTTTTGATGTTGTACATATATTCTATAACAGTATGAATTCATTATTATATGCACCACTTATCATATGAATAATAACATGCATTCTGTATTCAACATGTCGTATTTTAATCTGAAAGGGAACAAAGTCAAAAGCACCTTGTCTCTCCGGTAACATGTCAAATGTAGCAAGTCAACTGATTTAGATAGAGAACATATCATGAGGGAGACAGCTATTAGCATCATTTTAAGATCAAAATAATTACAATTTCTCATACGTTAAAATCACATATATGGCATTCATTTGTTATAACACACGAACGACGTACCCATTTGATCAAAGATAAACATTTTTGTATGATTTTTTAAAATCAAAGTTCGAGTGAAGATGACGGTACCATAAACTCTTAAGCCGAAGATAAAAAAAAGAAAGTGAAGCAACTCGTTAGCATTCACTAGCATAAACAATCTTAAAAGAATCCGTTACGTTACCTGTAATGCAAGCAACTAATAATAATGCTCCCACGTCAAGACAGTGTGAAGTTTATTGTTTTGACGTTTATACAAGTTCATTTATGCTTTCAATGGAAATAAACTAATGCTTATTATTAGAGAAGTGAAAGGAACCAGGGGCCTTCTAAGTTAGACTGGGCAACCCTGATGGGTATGATGGAAAACTTCAGATACAATGACACACTAATAAAAGAATTGTACACGTTTATGATAAGGTGGCAATTTCTCAAGCAATAATAGGAAAGATAAATAATCAAAATAAACATCAACAAAATTTTTCGAAACTAATTGAATTAGCTTTTATTACTTTCATGAATCATGTTTGATAAAATTTATTATCTTAAATGTGTTGGTGTTCAAAATAGCGCTTAATCAATGGCAACTCAAGGAAATTATATTAGTAACACTTTCATATTTAACTTTTAGATTACTCAAAAATGGACTTTCAAATTTTTACTGACATTGTTGAGATCCACAATACACATGAGACTTTTCAAAAGTAAACTCGTTGAATAACTAATTCTTTGAGCAAAAGAAAGCTACAAGACACGTTATTATTTCGTTTAAACAAGAATAATACCTGCTCTTATATGCATGGTAATCGTTAATCAAATTCTTATGATATCATCATGTTATGTAAAAAAAATGCATGTAGGTCATGCAATTATGAGATGAGAAGGATCCAACTCGATGAATTCTTGGTTAGACTAAATATACATAAATGAATCATTTATGCATTAAAAATAAAACAAAATCGATGTGTTGGGCATCATCAGTAGGTTTTCACTATCATTTTCAAAACACGTTGAAATATTGTGGAGATACTGTGGAAGCTCCATAAATATCATTATTGCATTAATAATCATGGGAAAACAATGAGTAATATTTCAGAATTGTATGCATTAAGTACCATACGTGTTTCATAAAATCGTCTCATATGAAATTTTCAGCTTGTAGCAAAGACGTTTTGTATAAAGTATCTGAAAAGCATGAACAATATATACATATGTATGAAAGAATTTCATTACCACAAGAATCAGAACTATTGACGAATTTGTTATCTGCAAATAATGTCATTATATGATAGCAAAATAGTTATTTAATACTAGACAAAGATAATTAAATGAAAGATAATTATTTCCAATGACCTGAGATAAAAATGGGTACGTCATTCATCAGAAAGTTGAACAGCAACATTATGAACATTATGAAACATATTCAACGAAAGTTATATTTGATATCACTCATTAATTCTGTATAGATGACTGATAATCACCAGCATCATTCAGCATGGGTACAAAATTCGAGTTACGCATCAAACATCATAGTAGAAAAAATTGTCGCTACCCAACATAGATTACTCCTGCACAATAACATGTAGTATGTGTGTATACGGTATGAATTTAAATAATCAATTATGACTATGTTTCACAGTATGTTAATACATACGTATGCGAAATTCATACTCATGCATACTATGTTTCATACTATGATAATGCATACATATGCGTAATACATTTTATTCATAGTATGTTTTATAGAATGTCAAGACATACGTATGCGCTATTCATATTTATGCATACTATGGTTCATAGTATGTTAATACATACGTATGCGAAATTCATACTTGTACATACTATGTTTCATAGTATGTTATTACATACGTATGCGTTGTCATACTATTTTTCATACCTTTTCATACTATGATTCATACGGACTTATTTCTGTGCGGGTAGGTATAGTGTTGAAAGCAGTGGGTTTGAGTCTCTAACTTGGAGTCTTGTTTAGCAAGATCATTGCAAATTCGAAAGTGTTGATATCTTCTCTACTGTGTCATGCATTGCTCCAGCGATTACTCATGAATTACACGAGTATACTCATAGAACAGCCTCGAATTAATTATCAACCTCGTATTAATGCTGGAATTAGATTTGTTCAGATACAGAATTCGAGGGTTTTATAACTCACCAAACATGTTTGTGTGAAGCAACTAAAAGGTCGTAGTCCTGCCCGAGATGAGACATCGCGTCTGCTACAAGCAAACTTCTAATACAAAGTTCCAATTCATTTGTTCGCGGTCTTCTGGTCCAACTTGCTTCAGCTCCACTGAGCTGGCATTCTGCAACAGGACGACCACGGGATTCGATCTGTACTACCAAACGACGCATTACAAATCGAGCGGTGATCAGACGAGCCTCTTCCATAACGGGTGCCGTTGATGTACGGGAACGCCGCAATGAGGGAAAAGAAAGGGTTCTTGAGCGATCTGGCACTTCACTAGCAGGCGTGCCGGCAGCAGACGACCACGGTGTATCTTGTGAGTCAGGAACAGGAGCAGAGGTTGTCAAGAAAGTTGAAATACAATCCTATAAAACAAATGTGAAACAAGACGATGCTGTTACTCTGTAGTGAGTATTTGCAAAAGGTGCTTATCAAGCATTCAAAATTTCTGAATATCAAGCATAATGAAATACACCAACAATTAGTCAAATAATTTTTTTTCATTTTTAAACATGTGAATTGAATTTACAAGCAAATAAAATGATTTTGCATTTATGTAACAATGTGTAGGTGAGCCGTCTTAGATAAATGTTTTATCTTATTTTTTATTAAGTAATGTTTTAACAATTCATTTTTTAATTTAAAAATGAAACGTGTAATGAAGAAACATTAATTAACGTGTTCCTTAATATACATGTTGTACATCCGTGGCACAGTGGATGAGCACTTGATCTTGTAATCTTTTGGTCATGTGGTCGATTTTTCAAAAACAATATTGGAATTCAGCAGGAAAGGCATCCGGTCAAAAAGTGCAACAACGCTCCAGCAAAGTCTAACAATGTCAGCACGGCCCAGGCCGTCTGTGGGAGATCAGTAAAGCTCATGTAGCAATTTTTGTCTATCACAGGAGTAGTGAGTACAGGATTAGTGATAGAGACAGGGTTATCTACAGTTTGATGGTCAGGCGTCGCTGAACATGCACCGGTAAACGTTTTCAAGATGGGTGGATTCCGGTAGGAGTACTTCACATAGCGCGATTGGGGCTAAGTAGTAGAATAGCTCAGTTGGCAAACATCTGCGACTAAATTTCAGTGAAGACTGAAAAGTGACACGTCATAATTTGATATCATATCATAACTTTAAACAAATTGTTGGTTTCTTTTTCGATCAAACTGACTGTTCATTCTATTAGTGGAGAGCATCTCTTCCCTCGATCGGGCACCGTCTAACTCTCTAGGCTGATCTGTCCGACGAGCTTCACGTCTTAAAGTGACGTTTCGATCCAGTAGCTGCTTCAGAAATGGACAGTTGCTCGTCATCAATTTGGCCCACATTCGTCCTGTAGTCAATCGCTGCTCACAGTTAGGACCTCTGGTCGTCGAGGCAGCTTGATGCATGCATAGGCTACTTGACCGTATTTAGCTTTGTCTTGTAGATTATGGTAGTCTCACTTCAATCATGACATCTCTTGGATAACGTGGAGAAGTCTCATGTCTTTCCCTCTTTCATAACAATATCACAGTCTTTGGTGTATTCTCCACACTCGCGTTCCTCTGTTTGAAGCATAAGAGGAAGTGATAATGCGCCTCCACACAGTGTTGCTTATCTCCTCGTCACACTAAGCATTACAGATCCTTCTTCCTGAGAACAGTGCGGTTCAGGAAAGTTCCAACGACACTTTCAGGACTCGACCTTTGGACCAGAAGATCGCTAGGCCAAGCACTTACCCACTGTGCCACGGAGACTACAATTTGATGAATTAAGATCTGGCTTTCAAAAAGAAATGGAACTTTATTTGTATGTAATTCTGCTTCCTTTAGAAACTTAATTTAAAATTGACCACGACTTGATGCGCTGTCGAAAACCACAATTGCATCACCTAGGTTGAGTTGATACTGTGTTTATCAGAAGGATTATTAAGATGACTGAAACTGTCGGTCATTCAGGGCATGAAATGCTTGTAAAACCAACAAGCGTGTTACTGAAATCTTTATTATTCGATGCACGATCAATTTTTAAAAATATAAACTAGCATTTTGAAACAATATAGTCAAGATAAAACAGTAAAGATAAAGAAGTTCAATGAGTCTGTGTAGGTCGGAAATCAAAATCAATGACTTGACTAAAACAAAACATAAAGTAAGAGACTATTAGAAGTTTTTACCGAGAGCACAACATATTTCATGAACAAGAATGTTTGATTAGGCTTACTATTACAATGAGCATTCACTTGCAAATAAGCATGAAATTGCACTTTTATGATTACAACGAAGGCTTACCTGGAATGCGAGAACTTTTGCATCGTTCAGTTGCAGCAAAAAATTCGGTAGCTCTCCATCAACACAGAGATTAGGGAAATCTTTATCTTTGCCACGAACCAGCCGACGGCGAAGGTTGACCATTAAGGAGAATTTGTCTACCAGATGGAGACTACCGAACCGAGCAATCATACTTGGATCATGGCTCCAATCCGAGCTAGAATCTAAATTGAATTCCACACAATGCAAATCCACCTGAAAATGAATCGGAAGGTCATTACATTGAACAACGAGTGCTCAATTTTCAATCCAGTTACAGAATCACCGCAATAAAAGCACTTCGTGAATGAGTTCATACCAATTCGAAAAAATACATCGGGGTGGTACGGCAATCTTCATAATAGACAAGCAGATATTCTAGTTCAATATAAGCATCAAGGAAACCCTATATTTTGATGGCAGGTGGAACCGCCCATCGTCCTAAACATGCAGATTTTAGACTGCTATGACTCAGCAGGTTAACTATTGATGAACCCTAAACTAGCAGATATTACCTAGTTCGCATATTTACAACTCATTGCGTAGTTTAAATAGCCGCTACATCAGTTTTGCTCTTCAAGCTTAAAAATCATAGATAATTACGACTGAAAGAAACCTTTTAATTAAAAGGACATGAATTAAAAGCACATCTAATTTGAATTCAGCTGTTGTAGCAGTTTTTCACACTGTTCTACTCAAGCAAGTGGGGTTGAGCAGCCTTCATGCACTGACAGCTCACCAGCATGGGGTTAGTAGCCGACTGTGAGCACGGAGTGGACTCTCCACGTGGACAGACTCAAACCATGGACCTCTACACTTCCGCAACCGTGTTAATCTTAAAAAGTGCTCGCTTAACAACTGACTAGGAACCTGGGAATCGGCCTTTTCGAGTCGAATTGAATTGATTCGCGAATCGAACCGAATCATTGAAAAATTACATTCAATGCGAATTTCAGCTAATCTGTTGATCTACAATTTCCTAAGCTAAAGGATGTCGAAGATCTAGTGGATTCTTAACATAAGTAGCGAACAAGTCCTCCAAATTGCGAGTACTCGCAGCAACAGACGCGGCACGAGATTGTTCTGACTTGCCATGAAAAAAGTACAAATAGAAAACCTTGTAACAAAAAGATCGGTGTATCGCTAACCAGTAAGAAAGTAGGTCTACCAGGTAAGGCTCATGTGTATCTAGATGCCTATTGACGGACACAGTGACACCTTAGCACTCAGAAAGAAGTTGGCAGTCAAACTAAAGCGTCTTTATTTTTCTGTGATAATGTAAATCTACTGCGCTTTATAGCTCAACCTGTTTCATCCTGACGCCTGATTATGAGTTAGACAGTGGACATTGATCTGACATGCGACTTCCCATTGGCCTGGTTTTGCCAAATGAGGTAGTTTGATGATCGAGACTAGGCCCTGAATCTCATTTTGGATTGGAAACGCAACCTCCATTAATTGTTCCTATACATGTACTTAAATCTTGAGCTTTCAGGAGCTAAAAATCAGTGGATAGTATCACTTCTGTCTTAATTTTCAGGAGGTAATAATAAAATTGTTACAATTGAAAATGCCTATAACTTTCCATGTTATTCCTATCCGCAATTACTATCCTTATTCAATTTATTCAGGCTGAATTAATAACAACATATAGTAGTCTAAAATATGTAGATTTTCAAATTCGTCTTTCAAAGTTGTGCAAGCATAAGGTATCATAAAAAACCTTGATCAATATAATGTGGACTAATTATTGTATAAACTTGAACTAGTTTGGGCTGGTAAAATAAAAAAAGGGATCATGATCCAATTTTAAACAGCCCGAGCTTGCAACAACGCGTCATCTGACCAATAGGCATCATGCACTACAGATGCTTCGACAAACTCTTATTTATCAACTGCCGTTTTCAACCTTTTTCAAGTCGTGTCAAACGAGAAGAGTCTATAAATCAGAAGAAAATAGCTGGAATAATTTTGACCGACCGAAGCCAAACGATTCGAATCACGATGAATCATAGATTCACAGGTGAACTATCCCACCATCAGTCAGTGGGAGAGTAAGTCATGGAATAAACATTGATCAACATCACTTACCTGACGAGCTAATTCAGGTAATTGTCCAACTAATACTTGCATATCAACCAAGTTGATACTGTAGCGTTCGTATAGCCGTTCCTCCATCTCAGCTCTAGTGAGATCTTGCTGTGGTTTGTCTGCCTGATCAGGTAAATCTTCAGATATTGTAAGAAACTCTTCCTCGAATGATATGGTCTCTCCTTCAGGTGTTCTGCACAATAAAATCAAGTTGCAAGTCATCCACTTGAATAATATCAAGTAATTTTTTTGAATGCAAATCAGATTGGAGCATTTTTGACCGAATCAATAGATCCGATGGATCTACATTAATTAAGTTGCAGGTCTCAGAAGACATGCCTTGGCCAAGCATTGCAAATAACAGAAGCTTTGAAAAGCTACGGTACATTTATTATACAAATTTTCACCGATGAGACTGCCGAAACTGTTATCACTGCAACCATTTTCAAGAGACTGACACAATTCATTTAAGTGACATATGTTTTGAAACTAGCTATGGTGTGAATAACTGAGATATATTGAGCAGACATCCTTACATACTTTTTAATACTACATTCAATTTCCAAATATCTTGTTACTAGTATCTCCTGTCTACTACAGAAAAATAAAGTTGGTGCCCGACAACTGGATATCCACGAAAAAACGTCAAACAACAACCGCTAGAGAACAGCATCATTTGGAATCAATGACCAATAAAGGGAAAATGTAGGCTGATTTTTATCCTTCGAATTCTCATACTTCATTTCCAGAAAAGAAAATGGTCATAGAATAGTACAAATATTAAGCTCAAAAATAACTAGCATGAAGCTATTTGTAAGGAGAAACTAGATAGTCTGATTCATATATATTAATAGAGGCTCCCTATAAGAGGAACCTATTAGAATTCGGCAGATGCGAAAATTTATAGTAGCCATAAGGTGTAGGCCTACATCATTTTAAGAACGCTTCATTTTCGGTCTCGCTTTCTGATGAAAATCGCTCTGGCTGTCGGACTGATTGCAAAACACACTTTCTTCTGCTAGACACTGAGCCCTTTTTAGCTTTCTTGAAGCTTTGGTTAATAAGCGTAGCAGGAGTGTGCGCACAAAAGTAGTTATGTGCATTCATTGTCTTTGTCGTGTTAGTACTTCATTAATTTTTGCATTAATTCATTCGTCTAATGACAGTATGATGGCTTATGTTATAAATAAAAAATAAAGCCACATTCATGACGATTCCACCGACATGTTTCGCTCGTTCTCTGTCAGGCTAGACACAGGATTGACAAGTTAAGTGTGTAAAACATAAATTGTAAATACATTAAAATTTCAATGAATTGTGCACTCCAGATCTCTGCGCATAAAAAGAGCATGTTCTGCATTTACTTCTTCCGTGGTAATGTTTCTTTTCTTACACATTGATTGATTAAAAAGCTAGCTCTTCTAGCTTTTCTTCGCAAATAGCAATTTTTACCGAGAGAGCGGGCGAAACAAGTCGTTGAATCGTTTTGTTGAATACGAATACAAATTGAACACCAACACGAATGCGGCTTTATTTCTGTTTGAATTATACAGATTTGAATTGAGAAAAAGACTAAAACATTCACCTGAACTCATCTTCATCATCGTCATCGTCATCATCTTCACCACCGTTCTTATCGTTCTCTCCTTCAGTTAACTGAAGTCGTGATCGCGCTTTCATATCAACACGAAGTCCAGGGCTATAGTTTCGAATCTCCAGACGCCCGAAATCACACAGAACACATGATGGTGGACGCCCAGTCTTCTCGAAGGAGTCTGGGATGAGAAATAGTGGAGCACGAACATCAACCTCTACTTCCCAGCGACCACGTGCCCCCGCCACCCGTTCTCCGCGCTGCATTTGGGAAACCATCTGACGGAAATTATTGCGAGCGTTAGCCGCTACTTGTCGGTAGTGCTGGCGGGCCGCCGCTAGACAAATAAACACAAGTTAAAGAATTTACAAAGTGCATACACTGCAAGTACGAGCAATCATTGTGTGAGGAATAAGGACTCAATGATAAAAAATGTTGGAACAAACCGGTTAAGAGATTTAAATTTACACAACCGATTTATGTTATTTAACATGTTACCTGTAATTAAATGATCAGTAGTATGTGCAGTCATTGAGATATGATGGGAATTTAAGGTGAATATTCGTCGCATCAACTCCAATGAAATGATAGAGGAATGTGTAGGGAGCTTGGAAGCACAGTTTCTTTAAATGTTTTGAAGCACACAAGCCTAAGCAGCTGTGCATGTTAGAGGAACCCAAGAGTATGTCATGTCGAAATGACATATTGATACCTGCTGTCGTATGAATTCATAGATGTAGCCAGAACTTTGAAATTTTGATGCGATAAAATGTTGCATTGGAACTGATAACACACACGTTCATGTACATTCTACTTGCAACTATGCTGCATTCCTCCTTAATTTCACGAATATGTTTCATATCATTTTAATTAAATTGCTCTACAATACAAAATCATTATATTTTTAACAAAAAAAAGTTTTAAACATTGGCTTTCGTCCTCTGTACTCTTGAAGGATTGCATGAACTGCTGTGCTTGCAACATTTTCCTTACATTCCGTGCTTTATACAGCATCAATGCACCATATTGATACACATCACTCTAGAAGAATTATGCGGGACTCGATTCTCTCATGTTGTGAATCATTTGAAGCTTGTCATGAATTATCTTGAGAATATTTTGTGGATCCTATTATGCCTATAATCGATCAGGTGTTAATCAAACATAGTAAATTATGCATATTCAACATTTGTTACAAAGTGCGGTTCCGATAGAAAGAGTCAACTTACAATTTAGTATTGTATACCGTGTGTGTGAGATATTGTCACAGCCTATACAAGATGTTAAGCAAGCTGATAATGAAAAGGCTGGGCAATATAATACAACAACAGCTTTGTCATATTGAGACAATGAATGAAGTCAATCTATGAACTCACCACGAAATTGATATCCTGACCGAGGTTCTTTGAACATCTCCATCACTTCAGCCATTATCTTCGGATTATAGACAATCTGTAGAGCTCCGCTGTTGATTTGCAACCTGAAACGTGATTGTAAAGATCAATATTCATATTTTTATACGTGTCAACTTCGTGAAAAAATTTTTATTAACTTTTACTGCGATGTCGTGGTACTTGCATATACATGTACATCCAATTAATTATCAGAAATGAATGTCGATCACTGAAGTGTTTAAAGAAGTAGGAATAATGACAAAGCGATTCAGTATCTCTATCATAACTAGGTCATTAGGTCATTCACATACGAAAGCTGACATATTATCCTCATCCTGATAGCAAGAGTCATTCATGCCACTGAAATAATAGCATGTTTTTGAAATGACAGCGTGCGTTTCCAAACATGTTTTATTCGCTTATCAAATCTCAACAGATGCAACCACCACGAGACATGCTTCGGCCTGCTGGGCCTCATCAGTCGTGGGTAGGTTTAAATCAGCGACGTTGGGTCAAGAGGACGTTCATGCATGCACTTTAAGCACAAGGGCACAGGACCATCGGATGTGAAATTAAGTGGTTGCAGAATGCAATCCACCCTCCACGTGCCTGTGATAAAGCACTGCCTTCCTGGCTAATTCCCGGTCTCAACAGATGGGTTGGTGACCTTGTGGTAGAGTATGCTTGCAAGTCCTCTTGCTCAAACATCGCTGGTTCGAACCCACCCACGATTGACGAGGCCAAAAACAGGCCGAAACATGCCTAGTGGTGGCTACATCTATTGAAATTTATCAATTGCCAACTGCATCAGCAATAGATTGACAGATGATTGATCTGGAGAACTCTCTTTCCATGTATGTACTCCTCTTGCCATGCATGTACAGTGAAATGGATTTTTTCGGGCGAAAATTGAATAATTCTCTACCAGCATCTTCGGCTCACGCCCTCGTCTGTAACACAAAATGCGCTAGACATATAAAGATATGACATTATAGACGTGTATTTCTCTTCTTTCTCTTACGCTCTTCTCTGTAGGGACCACTTTCAGATTTCTACACAGTGAGGATTCGCACGCATTTTCTTGATTTTCGTGATTTCTAATAGAAGATGAACAATGAACATGCGCATTTATAATTACACATGTTATTTAAATTCCTCTCTGCAGAAGTACATTGCGCGAGCTGATAAACGTTCAGGGTTTCTAGTTTACTGAAGACTCTCAAGGATTTTGCTTTTAGAAATTGACTTCCTCATACATTTGTGTGAGAAGTGGTTACGATTACTTATCTAAACTACCGATCCTCATCGAATTTCTACCAGACGTCGAGATTTTTTCTCATCTCATTCCGAATTTTGGAATACATTGTCTTCTTCGAAAATGTTTAATATACTTGTAATTTTCGATTGAAGTATTTAAAAAACCCTAATCTCATTTTCTTTGATTGAATAATTGAGGGTCAATTTATCCAGCACTTGATTAAAGAACGAATTCGACGGAGGAAAATAAAACAATTTAAAATCTCAGAAATTTAAAAAAATTGTTGTATAGGCCTACCTGCCAGTCATTTATACTATTCATTAGCTCAGAAGCATCCGAAGCTACAATATTGTTATCCTATATGTATTTCAGACCTCTCATTTTTATATGTACCTTCAAGCCTCTGCATATAATTAACAAAATCTACGAAATTTCCGCTTAGATTGACAGTTGACAGTTAATTAGATGAAGATGTTTTATTATAACGTCAGTGATGTAGCGATTTACACGATGAATAGCAGCAGCTTCAGAATAGGTGCCATGAACTTCACTACAGAGAAGCCAACCATTTTGATATTCATACGATGTGCATTATTATATAGACCTACAAGCTGAAATCTCCGCTACAATTTTATATTACTTGCTTCACTTTTTCGTCGCTTCTTCCTGATTCCAACAGAGTTGGACGCTGCTGCGATGACTTTTTTCCATGTATTACGATCCAGAGCGGTGACCTTATTGACCTTCCTTATTGATATTCCAGATCTTCTTCGGCACAGACGTGCAACGTTTTCTTCGGTATTCCGGTTGGACGGTGACATCAACTGATAAATAATACATGTATATATCACCGATGATGCTATCGGTTACTCTCGTTACATGTCCGAACCACTGCAAGCGTTTCTGGTGTAGGCGAATGGGTCGGTCGGGTAGGCCACAGTCTCCCACAGGGTCTTTCCACTTCATCACTTGGTACTTTGTCCTTCAACTTTGCCATATATCGCAGCATTCGCCGGTCAACGCCTCTTAGCTGCTTCGTCAATGTTTTAGTGAGGGGCCATGTTTCGCACCAAAATTGAGGACCGACCTTATACACAGCTCGTATACGTATTCCTTGTACCTCAACGGAATGCCATGTTTGTCAACAGGCTGGCTAGTTTCTTCCAAGTTCTGACTGCCATTTCCGTTGCAGCTTCCCTGTCAAGGACATCCCCAAGGCCGTCGATTTCCAGGGAGTCGTTGTCGTCTGGAGAATTGCCACTTACACACCTCTGATAAGGGAAACTTCGGACTTCATTGCGAAGTCCACAACATTCCGTATGACAACACATTCTACACGAACCACAGAAAATGGAGTTCACCCGACGCCATTTATGCTGCAACTACAAGGCCACTTGCCCGACTTCGTCTTCTCCTTCACACTCCTTCCGGTGACTCCGTTGATCTTCAATCCTTGCTTTTCCAGCTGAATGTTCCACGCTGCCAGTTTCATTTCTTCATTCTTGAAATACTCATTAGATCTCTGTACTTCACAGTTCCACCACCAGATCTCTCGCTTTACATGTCGAGAGCGTCCTCTTGTTTCTCCCAAAACCACCCTCTAGAATGTTAGTTGGGAGTTGGTCCCAATCGCTGTCCTGAGCGTCATTATTATGCTGGCAAACTCTCAAATTCTTGTCTCGTCCCTTTATCTTTTAATTACCACACATTCAGCTTTCTGACGATTGGCTTCCTCATTATCCTTTCTTCCCCTTCTATGCACACATCCATAACCAGGAGGTGTTGCTGCTCAGACATGATTCTCCAGGAATTACTTTCACGTTCATCGCATTGATCAGGGTTCTCTTCTCAGGAGCATGTAATCGACTGATGTTGACCCACACTCTGTGTTGAACGGCATCCGCTTTAGCATGTTGTCAGCCTTTCTTTGTCCTTGTGAAATTTGGTGCTACAACTTAAAACTGAATTAAATACAACAATGAAGACGTACCTGCCAGAGTTCGGAGATGTTGTAGTTTTCTCAAAATCCCTTGCTTTGGTTGAATGCTACATTGAATCCATGTAGCAATATTGAAAAGTGTGATGAATTTACCTTGATTCATACGAAAATAACTCCAGCTTGTAACTCATTAACTGCCAAACTAAGTTTTTATTCAGACTACGGAATGATGAATAATGAACGCATCATTTGGATTGTTCACCACCTACCTCCCTTGATTTCATAAGCAATTGCATCTGAGCAAAATTTTAATGTACACGTGTACATGCATGAGCAGATTCGTAATTCAAAAGGCTGTCTACAGCAATAGGTGTTCTCCGTGGCTACGTTTAAGTGCTTGGTCTAGCGATCTTTCGGTCCAGAGGGCGAGCACCGAGTGTCATTGGAAGTCGTCAGGAAGGGCATCTGAACTAAAAAGATCACAACGCTCCAGATTAAAGTCTGAATATGTCAGCACCGTCCAAGACCCCAGTAGGAGGAGCAGTGACGTTATACCATCATTCATTCATTCACCAGTGGGAGATGATTTGTTTATTGCAAATAAAGCGAAAAGTTGAGAATGCACATTACATTCATAAACTCACTTAGTGTACGTGATAAACTGAATGCCAGTCTTACCTTAAGATCTCAGGGTCACAGACTGGAGACCGTTCATGAACTTCATTTCCGTCAATCACAGTGAAACACTACGACAAACGAAGCAACTCATTAGGGCACTACTAAACTTATGTCATTCATTTCTAATAGTCAGACGTCGCTAAACATGCACCGGCAAACGTTCTCAAGATGGGTGGATTACTGAAGTATTTCACATATTTGATAGCGCGATTGGGGATAAGTAGCAGAATAGCTCAGTTGGCAAACAAATTATTGGTTTCTTTTTCGATCAAACTGGCTGTTCATTCTATTCTATTAGTGGAAAGCATCTCTTCGCTCGATGGGGCACTGTCTGACTCTTTAGGCTGATCAGTCCACATCTGTCCGACGAGATTCACGTCTTGAAGTGTCGTTTCGATCTAGCACCTACTTCAGCCATGGACAGTTGTTCGTCATCTATTCGGCCCACATTCGTCCTGTAGTCAATCACAACTCATACTTCGGACCTCCGGTCGTTGGAGCTGCTTGATGCATGCATAGGCTACTTGACCGTATTTAGCATTGTCTTGTAGATTATGGTAGTCTCACTTCAATCACGACATCTCTTGGATAACGTGGAGAAGTCTCATATCTTTCCCTATCTTATAACAATATCACGGTCTTTGGTATAGTCTCGACACTCGCGTTCCTCTGTCTGAGGCATAAGAGGAAGTGATAATACGCCTCCATAGCGTTGCATATCTCCTCGTCACACTAAGCATTACATATCCTTCTTCCAGAGCAGTACAGTTCAGGAAAGCAAGTTTCATTGGAGGCAAATCTAATATCTGTCAGTGTTGAAGAATACCAGAGGGCTTCAATAAGCTTCCCCTTACCTCCAAGAAGAGTTGATAATTATCTTTTATCTTCATTATGCTTCGTGTTGTTATCTTAGCTTTCAATCTGCCATCTATTGCAGTATTTTTGTTTTTAACTTTATCAAGCATCAATTAATTGGTTATCATTTATATACTTCTTATCTATTACATCTTTCTGCATTTTTATTACTTTACTATTCTATTTCATCATCTTCATATTCATATTTGTACTGCCGCTGCTTTCATCTTCAGCTGAAGGTCAACCTTGGTGCAGAGGCTTTTCTTCCTCCCTCAAGTTTGCTAGAAACAATATGCATCATTTAATATTCCTGATATTGATGCTTCCGGTTCATTAAGTTTATTGTCTGCACTAATAGTACGTCACGTAACTGCACACATAAATACGACAATTTCGGCTATGTCAGAAGTCTGCGAGAATATATAGGTATATATATAATCAACATATAGGTATAATTGCCGAGGTTAATTGATCTTACCTGTAGTCAGCGGTTGAGTCACGCGGGTTGAGTTCATATAAAAAGAAGAAAAGTGACTGGCCTTCCTGTCCCACACATTTCCCATCGTCATCTTGCACTTTGGGTGTCACTAAGTTGGTAAAGAGCTCACTGCCGCCATCTTCTGGTCGCCTGGCATCCTGCAATTTCAATGCTCCAACACTAGCAGAAAAAAACATAGATTGGTATCGAGGCCGGGACTCGAACACCAGTCCAAGCTGATTAGCTTTGACCAAAAGCAGACCACGATTAGGAGCTGACATTAGATCTAGACTGCATCCTGATAGGTTGAAATGGATACGAACAAAGACGCGATCACGTTTCAGCAGTGTATCTGTGTCCTCATCCAGACTGAGAGCTTCCATGAATTCTTGCTCTGTTCGACTGGAAAGTTCGTCCGCTATCGTGCCTTCCGCAGCGACCGTAGCAGTTGATGACCACCACCACCAGAGCCAAGAACGACCAGGTTTCGGTGAATTCTGAAACGCAAATTGATGAACTAAATACTTTAATATTTTAAAACCTTCAGTCCTTCAGCATTTTGAATTGAATAAAACAACTGAGGATTGTTAGACCTCAGGTTCATCAGTTTACAAGAAAGACGATAATTCTTCAAACTCATTAAGACCCTTTCATTTTGATGCTTTAATGTCTCAATCTTCTTGAAACACACGTCATTAGGCGCCTACTCTAGCACAGCTTCGACCAACTCATTCATCTTGACATTAAAAATAGGAAACAAAATAGGGGACATACATTAATTTCATACTTCAGAAACACTCATACATGCTTCTCTTCAGAAATTTGCAAAGAAAGTTGAGGTAATTATTTGCACTACTTATGATTGCATCTTCTCGATTACATTGTAGAATTTGAAATGACAATTATGACTTCCTCTTTATTAATTGTTCAGCATTTTGTAAAAAGAATTGATGCACTATATTGACATGTCATATTCATTGTCAGCAAGTTAATAAACGTTCTATCCAAATTAGTTGAATAACATGCAGGATACATAATTATGAACCATATCATATCTCATGAAACATCATACAAAATACAAAAGCGTGTTGTCAATTTCAACGAAAGAAAATGTGATCGGGAAGTAGAGGACAGTGAATAAAAATTTTAATTATGCATCTGAACGCCTTTTGGCTTGTGCTTCTTACAGTAAATTGTCGTAAGTCGGTAGCTTTTTGAGGTAATTTAGCGATAGTCTCAATGATTTTTGGAATCTGTGTATTTATCAGCCTGCAAAATTCAGATGTCCTTTCGTAATAGCATAATACCGGTGCTACTTCTTATCGTAATTTCTGATATTTTGAACATTCAATCATAAATTGATGCAGACTTTTCAGAGTCATGAGGAATTTCATAGCTCACATCCAAGTTCTGCATACCTCCATTTATTGCCATGAATACCAGTGCATTCTCTATCAAAATTTAGATATGATTTCATGGAATCCTCAAACAGCCATAACTCCAAACCATCTAAACCAGAATGGCTATATCTTGCTGAGGACATCAATTATTCTCCATGGATAATTAGTTAATCAACCTCTATCAACGACAACTAGCCGCTGATCTCATAATTGTGTTGGGCTAAGTTTTGTAGGCAATTGCTTTATTCTCCAGCACCACATATATCTATACTATTATGTCCATTTGAATTTATAATTGACTAAATTGCATTATAAAGTTCTTTTATCCTGAGTTCAATTTTTTACATCGAAATCACAAAATACTTCAATTCTACAAGTGCTGCTTAAAAGACAAATTCTTGAAATTCAAATTTTATATACTTTGAATCAACATGCTTTGAAATACAATGCAAATATAAAATAGATTAGCAATAGCCACATCCTAGTTGACTTTAGGTTTTCGTTTCCATAGATATTAAATGGTTATTGATGATTTAAATCAATGCTGATCTCATAAATGTGGTCTCCTAGGTACAGTGGGTACTTGGCCTGGCGATCTTTTGGTCAAGAGGCCATGATAGAGTCATTGAAAGTAGACAAGAAGGGCAACCGAACAAAAGTGCCACAACACTCCAGCATCATCCTTGCCATCAGCGGGAGAGTAGTGACGACTAAGCTTACCGATTTCATTTATGTCGGGGAAATTGGTCATTAAAAAATCTTTCAAATTTGACATAATAATTGACTACACATCACCAAATATAGACAGAAGCCTCCAAATAAGTTAACAATAAAAGCAAAAATATATGCGTTCTGAGACCATCATTATTTCTGAAATACTTGACGAGAACCAGAGGGACGTTTGATGCCCACCTCTCAAACTCGTCTTAATGGGGATGATTTATTCAATGTATAGCCGCACAAAGTTCATAGGAAAATAGAATTGATGTGAGTTCAGATGACTGTTCCCCCTTTCTATTTACATTACATAAGTGCGTTAGAAAGAAAAGCTTAAGTGGACAAATAGTTCAGCCTAATCGTCATGCTGATTGGCCTACATTAGTCAGGAGTTTGACATCAGCTCACGTCAACCCATCCTCTACAATATTATATAATCCTTTTCATTTGAATTTGATTTTGACCATTATAAGTTATGAATGACTTAAAGTCCAAGTACACGATGAAACTAAATCGACGATTTCAATGCCTGTTAGTTTCAGCGTTACTTATTTGTCTCACTCTTTACATAAACATCCCGGTGATCGGTCGAACATTTTCCATTCCAAGTTTCTTACCACCAGACACTGGAATTTAGGAATGCGCTAAAATATCATTCTGCAAGAATTTAGGTTGGCATCCTTTCCGAATGTTCACTTTTATATCTGCCAAAGCTTTCAAATGTCAATGATGTAAATACCAATCATTGTTGAACTATAAACATTGATACATTGCTTATATCAGCGCATTGAAATAACTCTGTCATGTGATCAGACAGATGTCATGGGATTAGCGTCATGATGATGTCATTTAATTGTTGCTTGTCTGCAGGTCCATGACAATAACATACATTGTAAATTTATACACAAATAATCTGATCATCTGTAGACACCGGACAATAGCTACAAGATTAGTCTAGATTGGAAATCCGTTCAAATCTGAGAACATTGAAGTCTCCAGGAGTTATGGAGGTACTGTTCTGAAGACTGCGGCGTTGTGCATGAATTTATTCATACCCAGTAAGATGTTATGAGATATTTCACTCATAGATGTAGGATATCAATCTTAACGACACATTTTCTCAGAGTAGGCTTAATTCAAAAAGATCTTGAAGGAATTAAAAAAATCTAGGACAATCTCTAAGATTCTTATAAGATGCATGATTTCAAGTTGAGATTGTTCGCAAAATGGCATAGAACGAGCACTATTTCATGCTCGCATCCTAAGAGAAAAACATAGAGGTGATGGGTGGCAATTGAAGTCTGTTTATGGATTTTTTCTCGCATTAAAAGTTCGATATAGATATATTCTTTGTCTAGTGCCACCCGCAACACTAAGGATATTTGTTTATTCAACTGCGTGCATTTTGACAATCTCTTCATTTAAGTTTATCCTGCTGATTTAAAAAGAGAGAAGTGGCACTAAAAGTGCCTCCATCGAATATCTGATGTGAAGATAAGTGTATGACATGATGTTTACACCTTCATTTTTTATAAATTAATACAGAGTAATTTTCTTTTTATGCCATTGTAAGAAGTATTCCCGAAAGCTTTCTTCCTCCTCATACTATGGCTGCGAAAGTGCATGTAATTGCTTCAGGTATTTATTATATCTTGGACTTTCTTCAAATCTTCAGAATTCTAGTGTGAGAAATATTGCAAGAGAAATATCTGGCCAAGAAGAAAGTGCTATATTTTGCTTTTGTCGACCTTGAAAAGGCGTTCGACCGGTTTTCCAGGTACGTGGTCAAGAGTGCACTCTGAAAATCAGGAGTTCAAGAATGGCTTGTTCAAGCAATTATGAACCTGCATAAAGACGCCAGAACATCCGTGAGCTTTGGAGAAGACACCAGCGAGATTTTCGAAGTAAAGGTTGGTTTGCACCAAGGCTCTGCTTTGAGCCCACTGTTCTTTCCAATCACAGAAATAAATATTACTACACGAGAAGGACTAGAATGGCTGACACACCGAACTTAATTGTTCTCGATGGCACAGAGACACACGCGCTAACCGATTACAAGGTCACCTTCATCACACGCGACAAACTTGCCAAGGATTGGATTTTATGAGGGAACCAATCACAGAGAGGAATGTCATTGGATTCAGCTGATCGAAATTGCGTATCTGCATTTCTTAACTTCTGTATTCAATTAGCGATAAACTGATTTAGACAAAATAAGCATGTTTGATGATCAGGATTCTCCACGCTCATCGATAATGTATCAAGAGAAGTCAACATTCTGAAGCACATGTACATATGGAAATGAATTTAGAACGTTTTTTCGTGAATTAGACTACCGAATTGTCGTCTGTGATATTTTACACAGTTTGATAAACTCTGATGTGCCACTTTGTTTTTGATGACCTGGTAAGGTGCAGACGCTAGCTTGTCTGAGCGCTAAAATACCGGTCTAATTTATTAAGAAAGCAGAAAAATAACCTATCTGTCAGACCAAAAAATTAATAATTCGCAATATGTCGGAGAACCAGCTCATTGCATCAGGCGTATGGTCAAAATTTTTTGTTGATCGCTTTGTTGAAGTGCTGGCAGGGTCACTTACAACATGCTGCAAAGTAAAAAGTTATTTTTGGCCGACAGATAGGTCGTTTTTCAGCCCTCACCAATACTTTGAACTAGGCCTATATAATTTTGCAAAAATAAGTATTTCAACAGGAAAACTGTCGTGCTTTTTTAGTTTGGGTGGATATAAACATGATCTTTCTGAAGAATCCCTGCGAGATTCATCAATCTCTAAAACTACTTTATTTACCGCCGAATATTTTTATTCTGAACAGGCAATAATTGCTTGCTATGATATTGATTAGCCACTTTTTAAGCAATCACGGCTATAAAACCGCCCCAAACTAAAACCAGGCGGTGAAAAATTTAATTCAATTTTAGGTAATATGCCCACTACATTTCCGAAATTTCTCGCGTGACATCATGTACGTTAGGGAGTCAGCCATACGCCATCATCAAGAATAGACTTGATCAGTTGATAGGCATGTCATTTATCTGAACATCACCAGCTATCGAAGACTTGAAAATTCATGAGAGCACAGACATCAGCTAACATGCCAGATATGACAACGTAACTTATAGTGGATTAAGTTGCTCCATCGAAAACGACAAATATTATTCTAAAATATTTATATCGAATACATTACTTTCTAGTAGAGACATGCTTCGAGTATGTATGTACAATACAACATTACGAGGCAAAGAAAAAATAAGCAATCAAGTATATTAAAAAATCAAAAGTTCTATACATAAACACAAGTCAGAGCTACAATGCATAGATACCGCTAGATAGCACTGCACATATGCAGCTCAGACGGACACCATGTAAAACACTTATTATCAAATACATTTATGCTAGTGTTGACATATTTCGAGCATGATGTGCGAGAAGCAATAGATACGAGTATATTACAAAAATTCCAACGATACCAAGACGTCTATGCATTAAAATGTCAATACGGATTACACATAAAACACAAGTCAGAAGCAAGAAGCAATAAATATATACAAAAATCACAAGATACGAAGACGTGTATGCATTAGAATATGAATGCATATTATACATAATACACAAGTCAGGTTTGTAACACACAAAGAAGCCGCTAGAATGTCATTGTCAGCTTTAATGTGAAATTAAAAACAGGAAAGTTGCATCAATGTGATCTAAAAAGAATCTGCTTCGTCAAGCGATGACGAGAATACTTTATGTCACTCAAATTGTGAACCCTTGTGACATGGAATGACCGAATATTACAATAAGCAGTAACAAGAGATCTCACTATTCGAGGCCGATGATCATTCAGGATCATGTGTTCAGATGAGAACGCTGACCCCTCTGATCCTGGGATACAGTTTCAAAAAAACCCGGTCAGGTTTACACTCTGCAGAGTGGAAGATCTGTAAATCGACTCACATATCTTCAACACATCCACTACGTCTTTGATGGTAGAAGAAGACCCCCATTGTTCTTCAAGCGTAAAAAGTAGCGGTCTTCCGCCATCATCACCGAGTCCTTTGGATCGCAAAACCAAAGCCGAGCGACATTCAGGACATTGGTCAAATTTCAGCAACTTCCTAACGACAAAGCCTGCTATATAATTAACGACGTTTGTTACAAACAACGAATTTCTTGGGATCTCATCCATGTCCTCCAGGATTTCGACGGGCCTGAGATCCTCGCTGTCCTCTGAAAAATCGAGGGCAATTTCCGGCAGAGTCGCCCTGGATTCCAACGCGTGCATGAAGTCGCCGCATTATATATTCCAACTGCTTTGCTGTTGGATTGTTATTCCAGCCGAGCGATTCCTCTGATGGCATTGAATAACAGCTCCAGATGGTCTTGACTGAAGCGGTAGCTCAGCACGTACTTCATCGGTGGACGTTCTTCAAACAGCAGCTCATAGGACAGCGATATGAGGGAGTTCAAGCAGAATGAGAAGTCAACAAATCCCGTCGCTTTGGTCGTACCCATTTAGCGTGTTCCCAGAATTCTCACGGTGGAGAAACCGTCCATCGACATCAAGTTGCTCGAATTTCTTGGAAGTTAGACCGTCTGATGGCTGCTTGTAGCCGGTTGCCACGGGGACTCTTGAGTTTAAGAAGATCGAACAAATGGTCGATAGTTCGTATGAAGGTGACGGTGGCATCGACATCTCGAAACTGTGGATGACCAATTTTCTTCAGGAAACTCCAAAGCGGTCGCTACGGAAGCACTCAGAGTTTGAGCCGCCAATGGAAACCTGAAGTATAGAAAGACGTAATTTTAAGTATGCGACGCATGTCACAGTCAAAACTGTATGTATGAAGGAATACTTAAATGTTGATGGAAGAAAAAAATGAAAAGCGATTGACTCAAAAACTGTTACGATTAAAATATCGTGTAGGCCTAAGTCATTAACGACGCCTTTAGATTGCTACTCGATTAATCTGGGATAACTAGAGATTTTATGTACTACAATTAAGAGATGACTATCGACCCGTGCAGGGCAATGTCCCAGCTGCACTGATTTGAAATAGGACGGAAAGGTCAATCCAACAATATAGCCCAAATTCTAAACAATTACTCATTTATTGAAAGTCGTGCAAAATAAAGTATGTGTGCACGAAAACAAGCATGGCAAGTTATTCTGTTAAAATTTTCCCGGTTGCTACATTGTGCGACCGTCCGCATCAATCAATGGTTTCAATAGGAAGGTCCTGCGACTTTAATTTCGGTTGAAACTAAATAGATATGGGATTCCTGACGCATAAATTAGTATCATTCGTGTTTTCTTGAATAATTACATGAATGGGTCCAAAAATTCCTAATTTTTCAACCTACGGGTTTTCATTTCCATTTTCTTAGATACTTCATATGAATTTCAATCACCAAGATAATTTTCATCAAAATAGAGCTTCGTCATCCAGAAGAATGCGACCTATGTGAATTTTTACTCGGCATAGAGCAATAGTTTTACAAATGACTATGATACATGCTTATTAAAATTATGAAGATTCTAGATAATCTCTGCTATGAGAATCGATCCAAAGTGCATCAGAAACGGGGAACAGAAGAACACAAGTCCTAAGAATTGGCGAGTCAGACATTTAGTTTTCTTAGGCTTTCAAAGATGTCCGATCCCAACATCTTTGATAATGATGAATAGTTTTGTTTTTTTCAGGAACCGGGAAAGTTTGAGTGATGTCGACACATTTTGAGGGAAACTGCGAGGGAGAATTGGAAGCTGTACTTTAACTTGTACTCCTATCAGATGAGACATGATTAAAGTTATGAGTGAGCCCACTCTGTAAGTCATCGTCGTTAGCCTAGCATAAAAATCAAGCTATATATGGCAACTTGGAGTATTAAAATAATCGAAGGCGGCAATGGGTCAATATTAGATGAATCTAGAATCGATCACTCGTAATTGCACCCACCACTGGGTGCGACTGATTAGGCCTATAATCACGAGTAGGCCTCGTTGCATTTTAAAGGCGATTGAGTTTTACCGAAATGCATTTCAATGAGTTCAGCGGATATTATTAATATAAGTTTACTGAAGAACTTACCTTCATTATTTGCTGGTTGAAATGGATGTTGTCGATCGGATATAACTTGTTCGCGGCCACAAGACCCTCTTTCTTTGGAGCTTGTTCAATTTCAATTATATAGGTCCAGTTTGCGTATTCATTTGAGCAACTTCAATTACTCCGACTTTCGCGAAGTTGTTGCGGACAAGCTTCAGGCAATGACATGCATCAATAAATACATGAACCTTTTCACCGAGGGAACGTAGAAATAAGAGACGATTTGATCAGGAGTCATTGAGCAGCCAAGCTTCTTTAACATGGACATGTTGGCAGATAGTCCATCCAATGTCAAGGCTTTGACCGAAAGTCCGACATCGTGAAGACTTCCTATGGCATGCAGCACCAATTCCTTTTGCACTTCAGCAGATATGCCACGAATCAAGAAGTATCCGATAACTTGCTTCCAATGGCCAGTGATGCCAACGGCCATAAATACTAAGGCTTCTGTCGCTAACTCTTCATCGGAATTGAGGGATAAGGCTTGACCGAAATTGATGAAGCCAGAAAATTCAGCTGTTCGTGGATCATACTGCATCAATTTCTTGATACTCATTCCGTCGACCATAAGAGTGCAAAATCGATATTGCCAAGCATTTTCACCGTCTCTTTGACTCTGCAAGTGCTTCAGACTTTGCTCACTGAACCCTGGACGACCGTCAATACCTTGAAGCCACCTGTTCCAAGAAAAAAAAACCTATTTTAACAATCCTGCATTTCATCAATAATGAACATCTTTACTTTAAATTGGAAAGCTGACATTTGAGAGAAGAATAGAGAATATAATTTTCATTAGTGAATGCTTTACATTAACAACAAAACCTTCAGATTAGGAAAGTTTCGGGAAATAGGGAGTCAGTCAATGAAAGGGATTGATTACTAAGATACACATGCTTAAATTTTTATTGAGAACCTGCGAATCGGTTAACTTAGGAGTCGAATCGAATCGGGCGTGATTCGCGAATCGCACTCCAATCGAATAATAGAAAACTTGCAAAACCCTGCTTCAGCCTATTTTTACGTGTGATTTAGAAAGACAGCTATACTGTTTTCCAATAAAAAAAGGGAACCCAGTAATTACATGCCTTACATGGTCTTTTACACGACTTATTGAAAGATGGTGACATAATGGCACTCAAGGGAATAAGCATTCGCATTAAAGACACCAGATTTTTATTAACGCTAGATTAAAGATATTGAATGCAGATTTGACATTCGCCTTGTTTTGCCTGATAGATAGCTTGATGATAAGGACAAGGCATGTAACCTCAGGGTTGTAGAAAAATGTCTTTCGAATCTCAAGCGGGACTGTAATGTAACCTCCATCGATCGCTCCAATACACAAATTCAGAGCGAGGTCAAACAAATTTTTCATGAACTAAAAAATCAGTTTGATTCTATCATTTCTAGCTCAAATTTCAGAAAGCTAATACTATAAGCACAGAAACACAGATGATGCCTAAATTCTCATGCTGTGAGTCTGTAGTGACTATCTAAATTATTCAAAACAGCTTATAAAAAGGCTTTCTAGAATACTACGCAAATTCGTCATACAAAGATCAGATTTGTCCGTAAAATATTAGACCTACCAATGACTTTGAGCACTATTAATGCATGATTAAACATTGAATAAGCTTGGACTAAGTCGGGCTGGAAATAAAAGAAATAGATACTCGGACTCATGATCCCTTATCTCAATTGAGTTAAACATTGTGTTAGTGATTGTCAAAATTTTGCACAGATACCCAATTGCAAAATTGGCCGTGAGATCAGATTCCGCGTTTGCCATGTGGGCCATTTGCAATTGTTTTAAATCAGCATGGTTGTGTCGAAGGTGACTAATTGCACGACCATGTCCCTCATATGTGGCGCATGAAGTACGCATACCACTCACTACTTAAAAGATTAGCCTATTGCATAGAAATATAGTTAATTACCTGCAAAACTTTATGTTAGTATCCAGTAGGAAGGGATATCTCAGTTCTTAACTATATGAACACAATCGTAAATGCACCAGCTGATCAGTAATACATATCACAATAATACTGGTGGCAACATTAATCGATAGCTACTTCAGAAGACCAACTTACGTTCTTAAAGTACGCGGATGCGCAAAGGCAGAATTGTCCTCACATAGTTGTATCCCTTTCGGCTGTATAGACTCAGGGTGAGACAGAACTCCCTCATAGAATCCGAGTATTTTCTACCAACCCTCTTGAAGAGCTCCACTGGTATATCTGTAAAATAAATTTAGCTTCATTGAAATTCTGACATCAATTTCAAGTGCTTAAATAACACATTTTGGTATACACGAAATTATTTTTTGGCGACATGTACTTATACTACATCATCAGGAGAAATGAATGCGAAAGGTGTTTGAATTATCCCATTCGGGAGAGTTGTGATAGTTATGGGAGTATGTCGACTTGTCCAGCTGTCTGAGAGGTGGCAGAAGGTGGTCCTAATCAATGCAATTTGTCGGTTGATGTGAGTAGGATCCACGATTTTCACAAGTGGCACAGATGGTGAGTGAAACGTCTGCGGAGGTTAATCCGCATTTCTGTTTGATGGGTGTCACAGGCTGGCATACTTCTGTAAGTTGGCCCAGATGATTTTTTTAATCGGATTGATGGAAATTTTTTATTTTGTCAGACTTTCACGGCTAACTTCATAACCGTGCCACTTTGTACTTAATTTTATCCAATTTCTCAGTTATTATAGTGAAATTCCGTGAAATAATGGGTGGCACATACTTGGGACGTGGCAGTTTATTCATCCATGCGTTTGACACTTCATAGTTATGCGATGCAGGTGTTTTGGTAATTTGTATGGCGAACTTCGCATCCGTACCACCTTCAATTTTCAATCGGTGAGTTCTCGTAAACTGCCGCACTATTTTGAAAAATATGTGGCACGCTGCCAAACTCAAATTATGCGCAGATGTTGCTTTCGAGAGCGGCACACTCGATTTTCGATGTAGGGCAATTGGTAATGGCTAACTTCACACACGCTTCTTTGAAGGTCAATAAAAATTATTAAAAGTAGTTTACAAGAAGGATGAATGCGACACGCATAAATTCAAGAGAAAATTAACATTAAAAGATTTTAGAAGGTGAACAAAATTATAGCCATTCAAATGAATAATTAAATTACAGGTATCTGGTGAAACACGAGTAGGCCCCATATTACCTATCGGACCCGATGCCGGATAGGTTGTTCCCGACCGAATACCGTACAATACTAGTAAAAGCACAAAGCATCACTTAAATCAATTGATAGGCAAGTATAAAACACGTGCAAAGTGAGCGGAACCAATTTCTCGGTCTCGCTGATTGGCGTAGTAAATCAATTATATTTGTCACTCCCTACCTGATCCAATTTGCTGCACTGATCACGAATATGTGCTTCAGTATAGACAACAATGCAGCTTTTAACCGGATATCCGCGAGATCTTAAGAATATGAGAATTTGGTTCCGCTAACTGACCAGTGGAACCACTTTCATTTTAAAACTTTTGATTTTTCAAAAGCGACCGCGAATTGTGAAATCTGAGCTAGATTCGTGAAATTGATAAATTGGAAGTTTTCGAATATAGTCAAGCTGTAATTAAAATGGTTCCACTAACTTCACACGTATGTGAATATAATAGTTGCCAGGAGTAAACTCACCTTGATACGCTTCCAGTTTTTCAAGTAGGCTTTTCGTTATAACCATCATCCTCCGCGATTTTTTCATTGCAATGAAGCTATACTGTATCTATCAGACGCTTCTCCCGCTTCCGAGCATTTCGCAGATCTTTCTGAGCACGATGAAGCCTCTCCTCAACCTCAGGTGAATGTAATTGATGTCGAAGTAGATGGACCTTCGGTTACTGAGATGGGCACTTGCCCAAACTCTCAACGTACCGCAAAGTGCGCGATGTTGATGCCGATGCTGTCTTCTCAGTGAAACTAAATATTGAAGGCACTGCTGCAGAATACAGCTGCCTCGTTTTCGTTGGACGAAAATCGCTCGGGGCAAAATGATCAGAGCATAAACAATCGTATTTACTCGGCTCCCACAACTTCCTTCGATCATCAACTTTCAGTCTTTTCACGGCTACGACCCAACTTCTTCGTAGTACTGGATCGGCAGGAAACCTGAAAGATTGATATGATTTATATTTTGTTGAACTGCATGCAGGCCTACTCATTTGTCTAAACTTAAAAAATTTAAGTCAACTAATTCACCTGATGCACAATTGCTCTCTGCATACATTTAAATGATTTCAGGTACGCTAAACAGTGAAAATATCAAACTTTTGCATATGGTTTAACTGATTTTTATTAAAATTTTTTTCAAAAAATCGTAGCTACAGGAAATGAGGACGCGCGTATACACGAAGGTTGTACATCGAGGGAAAATGGAAGTCAAATAAGGAATGCGAAGAAAATAAAAAGGGCATGATAGGATACATGTAGAATAACTAAGCAATTCAGAGTAAAGTAAATGCGCAGGCCTATGATTCAATTCTATAGGCCTAACTAAGAATGCAAGCTAAGAAAAAGAAAAGCAATGAAAGAGAGAATGTACGAAGTGGAGTAACAATGATAAGTTTGATTGAAAATCAGTCTTTAAAAAACAAAATATCATTAGCCTAGGTTAGAAAAAAACCGCAGAAAAACCTACAAACGAAAGACTTTCTATACTTCATAGTTTTGTTCTCAAATACACAACAACGTGACTCATGAGTGACCGAGCTTTCACCGTGCCTACTATGAGTTTATCCGAGCGTTGAAATAGATTTCGAATGAGACGAAGCAATCCTGAACAGAAAGATCACTGCAAACGGAAATTAAAAAAGAAGTTTCAAGAGTAGGCCTAATAATCCTAAAGTAATGGACCATGTTTAGCAAGTTTTTAAAGCAGACGACTAGCAATGACGTTCATTAGAAAAATGCTACATCCTTGCTGAATTGCATCAAGTATTTCCATCGCTCCTATATCCATATCTATTCATAAGTTGATAATGACGTGGCAGAAAATTCTTTTTTCGTGATACGATGAGGCAAATCTATGTCGCCTACATGAACTAGAAGACGTAACTGTGTGACGGTCCAGAGAACTCAAAGATGAAGTAGGCCTACAGAAACGGTTTCTTTTATCTTCAGTAAGAGAAGTTTAACGCGATATTTGCGGATGAGCTCCTAGCTAAATCCGCAATATTGGATATTCCTAGCTATGTAAATTTCGTCTGCATCTTGTTCAGAGCTTCTCAAAGAATCATAGAATGTAGCTGGGGTGTTGCACATGCATGAGGATATTATTTTTTTCGCTAAATGATATGATGGAGATGTGTGATGCTTATAGGCCGACTCAGAGTGCTCCTATGGATACTACTGATATGCACTACTTATAAGTTAACATGGTGTTAAATACATGTAATACTAAAGTAATGCACAAATTCTTCATCATAATAAATTGTTTAATTCATTATTTGTTTTGGGAATGCGACCAACTTCGTGATGCAATTAAATAGTTTATGGATAGTAGGGAGAATGGGATGACTTGGCATTTGGGGTGACATGGCCCTCTGCACCAGAATCTCTCCATTGGAAAGAAAATCCAAAATATACGAAATAAAGGTTACTAGACTACATACATGATATATATGAAAATCTCTCCCAGCTCACTTCCTGCTCAGAACAGACCCGAGAAATTCTTTTTTAATAAAAAAAAATGCTTTACATTTTTAAAAATTGTATGTTTTTGTCTATCATCAATGTCAAACACTGCTACACACTTGCAAAAAGGAAGACAAGTAAATGACTTAAACAATTATATGGAATTGTTGATGTCAATTACTATTACTTTTGAAATTATGGCTTATTTACTTCAAAAAGTCAAATGGGTTTGACATGGCTGGAAAGAAATGAGGTGGCATGGCACCTTCTCGAGTTTTGCGTTTTAGCGATTCCTATTCACAATGATGAAAGCGACTCAATCCATCACAGTCAATCAGTAAATAATAGATTCCATCACAACCATATTGACTACTATTATTATCTAGCCAAACCATAAAAATATCAGAAGCATACATTTCCATTTCATGCCTATTGGACAATGTGCCTCAGTAGCGTCCCTTGATCTCGGGGTTGCGCCTGCCTTCTCGGGGGCTAAATGCTAGGAATTCACTTAAAAAACGGGAATGTAAACGCAAATTTTCTAAAAATTGCATGAAAATTGAAATTTATTTGTTCTCGTGGGGGGGAGTTGATAAGCACGGTAGCTCCCCCCCCCCAAAAGACGCAAATGATGAGTCTTGATTTCGTATCAGTAGGTTCTCAATAGTAGATTTATATCTTTTGAAAAACGCTCAGGCTCTGATCGCTTGCACTATTCATAGAGGCATAACTGTAGGCCAAAACTGACATTTTTGTGACATTTTATTTCAAAAAAATAATTTGTCTGATTTCAAATCTTGAGAAACTAGGAAATTACATAGATAGGTCTATTGCATTGTTGTGCAACGCGTGGCCGCCGGGACACATTAGGTGGCCCACCACCGCTTATCATATCTAAAGTGACATTATTTGAATCGATGTTGTGAAAATGATTCACTCCGACTTCGACCTTTTGGAGGTGCATCTAAGGGTGAGGAAATCTAATTAGAATTTGCAAAACCATTAAGGAACAACAAAATGAACAATATGGTGGCACAAAAACCAAAAATTCACATTCGAATTATCCAACCATGTTCCTTTCGTAAAGAATATCTTCTCTAATAAACGCTAAATGGTCATCACTTGCGCGAGTTTATGCTAATTCACATAGTATACGAAGCCCTGCTGAGCATGTTCCTCTAAGTAATAAACTGCTCAATGAACCTAGAAAGAGGCTATATTAATTAAACCTGAACTACGAATGAAGGAATCCAAGTGCAAGATTTAGACATGTCTTTTTGTGGCCTGTAGGCCAACATTTTTTCCGAATATTCTTACATTTACATGTAAAATTTTCTATTCAATGCGATACACGCACGGTAGAGCAGCCCATATTTGCATTTAAAAGTACGGAATAAAAGAATATTAAGCCTATACTACTGCCTTTTAAAATTGGTGGCCCGCCAGCCTTTTTCGCGGACCACTCCTTGTGGCCCGCTATCCCAACTTGGTTGCCCGCCACTGGCCTATTGGCAAATATGAGACTTAGTGGCAAAATTTAGCTAGTTACGTTCTGGTTGATATTTGAATAATAATTGACAGACATACGTATGAAGTTAGACTGAATACTGCCATGAATACCCACTGAATACTCCTGTTACAGATTTTATCTTACACAAAAAGTTAGGAAATGCGCTGAATAATACCGGCAAAGTATTACTTTCTCAACTTTTTCCTTATGTGGACATGATTGATGATTGTCAAAAATGCTGCCGTCATCATATTCTATCCTACTGAAATGATAACGAGCATGTAACGTACGAACGATGTCACTGCAACGTTTGATTATTTCCACAATACATCGCGAAGCTCATGTTGCTGCCTGCATGATGACAGCTATGCATTCATGGTAAAGTGGATCATCAATTATAACTCTGGGAAATACGTCACGCTTTCTTTTAATTGTAGGAGAGCAGAAAATTTTTGATGACATGATAGCAAGAGCTTTTCGTGTCTTCTGAGAGAAACGTGCGAAAGGTGACTTTGAACATTTTTTCTCCTTGATAAACATGTATTTGAATGGATCAAGTCTGCACGTATGAACTGCAAGAGTTTCCAGGTAAATGGCAAAAGTTACTGATAAATATCCTATCAGAATTATGCGATGCGATGAAAATATAAGCGATGAGAGCCTAATTAACTCACCATCCTCGTGAATCACACCATGCTATTTCGAGCAATAATGGCTAAATTGAACTTTAAGCGGAAGCATAATAATATACCTATTAGGCCCTAGTTACATGACGAACCGCGAGTTGACATGGTAGGTTTAAAAAGCGTGAACCCTACTAACGGCGTCGGACTCAGCTCTATTCATTGCCATAATCGAAGACAACACCTAACCAGGAATTATGGCTACGCGCTGACGTGTTATATATAGGCCCCTAGGCCCTATTGCTCCGTTAAATCAATCAGGATGTTTGGTAGGCTCTTCTTTAATGGAATGCTGATTCAATCATTTGAAACCACCGCATTTAGGCCGTATTTGCACCGTTTTGAACCGCCATAAGTTAGCCTATATTGCATTAAGTGGTCCACGGTTTTTCCGTCTTCTTTTCTCGTGTTGCAAGGGTTGGACGTCCGCAAATGTCGATTTGGCTTGATGGCATTTCTCCACACCGTCCGATCCGAAGGGTCGACGGAGGATAGATTCCATTTTCGAAGATCTTCTTTGATGTTGTCAAGCCAACGTTTCTTTGGTCGGCCCTCGTGGATTCTTTCCTGAGAGTTCGATGGTCTGGACTTTCTTAGGCCAGTCGGCTTCATCCATGCGTTGTACATGTCCATACCAACGTAGCCTTCTCCAGCGCACACTATCTTCAAGTCGATGAATACCAAGCCTAGACCTTAGCTCATCCATAGGAACTCGATCAGATAGGCGCTTGGAGCAGATCCACCGCACCATTGCGTTATCATTACGGCACAATCGGTTTTGCTCCCTCGATGTTGATTGGCCATGTCTCGGTTGCATACAACAGAACACTTCTCACACACATGGAGTAGACATGACCCTCGGCTGCTGAAGGGGATGTCTCTGTTCGTAAGTATGGGAATGAGCTCACGAAAGTTCTTCCATGCCAGATGAATTCTCAGTCTAGCAGCCTCACTGCACTGCCACCTGATTGTCCTAACATATCACCCAGGTACAAAATGCAGCACACAAACTTCATAATCAGCATCACCAATACGAAGCTTACTAGCGTCGGTTTAGGAGCTTGTGCAGCAACACCACGGCACTTTTTACAAGAAAAGCTAGGATTAAAATAAAATATTGCATTAAATTTTAACAAAAACATAAATTTACTGAAATTAGTAAAACCTGCGTCAAAAAGCACAAAATATAGTCTGAACATTCCCTAATTGGTACATATCAATGTGTGTGTACAAAAAAATAGTGGAAACTTTTTGTTTGGATTGACTGCAAAACCACGATCGACAATCTAGATTTACGCATTCTTCGAATTATCTGGTTCTCTCCTATCAGTCAAAATCGCAACCGTGAGGCGGTACCATTCCGACAAGTAAGTGCATTCCGGTCGACTGCTCAGCAACAAATAATGACACGGAAAACCGATTCATGGAGCTTAGAGGGGAATATCAAATCTGAAGCCTTTCAAAAGTAATGGACAGTCGGGGCTGCTTGACAGGCTGGGATGTTGCGAAGGTCTGCATTATCACTTTTGACAAATAACATCTGTGGTTATCTAACTTAGCAGAAATGAGACAAGGGAGTAACTCGGGACATGATAAGCATACCTGCGAGGAGATTTTTGGAACTTGGCAAGTGAAGTAAAGCTGAGATTATGATCGGAAAGTCATTTTCCTAGAAGCATTATATACCGCTGATATAAATAGGTCTACTTGAGCCTAAGTGGATTGCGTTGAAAATTGTAGGCACTGTAGAATGCAAAATCACTGTTGAACACAAACTTGATGCAGTGAGAAAACGCAGGCGTCTACGTTCATTCTCCTGGAAAGCCGCAGTATCACTGTCAACAAATCGATCAAAGTTTAGTGAGCCAATCCGGTACTAGACATGAGTGACATCAGTGATAAGAAATCTTCCTTGGTGAAAGCGAGGGGGAATCAACGTTGCAGTGAGTCACTCCTGGGGGGAAAAAAAAAAAAAAAACAAGAATAATGGGACTAGTGTTTGTTTTTCATGCGTTAAAACAGAGCTTCCCCCTCAGCTATTCAGATCAACCGGTGAGCGGTTTTTGTGATAATTATGAAACGATAATTCTGTATGGCACGTTTTCATCTTGACACCCTCTACTTTTGTCTGTTTACACCTACTACTTGTGCAGCGACCGTCATCCGATGGCAGGAGATAATAAAACATTGTGTAGGGTATAGCAAATCTAACTTCTGGCTCCACTCTTTACTGACTTCCCTAGAGAAGAAAATGGACGATTTGCCGAGACTTGATTGCCTGTCAGCGTCAAAATTCCTAAGTAAGAACAAGGTAATGAGCACAAAAAAAAACATCAACGTCTTCCTAATAGCATATGAAAGGTGAATGAATACACCAACACAACTGACAAATACATAATTAGCAATTCTGCATAGAATTTTGCCGGATAATTTTTCTTACGGCTATTTCGATGCTACTTTCTCACACCTTACAATTTAACCTATATTTTTGGTCTCTAAACAAAATTTCAATGAAATATATACTTCAGAAACTCACCTGTGAAAAGAAATTCCTCGCGATCGAGTCGGAGCATCATCTCTGTTTGTACAGTTGAAAGCAATACAGGATTTCACCATATTGGCGCGAAACGTCTTTTTGCCCCAACTAAGTTCCCTCCGAATGTGCCGTGACCTTGAGTCAATTTCCATTCTAGTCAATTACAGATAAACAAAATATATTTATTTCTATGTTTCCAATCGTCATGAGTGCCACCAGTGCAGGTTCTTCAGAAGGTCTTCCTCTCGAAATTCTTAATGCAGACGATGGGACGATCTCGTATTCGTTGCAGAAAGTTAAGAAGAGCTGCAAGAAAAGCTTAAGACGTGGGATGACTGCACTCCATCAAAACGTTTGAAAGTTAATGTGGCCAAAACGGCAGTTACAAGAAGTGCAGTAGGGGAGCGAAAGACCCTAATAACATGTAGATATCCGAGTGGTGTCTGTTCGGGTATTGTCGGTTGTAACTCAATACAGTGCACCATATGTCGATCATGGACGCACGGACGATGTAGTGGCATAAAACGTAGTCTGACAAGATCGGCGTCAACCTTTTTGTATGGCAGATGCTCAGGTGACATGCTCGTTGTGAGAAACAGCAGCCTAATGAAAGTGATTATGTTGGAGGAAGGCAGGTGCGAAACTGATGCCTGTTTCTGCTACTTGGGAGACATGTTGGATTCCGGTGACGTAACGGAGACAGCTGTGACTGCGTGAATTCAATCAGGCTGAAAGAAATTCCGAGAGCTATCGCCTATCCTGGCCAGTCGTGCTACTACATGCTGGATGAAGGAAAGATTTACGACTCATGCGTCAGGGCCTGCATGACTTACGAAAGTGAGACTTGGGCTTTGACAGCTGTAGAAAAGAGATGAATCGAGGTAGCAGACAAAAGGATGATCAGATGGATGTGTGGAGTGTCTCTCGAAGATGAGTTGCCTGCGAAGACCTCGTGGGGCGCCTGAACATGTAGCCGATCGATAAGGCCATGAGGGTGTGCAGATTGTGATGGTACGGCCATGTGGTGCGGAAAGATAACAAGCACTCACTCACTCACTCCACGGTTTACCGTCTTCTTTTCCTCGTGTTGCAAGGGTTGGACGTCCGCAAATGTCGATTTGGCTTGATGGCATTTCTCCACACCGTCCGATCCGAAGGGTCGACGGAGGATAGATTCCATTTTCGAAGATCTTCTTTGATGTTGTCAAGCCAACGTTTCTTTGGTCGGCCTCGTGGATTCTTTCCTGAGAGTTCGATGGTCTGAACTTTCTTAGGCCAGTCGGCTTCATCCATGCGTTGTACATGTCCGTACCAACGTAGTCTTCTCCAGCGCACACTATCTTCAAGTCGATGAATACCAAGCCTAGACCTTAGCTCATCTAAAGGAACTCGATCAGATAGGCGCTTGGAGCAGATCCACCGCACCATTGCGTTGTCATTACGGCACAATCGGTTTTGCTCCTCGATGTTGATTGGCCATGTCTCGGTTGCATACAACAGAACACTTCTCACACACATGGAGTAGACATGACCTCGGCTGCTGAAGGGGATGTCTCTGTTCGTAAGTATGGGAATGAGCTCACGAAAGTTCTTCCATGCCAGCTGAATTCTCAGTCCAGCAGTCTCACTGCAGCCACCTGATTGTCCTAACATATCACCCAGGTAACAAAATGCAGGCACAACTTCATAATCAGCATCACCAATACGAAGCTTACTAGCGGTCGGTTTAGGAGCTTGTGCAGCAACACCACGGCACTTTTTACAAGAAAAGCTAGGATCTGTCTTCAAAGAACCTTTAACTCCAGAGCATTTATGATGTATCCATCTCTTGCATCGTGCGCAGTAGATTGAATTACTACCAACCCCACGATGGCATACACCACATGGAAATTTGCCCGATTCTTTCAGCACTCGGTTTTCGGAACTCGTGCTATGCAGGATCTTCGATTTCTTTACGTTGACACGTAGTCCATACGACTCTAGACCACCTTTCCAGTGGGCAACTTTCTGTTCTAGCTCAGCCAGATTGTCGGCAGCAATGACCAGGTCATCCGCGTAGAGCATTTCCCAGGGGCATCCTGTACGAAAATCACGTGAGAGCGCCTCCATAACAATAACAAATAACAAAGGGCTCAAAACGGATCCTTGATGGACTCCAACGGTAACATTAAACTCAGGACTATATTTCCCATTTATACGGACACTCGATCTAGGACACTCATACATGGACTGAACAACTCTAATAACCCACTCTTCAATACCGATTCTCCTCATTGACCACCATAACACTTTGCGAGGCACTCGATCAAAGGCCTTTTCAAGGTCGACAAAGAGGAAAAATAATTCCTTCCGCTTACAGAGAAACTTTTCTTGCAGCTGCCTTAGGACAAAAATAGCATCAGTGGTACCACGTCCAGGCATAGATAACAAGGAAAGATAACAAGAAAGTCGGGAAATGAAGATCAGCGGACCAACACCGAGAGGCCGCCCGAAGAAGACCTGGGAAGAAACCGTGTCCTCAGACTGTCAACAATTGAGCCTCAAAGAAGCCGACGCCCTCGATCGAGACAGCTGGAGGCATTCCATGAAGGATCATCGCGGCCAACCCAACGGAGGTGGAGAAAAGGACACTAAACGGATAAAGTAAAAGTAAGTAAGTTTAAAGGCAGATTTGAAGTATTCACACCGCAGTTATCAAGCTAGAGAGCTCGCTAATCAAACGGAGAAATTGTTGAAGACATATTTTTGATTTCACCAGGTTCAGCTTGGTTTCTGTCAAACAGATGCTAATTTTGTGCCATCTTCGTCACGATTGTTGCTTTGCTCGCGCATAGGTCCGGTTGGTAAGGCTTGAGCGTGCAAAATGGTAAAGGACCCTGACTGGTAATTTTGCTGATGACTCCTTCATGATGTGTTGAATTTTATTAAGAATTGTTCACATTATCAGTGGTCCAGCCTTGGACCTTGATATTTTTCACTCAAGAGAAAATTTTATGTACGAGTAACTTTGAAAATCAAAAAATCGGATTTGGCACACATTCAAAATGAAATTCGATAGCCTACCTTATCAAATGCATACATGCTGCATGCCGGCGCTTGTTCTAACAAAACTGACAATGTCGCATGAAAATATCTCAATTCATCTACTAAATACATATTTTACAGCTGACAGTGTTTTCGCTGCTCGTTCTGTGAGTATTTCTTTACAATAACCTTCAGATAGATTATCATACAAAAAAAGAGGTGACAAACATTTCAGTGGCTTATAAATTTATCATGCCAAGATTGACAGCGATTGAAAAATCAATAATCGGTCATGTGACTCAAATTTAAGCTGTCAAATTTAAATGCATCGAAGTAATGAATATCACGGGAAGTGGGCGTGAGATCTCTTGGAGTTCTGAAAACATTTGATCGTTGCATACTGAGAAAAAGTCGAATTCGACATTTCTCGATAACAATGACTCTGAAAATGGACAATCTTTATAACAAAAAATAGAATATTTTTTTCGAAGAAAGATGTGCTCTAGAAGTGAAAGACTCTATAAATGTACAATATACAGTAGGCTGGTATGTATACAGTATATACTACATAACACGATGTAAAAAAACAATCCTAACGCTATTTGTCACCTACTGACAATAGGTAATGAAGTGACAATGATCATCAATGATGACCAATAGATATTTTGCAAACTAAATTCAGTCTCTGATACATCAATCAATGGGTAAATCGCAAGCTAAAAATATTGATGTCTCCAATTATTTCCACTGATGACTGCGACTATGTATCTGCTGTACTTGACAACTGCAGGCCTGCATGGTTACGCAGTGATACATTTTTGGTAGATCTTTCGAAAATATTCATCAGTGCCATAGAAATAGGGGGAATGAGTCTTCCCGTGAAATTGCCAAATAATAATTTATGAATATAGCTGGATCTTACGCAAGTGATTCTATGTAGTGCCCTAATACTGACGCCAACTACCAAAATTCATTATTGCCAGCGCAATCAGTTCCAATGAAGCTTCACTCATTCATCCCCATACTTGCGATTTTGCACTCTTCGCTGGACCACCCTCCAAATTTGAAATTGATGCTTGGAACTGAGGGTGGTCAAGCCTCATAGAAATGTCCGGTATGAATATAATAGTCGTTAACATTACATCGACATCGTGCACTGAAATCTGAAGCTGCCATCACTATATTGATAGATGATCGGGGTTCCTCAGCATCGCAGACCGGCTTCCACAGCGTTCCAATTCATGAACATCATGAAAGCAAAACTTTCGATTACTTCCTTAATCATTTATTGATTGAGCCACTCTACCTACAGCCAATGTATCCGCATACCTCCATAATTATCAAGAGGCTCAGACACTTTGAATGTAGTTTTGATGTTAACACATTTTGATTGGAATTTGATCACACTGTTATTTCAGCCTTCTGCGTAATATTGCAAACCGGATTTGCAAATATTCCAATGATGCCTTAAGTAAAGATTTAACAGAATTATTTGATTAGGCTTAAAATTGAACGATTGAACAAATTTTGAACGATTTGAGAAGTTGTCCCTTCTAGCAGCATCCACAAAAACAAGTGACAAGCAAGAAACAACAAAATACTGGTGTCTTCCTGATTTCCTGACGATATGGGTAAATGTATAGAATTTATTCCAGGAAAATTATTTGAACACAATGTCTCCTGTGATGCTCACAAAGTCAGTCTATTTTTATAATTTGATTAATTCTCGGCCACTTTTCGCGACTGGAAAATCGTATGGGACATGTACCAGAATGATAAAGAATCTTGTCAATAATTTATTTTTACCATCCTACACGATTTCTTATACTTTTTTAAATGACTACATAAAATTTGCTTTACATAGTTCTAATGGCAATTGCTCTTTCAGGAGCAAGGAGAGATCTTGCTTGCTGGACATGTGATGCACCATACACCGTACGTATTATAAGCTATAGGGTAATGAAAGCAGATGTCAATTGGTAGACATGTACCCCTTTAAGCTTCATTAGTAAATTAAAATGCAAATAATGGTCAATTTATACATTTTTAGTCACAAGGTAAATGTCAAAATGTTAGCACTTTACTCTTTACGTCTATTGCTTCAACCGCCAACTCTTCCATTCTTAATTTGCTATCATCAAAGATGTTGCTGTTGATGGCTAATACGCATTTTCAATCTAGATGGTTGACATCTGAAACCGTCAATGTCGTTTATGGATAGCAAAGGTAATCTCAGCACCATGAGCAGCGGAAAATGCTAACTGCAAACATTGCATTAGAAGGTGACCACGAGAAAACAATACAGTCTAAACGGTTGCTTCATCCAGATCTCAGTCATGTGAAGGATTATGATACCTAATCATGAAAATCGTTAATCGTGCAATCATTAAAAATGTTGAATCAAACATAATTATATAACTAAATGTTTTCTGGCTTCTCACCATAAAATATGGAAATTAGTGAATAGGCGGATCGATAGGAGACAATATTCAGTAAATACATGTATTGCATAAGCTAAGTGAGATAATGCGTCTTTTGCGAACATTTCCAATGAATTACCTGAGCATTTTCAAAACATTCACTAAATTGAAAATCGAAATTGTTTAAAAGGCAAACAAGACATACAAAACAGATAACTTTTCTTTTTTGAGAACTAAACCTCTATTTATTTGAATTGTGAATTCCGCATTTCCTCTAATAGACGCCGCACCTCTTAGAAGTAGAAAAAGCTTAAAACAAACGTGCTGCGTCTTACTGTCACTTTCAATATCACTCCTCTTTTTTTGCCATTCACGTATTCGTCGTTCATCTACATATAATGCCTCGCAGCAGGTCGGTTTCCGATACTTTCAGCCTTTCCAATAGCTTTAAGCTTAAATGCCATGTCGTATGACCGTTTGCTTGCCATTCTGATTTAGGTACTACGTTGTCGAACGCATGAAGATCAATGAGGGCTATCATCATGCATCTCTATTTTGTATGGGATGAATAAATCGGAACAGTTCTGATTGGCAGAGATGCCGCTATGTTTAAAAATAACCAGCGTTGCTCAACGGAGTCGAACTCTCAAACAGCTGAGTCATCACTCACTGCTCAATAAACTCGTGCACGGAAACAAGTTTCCAAGAAAAGTAAAGGCTGAGATATTTAAGTAATCAATATCACGCGTGTGAAAACAGATTTTTCGTCTCTTCGGCTTGTCGGATATGCTATTATTAAATTAATGCTTGTGAGAACAGTCTTAACATGGTGTATCGCTTATATATTTTTATAAACGCCGCCCTCCAATAGCGCCGCGGCGTTTATTAGAGGAAATACGGAATATGTATTTCTCGGTTAATTAATAGCGGGTTTCAACGCGAACAGATGTACGCTACACAACACGGAATAATTATAACACTAACGAGTAATATTTCTTGAAGAGGTTCTGGCTGGAGCCGATCAAAGATTCACTGGTCTCTCAAGTCAATATTCCTGAAAATTGGTATTAAATAATTTTTGTTTCAATTCATTTTCTTTTTTTTCTTCATTTAATACTAGATAGTTTAGTGAGGTGATTGAATTTGAAGATTATTCTTTAAGTGCATCGACACCCTGAAAATTGTGAGAAGTGCTGCAGCGTACATTAAGATATAGAGCTTACATGTAATTCAACAAATATAGCCTGCTACTTCAGACGCCGCTGCAAACTATATGTCTAATTAGAAGAAGCAATGGCCATTATCTATGGTCAACAGATCTTCTAAGTCGACTTTTGGTCTGCGTTTGTGTGATTGCGCTATTGTGATGTAGCAAGACTAGACAACTTTTGCTTGTTAATGATATTTGATGGGTCATGAGATGTCTGCTACACGAAGACTTTGCTCCGACGCTTTTTCAATTTATTTGCTGGGACAAAACTCATCCTCAAGAATGCCCTTGAAATTAGTGAAATTAGTTATGGCCTCGTCCAACATATGCTCGGGTCAGCGAAAAATTGAAAATGAATTGCACGTTAAAGTGCTTTATGATGATCCTGCCAATTGACACAGCCGCGTAAGTGGATCGTAGCTCAGTTGGTTAGACCACAGGTCTAGACCACAGGTCTAGTTGACCTTGGTCGTAGGTTCGAATCCTACCAGCCGCACATCTTTTTAATGGCGATTTGATCTATCGTTTATTTAATTTCATTGTTGTTAATTAATATAATATCATTTCTTTAATCACAAAGCATCACATTCAACAACTCTGTTCCGGTTCTGTATGCGCACTACCTATTACTGCACACCGGAGGTATGCGTTCATGACAGGAACACGATCAAAAGTATCGCACCAACGATTCAGAGCGTAGTTGATCAAGCACTCAAGCAAATGTCTGGATAGAAATTGCCATAGCACTATTTCTTCAATTTCTTACCAAAAATTTCAGTTTTCGCTTTCAAGCTATTTACTAAATTTTGTCTATGCAGTTACATTTTGCCAATGAATCTGGTAGTATGAAATGTATCTCTGACCAACATCATTAATGCTATGCTCTAAAGAGGCTGTATCATTCATGAAATCATAAACAACACAATATAGTTCATAAATTTACATATGAAAGCTAATATTGTATAGTTAGTAACTACAAAATGGAAATAAATGCATAAGTGAAAGATGATTTAGTGAAATGAGAGAATTGTTTTCTCACGAACGACTCCAGAGGCGACGGATCGGATGAACGATGCGTTATCAAGTTTTTAGAAGATGAAAACGTCGCAAAAATCAAAAACTGAAATAATTATTTAGTCTCTACCGGTTTCAATTGGCAACAAGATGACAGAGATTGACCAATCTTCATCAGGAGAAATATAAAAAGAGGACATTTAGTCCCTACAATTTTAAACGACAAACAGTTTTAAAAAATTCCATTATATGCATGCATAGTGAAAGATGAATAATAAGTGAAAAAAATAAAAAAAAATAAGTGAAAGATGATGCCAGTGATACTCTTGCCACTACAGTGCCGATTAAGTCTAAATGCGATTTGCAGTTCATGGTTCTACAATTCACCCTCAACTCTGTAAAAAAATGCTTATGCAAAATTATTGACCTAAATACTAGAGACATATTCATGGGAGCGATTTATGCCCAAATGAACCTTTTATAACTGTATGTATATAGGATAATCAATGTAATAGTACTAACTGTTCATATTTCGATAAGTTGCATAACTTTATAGTGACGCGGTACCTCAGTGCTTGAGAATCACTAGCTGAGTGCATGAAAAATCATGATTTTCAACGATCATGGGAATACCCAGGAACATCACGTTTATCTACAAACCTAACGTATCAGCAGTTAATGAGCTTGAGAATAATGCATAGACCGATTGTCATTATGCTGCGATAACACAGCAAACTCATTCAGCTTGATGCGCAAGTAATTCATGTAATATTTTTACCTGTGCATTATCTTGTGTGTTCTGTGGCTGAGTCAGTTCTTGATCTTTCTTCACAATCGCTTGTTGAATCAGCTTTTGGCTGGCTGATTCCATCGCCAGCTCACGTAAAGCGAGTACGTCCCCAATGCTCCAATTCTCTTCAACACCCGAGCTGTCTTTGAAAACAGGAGGAGGTGCAGCGGCGTCAACGGGCTGTAATAGGTGAGTTTCGTAGGCTCGCATGTACGCCACAGTCTGCTTCGCTCGTTCTATTGACTGCTCCCAGGAACAAGCAGCGGGGTTGTGACAGCGAAACGCGAATCTCCACCAAGCAGATGGACTGCAAAACGTTAAATCATTCAACAGCGAATTATCTATGACTCAAGGAAAAATGATAAAAAATTGATTTGATCAACCGGATGATTCAACTGAATGTACATTTGACGAAAAAACAAAGCCATTTGGTTTGGGAGGGTCGAGTTGAAAAAGCAGGCTCACTCTTTTATTCTCGTCTTATGTACTATCTGCATGCCTGACGATGTGAAGAGGCAGCTACGTGAAATACATGTGTATAGCGAGAATATAAAATGAAACATCTTTTTTCACCTCGGTCTTCACAAACCAAACGATGACTGACGACCGCAGCCTGTTCAACTCAACAATTACATGCTGTTCTAAAAATACTATATTACATTGTAATACTGGCTTTGAATTACTGATACTTGACATTAGTAGTTTGGCTTGACGGTTAATGCCATGCTGTCTTGGGGGATGAAGCCATCTGATTTGATCACGTGGATTCTTCAATGAGAACCTGTTAGTACTGACACGCGCCGATAGCTCAGTTGGTAGAGCGTTGGCTTAGAATGCCAGTGGTCGGTGGTTCAAATCCACCAAGTCGCGCAGCTATTTTCCGTCTGTTAAATTACAGTGAATGGGTCAAATAATGAAACCAATCAATTGATAGTAATTTAATGAATATAAACTAATAAAAATATCATGAATAAGGTATCAATTAAATGATAAAGGTCACATTCTTTCTAGATCACTTGCAGATGAATGCTGACACTAAACTTTTCCAAGCGGCGTGGCTATCAATGCATACCGACGATGATAAGTGACGACAGAATTCTTCATTGGCTCCACATCGATGGAATCATGAAGCACATCACAACAGGATAAAACGAATGAAATTGTGAAAAGGAATTATTGCATCTATGCTAGGATGAAGATTCACAAAATTACATCGTGTTCTAAAGCCCAAGACAGATTCTAGAATCTTCCTCTATGGAAGGAATCTATCTAGGAACTATTCTAGGAATTTCCTCGATGAGTTAGACCACATTTTCTTTGACAAAGAAGCGTGAATCTGATACCTCTGCATGAGTGTTGCCTTGTGACGCAGCTCATTTTTTGGCTGATTGGAAAAATCAAATAAGTCACAGAATCATATAGATAACATGATATTATTATCGTACACTGTCTTTGACAGCATCAAATACAGACACGCACTGTAAATAAATTTACTCGTTACTTTTTTTTGAACGTCGTTACCTATATCCAATGTTTGTCCATGTTTTGGCAATAAACAACTTGTGACTTATGACTTATCAACAGCAAGTGAATTAAATGGAAATTATAGGGCGCTAGTGTGAGGTCAGACGTCACTAAACACGATCTGAATGGTTCGTGTCGTCTTCTCGCGAGCAATTGTAAAAAAGAATGAAGCACAGTTCACCGCCATCACAGATGATGGTCTCGCAATTGCTTGGGGTAAACACTTTTTTCCAGGTTGTGAGAGGTGTGCTGGATTTTTTAATTGAAGCACAAACTCTGACCAAAGCATAATCATGTAAATTCATGTAAGTTCTAATCATGTAAATTCAGTGTTGACCCGAAATCCACTTGTACAGTACTACCAATAGTTTGAAAAACATTTCTCGTCGAACACAGACTTCCAAGAATTATCTCAATTTCCAGGTACATGAAAATATGTCTAAAAAGCCCCTAGAAGTATATACTGAATGCTAATAATGCTTTCTCAAACAAATAAATATCATTTCTACATTTAAATGACCTGAGTCAATGAAAGCCTGACAAGCACTTACTTCTTGGTTACGGATTCTTGTGGCCGCCAGCGTCGATATTTCCTCATTCGATCAAAACGATCACATTCGTTCATCAATGCAACCATCTCACGATATTGAGAACGATTTAACGTCAATGGTAGTTCATCGACTGATACCTGTAAAACATAGTCATAGGTCATGTCAGCATAAGCATATATGGAACATGCTGCACTGGTGCTTCCTTGTCAGCAGTATGAATAATCCACATATAGTCTACCTACTGAATAAATAGCTCAAACTAAAATATATTGTAGAGATACAAGCACAACACCATTAGATTTTTTAAAAAAATGGATTTAGATACACTTTGACATGGAAGACCACACAACAGTAGGCCTAAGTCCAGAGTTGAAAGTGGGTCGTGGGTCGTGGGTCAGGTGGGTCACAAAATCGCGTGGGTCATGTTTTCCCGAAAAATTGGTGGGTAAGGTTACATTTAGCGTGGGTCATGTGGGTCGTGGGTCAGACTTCGCTGACCCACTTCCAACCAGTTTGACCCATGATAGATTTGACAATCTCAAATACAGTAAACTTCATTTTTCGTATTCTTATCATTCATGAAAAATGATTAAGTCAGTGTCACTGAAAGGGGTGATGGATGCACACAGTCAAAATATGCAACACTTTTGACTTTCACACTCATCATATAGTTTCGAAAGGGGGCGGAATTCACAAAATTAAAGACTCGAAAACAATTGCTGCTGTCTACTGAGAGATGTTGGTTGGTGGAGAGAAGTTGTTTGAGTACTATTGTGTATGCTCGATTCTCTGTCGCTATGTCTGACGATGCCAAGGATGTGTGACCTTCATTTCAGAGATACAGCTACTGAAGAAGTCTGATATTCAAAGGTTTTATTTATCTTGAAAATTTTCTTGCAATGACCAGCTGACCTTCGTTTTGTTTGTTTCGTTTGATTTTGTTGGTCTTTCGTAGAAAATATCCTCTGGTAGAGATTAGAATGGTAAATCTCTGGTAAAGATTGATCAGAGCCTAAATATTTTTGAAATATGTAATTAATCAAAATATCTCCTTATACAGAGTGTCTCAGAACTATGAAGGCAGCATAAAGCATCTATTCAGGTAGTTTAAAAACCATCAATGACTGCAAAGTACGGTGCCATTGTTTGATTTCTGTGTGTAGTACATCATGTCAAACGCTATTGCTGATCTTCTCATACTTGAAAGCTGTTTGAATCTGAATTTTATGGACATTCAATGTCGTCTGAATCCTTCATATTCCGATAAACATCAGTCATGTCAAGTGAATTCGGCTTGCATTTGAAGAAAGTAATCAAGATTTAAAGTGAAATTTTAAATGCGAGAATATCTGTGAAGTCCAGAGACAATGGAAAGGCACTTATGACTCTGAATATCCACGTCGAGACACAATCTCCCGAATGCGTAACAAGTTGGAGAACGCAGGAACATTTAGAAGCCTCCCAAAGGTCGTTCAAGAACTGCGCGGTCAAATGACATTGTTAATTTAGTTTTCTCTGCATTCGGTGATGACTCAAGAAAATCAATCAGACAAGCTGCTTTAGACTTGAATCTCACAACAGCAGCAATTCAGCGAATCCTTCATGAAAGCAACATCAGACCTTACCGCCCAACACTTAAGCATGAATTAAACAAAGATGACTTTGATAGGCGGGTCGACTTTTGTGAATGGCTTTGCGTGAAACAGTAGCCAATCCAGACTTTCGAAACATGATCGTATGGTCTGATGAGGCCACGTTTAGATTGAATGGTCGACTCAATCACCACAACAGTATCTACTGGCTGAAGAGAATCCTCATCAAATTTTACAGCATGAAGTCAAGCTCCTTGGTGTTACCGTATGGGCATCTTTCTTCGCACGACTTGATAGGTCCATTCTTCTTCAACGGGACGGTGGATGGTGAGAAGTATCTGGAGCTTCTACGTCCCCATGTAATATCGGAAATTAGGAGATTGTAACCGAATGACGAGGAGCTGCCATACTTTCAACAGGCTGGAGCTCCAGCTCATTATGACTCCATTGTACGAAGTTATCTCAATTCCTGAGTTGGCAGTGCCATCACTTCATGAATTGGACGTCGTGGTGACATTGACTATCCCCAAGAAGTCTGGACCTAACTCCATTGGACTTCTTTTTTTGGGGGTTATTTACAAAATGAAGTCTGCAAGAATCCACGTCCTCTCAATGTGCAAGAAATGAGAGATGAAATGTCCAAGAAACTTTCTGATGGATCTCATCTCAAAAGTCTGTCGCTCTGTGACCTCTCACTGTCATCAATTAATCACTGTCGATGGACAGCACTTTGAACATTTACGTTGAGAAACATGTACAAAATTTTCCGTACTGTTAGTTTGAAATAAATATCTGCATTTTTTTACTCAGAAGTTAATAGTATTAACTGCCTACATAGTTCTGAGACAGCCTGTATTAAATCAAAATATTATCAACAAACATGCTTCATATTTAGCCGCTCAATATACTTTCGCATCATATATGTTCCATGCATCTCATTGCTCATTAGATATATGATAATCTGAAATAAGATAATTCATACGACGGTCATTGATATAGACTTATCCCTTTCACACAGACTTATTACGGCTGGAGCTGTGTGAGGAGATATTTTTGACACTTCGAATCGATGAAAAGTTTCTTTTTGATATTTGATCTGGTATCAATAAAAATAGGAATATTTACATGATGTCGCTAGTGATTGCTATCACAACGCACTCGTACATGTAGCGGCACTCAAATATATCAGTTCATCTATATGTACATTGTAAGCAAATTTATGAATTATAACCTTGTCCTCATGCAATTTTCTATTCACGCGTTGCGCATGCTAACTCCATTTGCTTTTCAATGAATGTCATTCTTACATCAAATATACAACTTTCTACTAAAATCTGACATTAGTGGAAGTAAATGAAATTTGAATCGATTGCCATGAGAAGCAGCAAAATATTAGTTTGACGATTTTTCTGGGATAATTTTCACATATGTGGTATACAACATAAAAAATGCATGAATAAATGATTTAGGCCTACTGCAATCTTATTTTTTGACTTCATTTGATTAAGAAATGTAAAATTTGAAATTTAGTCTGTAGGGCCCTCGCCAACCTAGCAAGTCATCTCTCTACGAGTTATATAGGTAGCACTAAAAAAGGATAGTCAAGAATTATAACAAGAAACGGAACCTCAGGCATTTGTGGTGCATGAACTTGCTTATAAGATAATTTTGATGTTATATGTCTGTTTATCATGTGACTTGTGATCTGATACACTTGAATCTTCATAACAAATCTTAACAACAATTTTGATGCTACGAGGCTTCTACCTAGATAGACCTAGAATCTTGAATGAAAATGAAACTAAAGATGATATCAGAAAAGGAAATTGCATTGACATCATTCACCCTTGCAGCATGTGGGTCAGGTGGCTCGTGGGTCAGGGAACCCTGTGGGTCAGTTGGGTCGTGGGTCACATATGCCATGGGTCATGGGTCAAGTTTGGTTGACCCACTTCCAACTCTGCCTAAGTCTATCACTTATGACTCCTCTTCGCTTTTTCATCCTTAAGTACGAACCCGCAAAAACTAAAAAGAGTAGGAAAAAATTGCACAAGTAGTAAGCGGTACCTCGCTACCTTTCTTACAATACAGTACTTCCATTCCATTCAATCATTAATGTATTTTTAGTCGTAGCTAGGGCCTATAGTGCGTAGGCGCACTAAGATTCATGAATATTTAAAATTGAGTCTTGGATTACTTGTAATCATATCAAAACTGAAAATGGGCCCCCAAAAAAGTAACGTATGGAACCCCCTAGAAGAAATATTCCGGATTTTTTGTGACACCACGTTCTCATCCGTGTTAAATGTATACTTACTAGTACTACCAACCATTTCTATATGGTTCGAAATTTGCGCTCGGTGAAGTAGTCACCCTGAACATACTTAAGTAAAAAATATTATACATAAATAGTAAATAAAATATTACATACACTTTTCATATTTCTTCCTTGTACGTTTTTTATTTCATTTCATGCATTTTACTAGTGATGGTTTTTTATTTCATTGCATGCATTTTACTAGTGATGGTTCCCAGTGTACGTTGGGAACCACTGAGCTAAACTGCCTCATCACCTTTGCATTACACAAAACAATTAGGGGACCATTATTTGCTTTAGGATCACTGTACTTACTTGGAGACTTATTCGAGGAGTATCCACGGAACGCAGAGGTAGTGGACTGGTATACCGCTTCAATTTGGCATTCATGTTGACAGGACGGAGAATGTAATTGTGATCTTGCTCTGTTTCCTGAGTCTCGAGACCGAGACGTTCTTGCATCGCATCCCATTCAAGACGCCCGAGGAGAGGTACTGCCGAATCCCAGTAGAGACTGAACTCCGTCAAATATAGCAGTTTGAAAACAACCTCAGCATCTGAGCCATTCACAAATGCAGAATTCTGAAAATTCGAGAGGAAACTTTTAGTGTAATAGATTAATACCACTAAAACGTCTACTTTATCATGATCATGGCATTACGGGGACTAAATCTATTTTGACGTGTGACTTTCGACTGAGTACCAAAAATAATGCAAAAAATATGTTGAAACGATCGAGTAATATTATTCGGAGAATGTATTTCTAGCCTGTCGTAACTTGGTTGTGAGATGGCATCTTCTGTAAATAAAATTAATTTGCAGTGAACTATTGTAAAAAGTATTTTCTTCTCCTGTTTCGAGTATACGCATTGCCTTCGAACGCGCGCTTTCATTTGATGATTGAAAATAATGCATCAAATATGCGAAGTTCCCCTAAAAAATCATTTCAGGAAACTCGGAATATGAAAAAATATTGGAATTTTTACTGTGGAAATTCATTATTTAGACTGATGAGGAAGTCATAAAATTAACAATAGAATGAAATGAAATAGATCAAATGGCCACGCAAAAGATGTGTGGCTGGCAGGATTCGAACCTATGACTAAGGTTAATTAGATCTCTACTTCACCAAGTACCAACTGAGTACACGTCAAGTTGTGATGTGGTCATGACTAAATTCAGTTATGAAGATTGTCTATTTCCACAATCCTTACAGATTTTCTTGATTTTTCGGCTATAAAAAATTAACAATTGGAAAGGAGAGGTTTGTCTTCGCTTTCTTGAAAATTTTGCAATTCAAATGGCAAATATTTATAAAACAACCAAAAATTTAAGTGAATAATGAATGAAAATTTCAGTAAATGCCTGTATTATCAAGTATTTATCTATTGCAAATGTACCGGTTGATATTAAAATGAAGACAAATCTCAAAGTGATTCAAGTTTTATAGCTCAAAATTCAAGGAAACGGAAAGATATTGAAATGAAGCCTTCGTCATGTTACTTGCAATTTTAGCGATATGGTCATAAAGCATGACTTAGTCGCTAAGCCTCCTGGTGCAAATTTAAATTAAGCGGATTTTTAAGTCATTCCAGCTTCTAAAAGCATGAAGTTATTATTTGTCGAAACAAAATATTTCGTGAGCATTCAGAAATGCGAGTGCGTGAGAGCTTCATTAATCTGAATTACGAAACAGAAATCAATGTAAACTTCTCGTCATTGCTTGGACTTGTAATATTCAAATATTCACTATCAACAATTAGCATTGCACCATGTATTATGTATATACATACAGGCAGCATAATAGTGCAAATGTCAAAGAATATTCCCGCATCTCGGTTGTTGTCTATATTTGCCCATATGATTAAACAACCATCATATAAAGTACGCGTTCATGATATATCTATAAACATGCTCATGAATCAGATAGAATGTCATGTATATACGCAGACTTACATAACATTAAACTATTCAAATGCAAATGGAATTTACTTATTGTTATTTGTCATTACCCTTCACTGACTAACTGCTACAGCGTCAATACAATGAATGCAGACATAGCAAGTACCTAATTTGGATTAATAACCTGCAAACGATGCATCTCAACCCTCAACAGATGTAACTATGTACTACGAGATATATTGAAAGATCACGAGACATACTTCAAGTGCATGTGTCAAGCAGTGCCTCACTGGCTGACACCCAGTCCTAGCAAGCGATACAGACGTGAGTGATCTTATGGGCAGATGGTGCGCTTGCATGCTTTTTTCTCGAACATCACTAACACAAATCAGCTCATGACTAGTGAGACATAAAATAAAGAACCATATGTCGTCGTAGTTACATCTGTTGTGAATCTAAATCGCATCTTAAAAGTATAGCGCAAACCGAATAAAATTATATTCTGAACAACTCACCCATTCCTGATCAGTACTCTCTGCTCGAAGTTCTCGAATGGTAATGCCCCAAGCGTACGAGTGGCCCGGGATAGTAGTATCATCTTCGTATCTAACATGAACATCCTTGATATGTATCTGTACGTTCTGAATGATATTGAATGCCAAACTAGATCCATAGGACAGCCAACTAGACCCATATCCTCCATCACTACTCTTATTAGCATCCGCTTCAGTTCTTGGTCGAACATGTCGCCACCACCTGTTGTCAATAGCGGTCAGTTTCTTATTTTTCTTCGCGGATTCTCGTTCTTCTTCTTTGGCACTATCGTATCGCTTGGGCTGCGCTGGTCCAGCGACAGCATAAACTCGTTCAATGATGAAGACCCATGGCTGTGAGCGCGGCTGGGTATATGGAACTTTTAAAGTTATGCGACCAATAAAACCGGATTTCACTTCAATCGGTAAATCAAGCACGTCTTGTAAAGCATCACTACGAAGAGGCAAATTCTCAAGTGTGACGTCACCTGAAAATGAGAGGAAGTGATGACAATTGCTGCAATATGAAAGCTCATACATCTCCCATAGTTGCTCACACACTATTTCGTTAGACAATTATCCCATTTCGTTCTTTTCATACTGTGGCCTACAAAACTAATGATGGTCAATATCATGTGCATGATATGACAAAGGTAAGATTCGACCTGCTAAGAAAAGCAAAGTTGAAGAATATCTACAAAATAGCACATCTACACAGGAACAAAATACGACACATGCTATAATGCATATCGGCAAAAATGCGTCATGAAAACGCCACGTATTGCAATGCAAGGCTTCCGCAATTATGATAACATGAGCGATCTATTGGTGCATTCTAAAACTCATTCTCTTATTGACAATTCATGATTATAACTTTGAAATTCTCAGTCATTATCATGATCCGATATCTGTTTACTAGGTCGATACTACTATACTACTTTCTGAAAATGACTCTATAAACCAATAAAATCCAGATTAGAAAACATAGGAGTTGTTGAATGGTCTCTTACAATATTTAAACACGCGTGTCTTTCTTGTGAACAAGCCGTACGACGAAACGTCGGGAGGTTGGATTGTTTTTACTACTGAAGCGCTGATAAGAAGCGAGTAGTCGGATTTTCATTAAAAATCATTACTATCATCAACCTCCCGTGTCAGACGATCAGTTGCTATGTACTGTAATTTTACAAAGGAATGTCATTTAAAGTTGTGGGATGAACTAGCTCCATGATGGAGGATTCTAGAATATGTATTAATAAATCATGTTGCGATATTGTAAAACCGTGACTTAGGGAATCTCTGTTATTTTTAGTGAAGACGATAATGTAGATGAAATCATGCTTACCTTGAAAAAGTGCCACCGAAACTTTATCGCTGTTGAAATTCTCTACATATTTTCCAATATATCTTTGCAATAAGAAGCTGACGACACCTTTAAGCATGTCAGTTCTGAAAAGAGTATAAAATGCGATAAAATGTTGAGAGTAGCGAAAATATGACGGCATTTTTATTTGTAACATAGTTATTGCATATTTTATGATATGATATGAGAAATGAGAAACTTTTTACCAAAAACTTGCAAATGTGATTTATTCTACAATGTCATTGAAACCGTGTGATGCGTGTGCATCATCATATAATCATTGCAGCTCTGCTATGAAGGCAACAGTTACAAAATCAGAATAAATCATGCCACCACCTCAAATCATCAAGGAAATCGGGAGAGGAGGAAATATCCTCTACAACAACAGCTGATGATGTCACTTCACTTTGATTCATTTATTGATAATTATATTTGCTCATTGCATGACTTCCAAACAAAATTTAATACTTCATGTACTACGTTACTGGTTGAATATTACTGATTTGCAGGATTCCAACAATTCACATGGTTTTGAATTTAAAGGTGTAGTTCGGTCTAATTTCCAACCTTGTCTCAATGGCTTCTTCGTCGCATGACTAGTCAATCTCGTTAACCTTGCCGCACTTCTGATGCCTCAGTGAACAGCAATCCTCAACTTTAGGACTTCAGGAGACGAGATGACGTCACATCTGCCAATGATCTGATGTGCCACTGTTAGCATGCTTCATGAGAATCAGCCATGCGTAAGAGGATCAACGCACAGGGAGGAAGTGAACAGGAAGCAATGCACTTCATTCAAAGGAAGTCACTTGTTCATGTTTTCTGAACACATGCAAAATCTCCAAAATAGTCCATTGCTGCGCATAGAAGTATACTAAGAAAAAGGAAGATGCTAAGAACCTTGCCTTCTTAAGCTTTCCGAAAGACAAAAGACTGACAATATTAAGATGTATGATGTTATGGAATATTGCAAAATCAGCCAGCCTTTATCCCACTTGAGTAAGGAGGCTGAGGAGGCTGGGCCATGTTTGAAAATGGGACGCAAAAACTGGTTACAATTTTCTCTCTCAAGAAGCCGAATGTCCTAGAAAAACTGAATGAAAGTCGCACTAAACTAGAGATGTAGCTATCAGCTAATTCTGCTCCATTTCGTGTAGCCTAACGTTTAATCCTCCTGATAATTGAAAACTTTTTGTGTTGAATTGCAGCACCGGCATATTTCCTGTAGTTATCGTATACATATTACTGATACTTATAATAAATGTAGCAAATATGCATTTTAGAGTCTGACAGTTAATAAACAGAGAACAATTAGTTTTGCATTTTGTCTTTCGTAGGCGTGAGTGTGTTGCATCCTGATCATCTGCATATATTTCATCTTGTTATTTTTTCAATATATCTCATTCAAGAATAATCTAGTTACATTAGGTCCATTCACCGGGATTGCTTGCATACTACAGGGTTCCTCTTTCAGCCAATCACACAGCGAACCTCCTCTGCTCTGGTCTAGTGTACGGCGCTCTGCGTCTTAGTAAGCGAAAATTGGCAGCTGTGACGTCATCATAAATCTTGGAGATGAATTTACCGGCAAATTTGCGAACAGATAAAAGGGAAAGTGGTAGGAAATCGTCGTAGTGATTCAATGCTTTAACATTCGGAGATAAAATTCGTTTCTGAAATTGACCGAACTGCAACTTTAAATTATATTTGGTAGCACATTCTTTATTCTCCACTCGAGGACTTAACTGCGTTGACTGTTGAATGTCTGAAGCAAATGTTAAGAGTGATTGCCTCCTTATTAACTCATTTACGTTCATGGAAGGACTTCACCTTCCTGTAATAGAGCATTGAAGCAGGGAAACTCGTCAACATGTAAAACTCATGATCAATGGAACCAACATTATCATAGATCAAATTTGACCTGAGGAAGCTGTCATCGGAAATATATATCCAGTTTTCAACATAACATGCAGTTCTGGATGTATGAAATTTATAGATACTGTATATGAAATATGCCCATGAACTTCAAATCAACATACTGTTTGCGGAATTTGATCAGATTAGAAAATCTAAATCAGGTCATGAAAGAAATCAGTTAAGATTACATATCTGCAAATCAGCATTTCCCAGCACTTTAGCGGTCACAGATAAAACTAGATGCTTGACAACTATTTGAGAAACTGGAATTGGAAAGTATGATAATGTTGTATCCATAATCTGTCATAAGTGTATGTCAAGCTTGATGGGATTAATTTTCTGGGCGTTGCAATTGAGCACGCATTCAGCAAAAGGAAAGTCGGGAAACTGGGAAGTCATGATGAACGCAGGACTATCTTGCCTTTTTCTAATGCAAACGTGCTAACCACTATCACGTCTTCTATTCAGCTCCAGGGGCAAAACTATCCAGATGAAAGCAAAATAGCAGTGCAAGCCTTTAAATGTGAATAAAAAATCTTACCTGCAGATAACGAGACATAGTAATTTGCAAATATTTCATGACAAATGTAAAATGACAAAAACATTTTATTGTTGACGATGATGAAGCTGAGTCTATGTGATAGAAGTCATATTATCCATACTATGGCTTTGTAACATTTCATGGCAATAACTGCTTTTTCCTCTTATTCAGGCTAACACAGACGCGCGCTCTTGTTAGTAATGTTAATCGAAATACTTTAAAGCAATGTAATTGATACAATAGAAAATTCATCTTCCTCGTATTCTAATTTAACTCGTCTCCACGACATGCATAACTTACTATTCTCGAGTTCCTTGTAAATGGAATTTACTGTTGACAAACAGTAGCTGCATGCCTAGTTTATTTTTTCACTAGCTGCATAATAGATGAAGTTATCTTATTTTCAAAAATCGGTTATTTGACATTTTCTCTGAATGGCTTTGGAAACTAGCTATCTCCTTTCATTCATGATAATGAATTTCATGGTATCTCGCTTCCTAAAAATGTCACTTAAAAGCAGCCAATAACCTATGAACTCCGTTACGAAAAGGGCCTATTTTACCAAACATGGCACAACACAACTAAGGATTCGAGATGCACCCTCACCTGAAATAGCAGTTGATCTGAATATGTATTTCATTTTTGTCGGGAATCATCAGTACTTACTTACTTACTGTCCGGTTTTGAGTCCTTGTTTCCTCAGGATTGGGGGTTGGACTAAATGTCGTGTCGATTCCGATGTGGGCGGATTGCGCTTCTCCACGCAGCACGGTCCTGTGCAGTGCGACGGTCGAGTTGCAGATCTCGCAGATCCTTCTCCACGTTGAGGATCCACTTCTTTCTCTGGCCACCACGAATATTCGGACCAGGTACCTCCAGAGATAGAGCTCTTTTTGGTCAGCTTGAGTCAGGCATCCGTTCCAAGTGCCCGAACCATCTCAATCGGTTTGCTCGCAACACACTCGGAAAGGCTGTGATTCCCAAAGATCTACGTTCGCAGAGCTTGGCGGCACACATCCATCTGATCAACATGTTTTCATTTCTTACCAGTCTGTTGATGTCGTCATTCTTCAGAGCCCATGTTTCAGAGGCATGGAGCAATACACTACGGACGCAGGTGTGATAAATGTACCCTCTACGTCGTAGAGAAATACTGCGATTCGTAAGAATCGGCAGTAAGTCCCTGAAAGTCATCCAAGCCATTTTGACTCTTGCAGTTGTAGCACCGAAACAGCCTCCACTTCGATCGATGACATCGCCTAGGTAGCAGAAAGAGTTGATGACCATTAAATCATCGCTACCAACAGTTATTGTTGCGGGCATGTCAAACGAGGTCGGCAGGTTACCTTCACATCTACTGCATTTGAAGCTGGGATCGGCGCGTATGGTGTTGAGGTTCGTGCAACTTTTGTGAATCCAGCAATTGCAGTGAGAACACAGAATTGAGTACTGCCTACTCCCTTTCGGCAGACACCGCAAGGATACCTGGCCTTATCCACTTGCTGGCTGATATGATCGGCCTTGCTCATCATAACTTTCGTCTTCCCGACATTTACCTTTAGGCCTTTACTTTCCAGATTAGTTTTCCAAACGTTAAACCAAAGCGACAACGATTCAATTGAGTCGGCAATTATGACAAGATCGTCAGCGTATAGCATATCCCAAGGACAGCCAAGGCGGAAATCTTCTGAAATGGCTTCCATCACGATGACAAAGAGAATCGGACTGAGTACGGATCCTTGGTGCAAGCCAACCTTTACATTAAACTCATCACTGTAATGGGATCCAACTCTGATCATAGACTTAGTATCTCTATACATTGATTGTACAACACGTATGAGCCATTCGTCGATACCCAACTTCCTCATCGCCCACCATACGATCGCTCGCGGTACACGATCGAACGCCTTCTCCATGTCTACGAAAGCAAAGTAGATGTCCTTTCTTTTGCTAAAATACTTTTCATGCAACTGACGGACAATGAAGATGGCATCAGTTGTGCTCTTGCCGCGCATGAAACCAAAATGCATAGGGTCAATCGTGACCTGCTCTCCGATTAGCTTCTCAATTACGCGCTCCGTGATTTTCTGCACATGATCCAGCAACTTCAGGCCACGATAGTTATCACAATCCAGTGAGTTATCTTTACCTTTGAAGCAGTTCACCAAACAGGAGATTTTCCGGTCCTGTGTGACGGGCTTCGTGAATGGAGGCGTTGACTAGATTTTTGACTGCTTCAATAGCATCTTCTCCAGCAGCTTGTACCATTTCCAACGCAACACCAGATGGACCTGAGACTTTATTTCCTTTCATTGTCATCAGCGCTGACCTGACCATGCTGCTGTTGATTGAGGGTGGTGGGCCTTCTACAGGATTCATAGGAGCTAGTCTCTCCGCATCCCATGGAAATTCGACATTGAGTAGACGTTCGTAATGGTCCTTCCATGCTTCAAGGCTTTCTTCCTCGCTGCAAGTAAGTCTATCAGAATGATCTCTGACATAGTTCACTTGTGTAACGTTCTGGGATTCACGCTTGAGTTTCTTGGCGAGTTTAAATATGTAGTTCTAGCTGTCTTTCTTTTCGAGGTTTGCCATTTTTACCGATTCGGAAGTCTTCTTGGCATGGTACACAACCGATTTGGCTTTCCTCTTAGCTTCAACATACCGTACTCTGTCTGTGGTATCATTGCTCCTCCGCCATATCTTCCATAATTTCCGTTTTTCTTTTATTGCGCTCTCAACTTCGGCATTCCACCACCATGTTTCACGTGGCTTACGAACACCACCCTTCGTCCAGCCGCATACGGAATCATCGGCATTCAGGAGGGCATTTCTTAGGCTCCCCCATATTTCATCAATACCTTGAGGCTCTGAGCGACTCTGAAGACTAGAGGACACGGCTTGTCCATTCTCTTCTTGAACATTGTGGTCACGAAGCTTCCAAAGTTTCCGCCTTGGCGGAACTCTACGTGGGCGAAAACTATTAGTTCTCAGTGAGAGGCGACACACTAGGAGCTTGTGTTGAGAAACGCATTCTTCATTATTTATAACTTGGACATTTCTGACCATGCGAAGATCGTTTCGCTTTAAAAAGAAAAAGTCAATCTGAGATTCATTCAGACCTGACTTATACGTTATCAATTTACTCACATGCTTTGTGTAGAAGGTATTGGCTAATACAAGATCGGCTGCAATACACATGTCCAATAACCTGACACCATCTTGATTTCGAGTACCATAACCTTTGCCGCCATGATTGAATTCAAAGCTGTCCTGCAACTCACCTACGTGTTCGTTAAAGTCCCCACCAATGATTTGAACTTCATCGTCAGGAACGGTTGATACTTCACTCAACAGCTTGTCGCAAAAATCCTCCTTTTCCACGAGAGGCCTGCCAGTTTGGGGAGCGTAGACAAAGCGGATGTTTAGGATGATCTTTCCGAAAAGGATGCGCAAACTCATCTGGCGGTTATCTACACGCTTGTCCGATATGACTTGATCAGCATATTTCTCCTTTACAAGGATGCCAACACCGCCATATCCATCATCACTACCGCTCCAGAAGAACTTATATCGACTTACTTTACCGCTGATCAACCCTGCTGAGCCGCCTCTCCAACGTGTTTCTTGAACACAACAAATATCACAATCTCTTCTTTCCAAGATCTCGACGACTTCATTGGCCCTTTTGTCCATTGATCCAACATTCAGTGTGCATACTTTGATACTTGTTTCGCTGTTGTTTCTTATTTGGCAATCTCCGTTTGCACGTCACACCTCGGTCAGAGGACGTCGAGATGAACCCCTGATCACACCTGTCGCACCAGTCGGGGCTGCTGATGCGCCCTCCTGATCGCATGATGAGAGTCTGAAAGTGGCCCTCTCTGATCTAAATTACATGGAATCGACGTTTCATAATTAATTTTGGCAAAAGTAGGACTAGTTTATAAACCCCGACATTATCAGAGCTATCTTTTAATAAGTAGTCACGCCAAGTGTAAATTGATGATACGTAACCAGAGAGTTGACCAGAAAAAACGGACCACCTAAGTGATGTCAAACTTCAATCGATCCTCCTACCTTTTAATCGTATTTTATATATTGATAAGCTGGAAACTTCTCGGGAGCTGGTATTCTCATCTTTTTAACGAACTGCTATACATTTGCATCCGCTATTGTTTAAGGTGGACAGAGGTCAAAATGTGAATATCGATGAAAAAATCTCAAATTTTCGATTGGAAAGCATGTGAGATTGATTACGAATCAGACACAGGGTGAAGGGTTTTTTCTGAGCATTTGATGTATTGCTCATCGAAATCGTTGTATTTTTAGAGAAGTTATGATGTCCCAAATTTATTGCATAATTTTCTGCTTCTGTTGAATGATGAAAAGCTGCTTGCATCTTTTGGCGCTAACTAAGTCATTTTCATGCTTTCAATTTCCATAGTGTCTAAGTACATCTGTTGTGCACACCCATGTCGAAGTGTTGACCTAGATAAGCTGTAAACTAAATTTCGCTTTGGTTCCGAAATCATTTTATGTCATGTTGACTGGGTCGAAGCCTGTGAAAGTGGTCCTGAGATTGACACTGACATTCTCAATGGAATTGAATTGTTTGGAATGATGATTCGTCTGTCTGTCTCAGTGGCCGCGATGGTCGCTTGAGAGCTTCGATAAGGGCAGGTTGCGCAACCCCTGATCATTTAACATTGCATGTCAATCAAGGAGGTGGAAGATTGCTTATTTCGGTTGTGATATGGATGAATGACCGAGCTGAACTCCATATCCGAAGAACTAACATGAATTCCGATGGATAATAATGTGAATATTTTGAACAGGCTCAATCTTCTATTGTCCTCCCAATGGGATGGATGAATCTTCCTCTAACTGAACTTATATGACGAGAACGCCACTAGTCACAGGAGTTGTGACAAATTCGCTCAAAACTCTAGCCGTCATACGAACTTTGATACGGCCCGATTGTTCACCAGTCCTCAATCCCATTGAAAATGGCTAGAGTTTATCAAAGCGCAGTATGAGTGCGTACGTTTTTTTCTACTTCTGGTTGTACATTACGCCTGTGAGTTGAAAAATAGCATTAAACACAAGGATTTTTCTATAAAACAATCGCTTTTGATATATCTACAGAGCTTGTAACATGGTTATCAAGCTTGCAAATTTGATTAGGAGTAGTTCGTATCGGGCTTAGAGTAAGAAGCATGACAATGGGGCAACCTGCAGAAATCTTCCGGAAATGGCGTGTCGCCGGAATCTCATACATGTTCTATGCACTACACTACATGTTTCAGGCTACAATGTGGCCCAGACTCGCCGATTCCGTGTCATTGTCTCGCGGCAAGAACCCGCCCAGCAGTGTGGACGATCTAGCAACACCCATTGACCGCGAGGGAGCTTCGTATCAGGAAGACCACGGGTAGGATCTGTGATGAGGACTTTTTGGAGCGTCCTCTAATGCAGCCCATCGCAGATGCCAGGCTGTCATGCTCGCGGAAAGGAATAAGACGGAAAGGATAGAGTTGGCGGATTCGTTAAGTCGCAAAGAAGGGGTAGATTTGCAACTTTTGAATAGAATTCAATACGCCCATTCCCTGCTTCTCGTCTGAAGTCAGATGGAGCAACTTTAGTGAGTACTGAGTACGCACGGGAAATCAATCAGTTTTCGTTGAATTGATGGCACCGGATCTAGTTTGCGTGGCTTCATTTAGTTGGACTTCGACTCGATTGCCATGAATTTCAAAGCTTCAAAATCAACGTGGAAAATTAGTTTTACCTTTCTGTTGATCTGAGACTAACCTGACAAATGCGGGCACCTGGGAAATGTGACCAGGTCTCTTGAGTGGCCGTAATTCTTAGGTTTTAATAGAACAGCAATTTTGTACTTCTGGAGATCATAAAAAGTATAGCAATCCTCCGGCACGTGGTCGTAGCGCGCTCCAATTTGGATGAATCTAAGAATGGAACATTCGGTTCACGGCCAGCTCGAATTCGAAAATATCTAAAAATAAAATACTTCTCCGCACGCCAGTAGCACTGAAGGAATCAGACGGCGCAAAATCCGGCGAGATCTATGTTAAGAGTCCAGTTGGGATGTGAAACAGCATGATCTGTGGATGCTTTACACACAAACAATATTGAGGAAAAACCTTCGTGTCTATAATATAGGCAGCAACTCTGCAAAATCGTGTTCATTAACAGTGTGTTACAAGTTCTTCAAGCGACTAAAATTGGGTTTTTCAATCTAAACTCCTTATCAAAGACAAACGATAACATCCAGCAGTCTTGCAAACTTGCAGACGTTAAGAGATACAAAACATCACTGAAAGCCTCAAGTTCGACTGTTCGACTCGACCCTGTTCCATGCATAACTTCCAAGACCAACAGAAATAACATTAGTCTCTACATCAATCTCACAAATCAAGCATGGTTACTTTCAAGAAAAAGTTGTTTCAAATGTGCTTAAAAATGTACAATATGTAAGTGAGAAGGCCAGCAATTCAGTAGTGTTGGTAACTGCAAAACTGGGGCCTACAATCCTAACAATTTGAAGTGCTATGACAAAATTTCAAATGCTCATGGCCGTCCATCATTTCTGTATTGAATACTCGTGGTTTAGTTTATATAATTCAGCAGGTTTCATTGCATTACATCTCTAGAAAAACTCTACTTCTCTACTTTCTGCTTTGTGGAGTGGTTCTACAATTGCCTTTTAGAGAAATGCCTTTCTCATGATCACATTTTCGAAATATTTTTTTAAATATTATAATGAGTATCTGTAAAAATGCATAAGCTAGACAAATTCATGTTTCCATCCGTCTTATTCAGAAATCTCAAATATTCAAAGCTAAATTCTTCTGCGCTATTGACGTCACAAATAAAGCATGAATGTCAAAGCACTTGCCACATACTCTGTTTAATATTATTGTGTTGAAAACACCCTTCACTTTTGAGACTTTGTAGAGGAACAGCAAAACCAAGTACGGACATTTCATTTTTCACCGATATATTTCGCCAGCTCTTTTCAAGGTGTACACTGGAGTGACATTAGTTGGACATGGACACAAAATTCGTCGTTTGATGAGCGTTTACAACTATTGATTAACGGAAAAGAGACACAATTTGCAGACACAGAATGAAAGAAGTCATCAATGAAGGCATGAAAGCTATGACAAATGATACTATTCATAAACGACAGCGGGTACAAAATAAATAAGCTCTAAAATAAAGCGTAGGACAATACTGTTTACACTAAAAGAACAAAATTAGCAAAATTAAAGACGAGAGAAATATGCAGTACATGAAATTCCATCAAAAGAATGAAATAATAAATTAAATGTCTGTAAATGGAAAAAGTAGTTGGTGTCGGAACAAGGCTCACCTAGGAGTTCTCGAGGCTCTCCTTATAAAGAGTTCTCAACCAGACTTGTGTGTACAGAAGGAGACTGTCTTTAACCTAATCCTTCCTTGGTAATTATTTTTCTTTCCCACTTTTTCCATTTACAGACATTTAATTTATTATTTCATTCTTTTGATGGAATTTCATGTACTGCATATTTCTCTCGTCTTTAATTTTGCTAATTTTGTTCTTTTAGTGTAAACAGTATTGTCCTACGCTTTATTTTAGAGCTTATTTATTTTGTACCCGCTGTCGTTTATGAATAGTATCATTTGTCATAGCTTTCATGCCTTCATTGATGACTTCTTTCATTCTGTGTCTGCAAATTGTGTCTCTTTTCCGTTAATCAATAGTTGTAAACGCTCATCAAACGACGAATTTTGTGTCCATGTCCAACTAATGTCACTCCAGTGTACACCTTGAAAAGAGCTGGCGAAATATATCGGTGAAAAATGTAATATTATTGTACTGTTCATCATCCACGATTGTATCTTTCGTAAAAAGGACGAGAAGCATTCATGGCATTGATTGTTAAACGTAAATTGATAAACCACGCTGTTCCTTTCATAGTTGCATTTCTCTGGTAGTTTGTCGCATATTTCGTGATTCATCGTGTTTTTTTAATCATTGATTTGACATTCAAGACACTGCGTCTAGAACTGTTTGCTACCTCAACTTGTAAACCGCACATTCAATTTATCTTTACGAATAAAGTAATTGACTTTCAAAGATATTTACTATTTAAAAGGGATGGATGAGTAATGGAGGCCCCAGCTGTGGGACGATCTTCAGTCGCTAGTTAAAAAAGCATTATGGCCATAGATCACGGCAATTGGACGAAATTGCTATTTTGTTTTGCTGTGCAATGTTTGATGCGACAAAATGCCTCAGAAATGGCATATTATATAAAGCACAAATAACTGATATTATATGCATAGAGTAAGTACATATAGGTAGAGTGCCGACCATAGAGTAGGGATCCAAAGATATTTAATTGTTTAAAAGAGCTAGATGAGAAATAGATGCCTAAATTTGAACCCATTTTTGTACGGTCTTTATCGTGGCAAAAAAAGCATCATGGCAATGCGGCGAAATTGCTGTTTTGTCGGCTGTACGGTGTGCAATGCGACAAAAGGCCTTGGAAATGGCACATAATGATAAGTTTGAAGAATATTCGTTATGGAGTTTCTCTGAAAAAAATTGTTAAAGATGAGAGCGGTGATACAGAAATTTAGTGCAGTACGATCAATTTGGAAGAAAAATATTCACATGAATACTGATGAGTATTGATAAACACACAACTCTCTCTGTAGAATTCATGACATTAACAAATTCAGTGAGAATCCGAATATTATACTGAGCAATTGGCTATTAATAATTGGCTCAACCATATGTCAACAACGCTCTTCGAGTTATTCACCATGCTGAAACTACAACATGGATCCATGTATTACAAACAATTAACCGAGGGCATTTTATGTCCAAGTGGAATCGATCATCGGATGTTTGTCAATGTCAAAGATGTTGTCCAAAGATATATAACACTACTTGTTTATATGGAGCTAGATTGGACATAATTCAATTATCGTGGCACCTCTCTCGTTGCCTAATTAGACTGGCAAAAAAGCATTACGAGTATAGGAACAATACTGCTTTTTTGCAAACTGCTCTGAATGGGTTTCACGCGAATCACGATCTCGCAGTTTTTCTTTTCACAAATAACGCGAGAAATAATGTGGTGCATAAATGATTAGTTGCCGTTCAAGTCAGAACTATAAAAATCGTTAACAAGTTTTGAGTTAAAACAGGGGTCTAATTGCATTTTTGCAGTTATCTCCATTGTTTTGCGAGGGCACGATTTCTTTTTGGTTCAGGCATTTGAATTATCAACCTAGTTATCATTTGGAACGTTTGTGGCGGTTTTTGCTTGTGTTGGTTTCGTGCGAGAGATATTTTGACACAAGGTTTTCTAGGAGTTATGATTTAGTTGTTTAATAAAGCCACGTGCTTTGCTACCATGGGTAATGTCATAGGGTTATTGCTGAAAATTTAAGTAAAGGTTGGTGATTAGATGATGTAGTCAGTTTGAGGCAGCGGCTATTACACCGGCTGGGCCGATACTTTGGTTTTGGCTATTGCACCGGCTGAGCTTTTACAACACTACACCATGTCTGTTGTCCCACTTCGTGTTTCCCAGCTGTTAAAGACTCCAAGTGACTCAATGTAGCAAGAAATATGTACAGTCATTTGTCCTGATTCTATCTTGTCTCGCTTCAGCCTTAGAGAAATATTGTGACCCCATTCGTGGGAAGCATATTTCCTATAGTTTTGAACTACTCCAAAACACTAAAAGAGACCCTGTTTGTGATCAATTCTTATTTTTTTCTAGAATCTTGTTCTGTGGTTGATATTTTTGTGGACAATTTGGTGTAGATGTTTTCTACTTTTCACTGGTGATGCGATCAATACCACCTCAGTCGCTGTGATATTCACGAGAACGAAATTGGACCGACTCAGCCGTTGTAGCAGCCATCACTGCCTTTCATTTCTTGACGTGATTCAAATTATAAGTGGGCCTTAATTTTTGTGTTTAGTGTTTTAGCAGATTATGTTCTATTTCAACAAATAATCATTCAAGTAAATACTTGAGAGGCAGTATCGACAGGCTACGTACAAGTTGAGCATATTACGGATCCTGTAGATGGTGATAGTTCTTCTTGAGGTAGCCCACTTGTCTTCCGAAAAGTGAATTTAGACGTCTATATAGCCCAGTCAACCGCCTAACAGACATGATTTGCATCCTCAGTTCACATGTTTCTATGCTATTTCTAAGCACACAGTTGGTTCTTGAAATCCTATCGAGCATTTACTCACTTGTAAAATACTGCAATTGATCTTTTTTTATCATTTCAATTTCATTCCAAATTCTTCAGAAATTTCTACTGAGCACGATTTTCTACAAGTCAGGATTCCGGTATTCTTCTCATCTCTCCTACTGTTCGTTTCTTGTACAATTTCGTGTTGACTGTGTACACCCTCCGACGTATCAACTTCGCTCCTCTCGAATGCATTTCACTAGTCAACCGAGAAATTCAATTTCAGGTTTTTGGATCTGCCATTCAGGCCTCGATGCCAAAACTTCTTGTACCCGCACTCATGCCAACACTACATTAGTTTAGCCGAATTCTAGGATTCATGGAAAAATTTCACTCACCTATATATTTTTCGATGGTAAATTCCCGAAAGTTACGATAACCGATGAAAATCAGTCGAAAATCGCTTAACTGTAATTCTAGACACCACCTCTACGGTAGTTGTGGTGATAAGTGCATGAAGCTGCTTGTTTATTAACAATTAGAAGGTAAATTTTTACAAATTTCATGCAATCTTGGACGGAAAATAAGTGAAGCCACCCTGTCATTCGTCCATGTTTGAGCGGGATGAGATAGCCTACTAAAATTGCCCAGTTGGTAATATATTTGCATGATGTACTCCCAGATTATTTAGAACTGATTATCTTATCAATTGCTATTTCACTGCATTAAGACATCTCAGATGCCTGCCATATGAGTAGGCCTAAGTAGCAGCTCTTACTCTAGTAAGATAACTGTACCGAGGGTGGCGGCCGAGTGCGGAAATTTTGTTGCGTCCCGGGAATCGCCCCAAAATTTTAGTGAAAATTTTAGTCAATTAGGTAGCTCTTAAATAGCCCGGCAATGCCATTTTGTGACTACTTACCACTAAGTTCAATGAGCAGAATTTCTTGGATTTCAACAGTTTTTAATATGGCTGTTTTTAAGCCCACTATTTCTATAAAATTAAAGTGCATCAGAGTTTTCGTTGGAATTTCGAATGAAAGTCAGTGACTAAGCTAAGTCATGAGTTCGAAGCCATATAGTTAATCATGACAAGAAGGCCACCTAATCAATGGGGCTTATGTATAGACCACCGCTTCCAAATGTCGGGGTCGCTAGTTTATGGAACCATCCAGAGCTTCTTCCAGCGGTAAAGATTTTGCTCTCTAATGCGGTCCCGACAATACCAGAAACGCGGGAAATATATCAATAGATACCGTTCTAAGTAACTAATCAAGCACATTTTGCTAGCTCATACCATATGCGCCAAAAAGGCCCAACCATTAAATACCTGGATACATGTGTTTAACGGCGATATACGCACACATGTGTTTCTTAACAAAGTACACCGAAATTCTAATCGACGGTCAAATAAAATCTTTCAAGAATACTGAATTAGCTGAAGGCCTATTAAAAATTTGATGACATTACCGGTACTATGCCTATTGTTTTGAAAGTAATCAGAGCCATAAAAGTTCTTTGATTAAACTGAAGTAGGCCTACACATTTAATCGCGCATTTAGCTGCTTAGCTATTTTTTGAAACAAGCACAGTTAATCAGGTCCTTATTCAGTGGCTTGTAGCCATGAACTACTTATGAGATCTGTATTACAGTGATAGAATGATTAATTTTTTGTACTCGCTAATGATCAAAAAGCAATTCATTTTCATCAACTGATGAATTTTACTTTTATATTTTTTTCCATGCAATTTTTACCTATTGTCTATTTGAACCGCCATCGCTATCATTTGAATCAAGAAATATCAAGACTTTGATTCTCCAGCATTATATCTGACTTTGCTGGAAACAACAGACACAAATTTTATGACAGACGGTTACCATGTGTCCTTTGTTTCTGCGCAAACTGATACAAAAAAGATGATAAGTTGGAGTACTTCTGACGTTTACGATTGTTGTTGTTTTACCCGGCTCCGTCCAGTGGATAGGAGGCTTCGTATCAAGACAATACAAAGCGACAGACCTAGTAAGCAAATATATGCCCACTGCTGGTGAGGATATGGGCACTCCGATACCACCGGAGTGCTGCCATGCCAAGGGTGAACAGCATTGACCGGGGTAGTTAGCATCCCCGATGGTCCGCCCCAACCCTCACCGTCGAAGAGGGGCGGCGGCCATCGCTGAGGGGACTTTGGAAAGGGAGAAGTCATAATATGCCACAGGGGATGAAGCTCTGAAAGCTTTGATGCATATCCCAACATGAGATTCGGTTGTCAGGATCCCCCGCAATATCAGCTTATATAGCCACCGATGAAGGGCAATGAGAAAAAAGTTATCAGACTGCCAACACCAGAGCTGCAGCGGTAGAAGGTCCCTTTGATTCGCCCAGGGCTGCCACTCTTCCGGTTTTAACCGGAATTCCGGCTTTTTAAACTTAACTAAGTAGTGGGAAAATGTTCTACCAAGGAACAGAAATTTGCTTAGAGCAGTATTGTAGGGGCCTTCTTGAGATCGCTATGAAGTCCTTTTAGATTGTGAAGGGCCCTTTTGAGAGCGAGAGGGGCCCTCTTGAGATCGTCAGGGTTTCTTTTAGATTGTGAAGGTGAACTTTTGACAACGTGATGGGCCCTCTTGATATTGTGTGGGGACCCTTTTAGATTGTGAATGAGCCTATTCAGCTCGTGAAGGAGCCCTTCAATTTTAAACAATCATGAATTTCAAAGCAGGTACTTTCGAAAAATCCGCGTGACACTTGATCAGAAGATCTTCTACAATTGCAAGTCACTGATTCCTTCGTCAATCATGAAGAAACAGGACTCAATGCAAGTAATCAAGATTCCGAAATAAGAAATAATTTTAGGTGGGAATGCTTGACGAAAAATTTGTACTACGTTCGTATGGAGTTTTGATTGCTTTGATTCTCTACAAAATGCGCCTTTCAAGAGGCGTGCTAGAAAAATAAAAGTATGAGAGATCTACCAAATGTTTCGGGAATACAAGGGGTTGACGAATGAATATGCGATTACCTGTTGCAAAAGTGGTTAAATTTCGGATAAGACACCAATGAAAATTGAAATCTTGCAAGCAACTGCTTAAGTGATCAACATTTCCTTTCGTATTGATGCTATGTTTACTTGTGCCATGGCCTCTGAGCTTTGTTTCATAAAGTAGCTGTCACGTTTGTTTATCTTTTTAGATATGTCATTGTTTTTTCATTTCTTATGTTTGAAATACAAGAGATGAGAGGAAGGCTTGATTTAAATCATTGCCGGACCTAAAGCACTTTTCAGTCGGAACTGCAAACGTTTTTGGCTTCTTAGCCGTCATCGTTGCAATGTACCCTATTGTAAGGAATCAGTAACTCACCGCGCAAACCATCAGTACCTGGATGTGCTTGGAAATTGGGCAGCTCACCTTTGTGCTATTTGCATTCCTGTTTACAAACATGAATTTTTGAGAGCGAGCTCTAGACAATGAGATTTCAACTACATGCATTTCATCAATTGTAGATGTCTGTAGTTCGGATGAAGATTTATCTGCATGTGAGTTACTGACTATCTACAAGCATGCTGACTGCACGGCTAAAATTCCAGAAAAGTTAGTCCACTACTTCTCGTAATGGCTTCAATCAAATATCTCTCTGTCATCTCTTCCTTCTTTCCTTTCATGGTCTGGGCATAATTTCAGATTAAGTGTCATATTAACTTGCATGGTGTCTGTAATGTGCGATAGGTTTTAGTCGTCAATTCATGCTGTGTGACGTGGATTACTTTTTTTGTGTAACGTGGCTGATGATGCTTTATTTAGATATTTGTTTATGATATAATTTTTTCCCTGTTAATATAAGAGGATATCTCACAATGAACCCTATCGTCACTTACTTATAAATTCCCTATTCTATCACTGATCATTTCAAAGCTTTTTGAAATGGCAATTAGCGACTCAATGATGACTTATTGCAAGTTCTTTATGATTCAAAAGAAAGCAGTTGTTAACACTAGTAACACTATGACAATTTATTTTCTTCTTGCTCAGCATTTTCCCGAACATAATCTAATTCTTCAGTCAGCCGCGTAAGAGCATGTCTCCACACAATCGCTCGTCAATCTGGTGAAAAAAGGTGCAAATTTTGTTTTCCAGTTCATCCAAAAGAATAGGATGACTCCAGTGCACCATTTCCTTAACATGTTCAAGCGAATAAAAAGTCACAAGGCATTAACTGTAATATCGGAACCCATTCCATAGGCTGTCATTACGGTCAATCCATGATTTAGGAAAATGATTGTTTAAATAATTTACGATCGGTCGTAGTAGTGCGCTGGCACTCCATCCTGCTTGAAGATGCTCCTATCCTGTGACATTCGTTATCACTTTACACAGCATGAAAAGGAAGTTTTTACCATTCATTTTCAGTTTCTCGAAAGAAAAATGGCTCAGCTGCGCTTCATAAGGAAATGACAGTCCAAGCTTTTAGACTGCGTTGATCCATGGATTTTCTGTTCGGGTATTTGTTGTGACCAGACCGCTCTGCAGAGTCAGTCTTCCAAACATCGAGCAGCTGACAAGCCATTCCCAGTGGTTTCAAGAAAGACAGGATCTTGTATCGTGTGACGTCTTGGCATGATTAATTGAAAATGACAGCTGCACGAGAATAATGCCTTCTAATTTTGAATGTAAAATTTCTGAACGAAATGAAGAAGTTTATTTTTGAAACAGTTAAGCTGATTATTCATGCCGGTTTTGAGTTACGGGAGAGGGATGAGTCTCAGTAATACATTCTGTTTAGACTTCAAAAGCAGTTCTTTCGAAAATAGCAGTTTTTCCAGTAATGCATGTTAGTGAACCTGGTAAAAACTGATGTTTAAAAAAGTATCAGTAGCAATATTATGCCATTTATTTACTTGTTGACTGAGGATTCACTAGCATCTTTATTGCAGCAGACCCAACTTCTACCTGAACGCTTTCAAAACTAATCGGATTGTGAGATATCGATTGATCGTAATTTTTTTACTTTAAGGGGGCCCACGGCTACCCATTTTATGGGGGCCCATTCCAATTTGACTTTCCGGTTTTTATTTTTGATAAGAGTGGCAGCCCTGGATTCGCCATTTACAGTGCCTTTTACGACACGCGGGAAAACGTCGGTCCTATTCAATTCTGTCCCGAGAACCGCACAGGTGGCGTCTACGGTTTTCGTCCAGTGTGGCAGTTTCCTGGCTTCCCATGTCGATACTTCTTTATAGGATCGTGCCATTGCATTAACATGCACATTTTGATACCATGGTTTTCTATCATGGTTGTTGCTTGTCATTTGTTACTTCAACTCAACATGTTTGAACATTTCAGTCTGATAAATCGTCTAAATACAACTTTCTAGAATTTTATGAATCAGATGATGAAAATGAAGAATTTTTTATCTTTGGAAAGTTCAGGAAATTACCTTTTCTGTCGACATGAAATTATTCAGATCCCAAGGACTTCATTGAGTGTAGGCTAATGAGGAAAAGCGCATGTTTATAAACTTTCGGACCAGCGGTCACAGAATTCAAAAATTTTGATAACTGAGTGCGGTGAAGTCAAATATCGTTCATTATCTAGCGCGTCAAAATTTAGTGGCAAAATTCAAATAGGAAATGTTTCAAATGTTGTGATAAAAATAGCTTAAAGAAATGTCCGGATAATTCTTGAGCGATGTAATTGGAGTGCAAATCTGGTCAAGATGTGTAAATTCGGTAAAAGAACCCGTGAATCGCCCGGAAATTTAAAGCTTGAAATCTGGCCGCCACCCTGTGTACCATATTCATGGGTGAGATTCTTCCGGAAATTTGGCATGAACGTTAATAGGTCTCGGGATTCGTCCAAGAACGTCATGAAACAGAAGGTTGGGGGTAGGGTTTTTTCTGTGGTTGTTGAATTTTTCAGTACGTTTTGAGAAGCAAAGTTTTTTTAATATTGTTTTTCCATTTTCCTATTTTCGTCAAACATATTTTTGATTTGACTGTCAGGCATATTTTAGTAAATATTTATCAGTAATTATTTCAACTTAGAAAGTAATATATTAACATATTTGCTAATGAATTGTCTTCTCCCTGCCTTAAATACTAGTTGAGTGCTGTTTCTTCGGTTGAAGAATTCGAAATTTATTTGCCATTAATCGAATACAGAAATCTTATAGAAGCGCATGGCGACGCCGCTTGATTAAAATTCAATGAAATCTTAGTATTTCTTTTAAACTTCAGTTCATTACGAGAAAACAGCAAAACTTCAAGAAAGAAGTCAGAAACAAACAAATTATTCGAAGAACAGCTTCGCTGTCCTGTTTCTGCCCATTTTACAAGACCTAGTTTATCCCCTTATTTTTTGCATGCTTAGTTGCTGTGAGGCCTGCCAATGGTACCGCGTGTAAAAGTCTTGCCACTACAAATTGCTATTAAACCAACGATGTCTTACGCATGCACATTCATGATGTCCTCATACTTAACTGTGATCAAAATGAATTGCCGACTATGAATGTTTTCCCCTCTATGAATTTGAAATGCTGAACTCTTCTAAATAACAATTCTTCATTAGAAAGCTATGATCTTACACACTTTTAGTAGGCTATTCATCAATTATCATTTTCATGTTTACATTTCATACGCACGAACTATGCGCAGACCACCCAGACATTCGCTTTTTCGAAAATATGCCTGAATTTTCGCTTTTATCGAGTGGCATTCGTTTTTTTCGCTTTTTTGGTAGAGCAGGAAAAAAGTGTTTCGTAGTACAGTACAGGCATTTTTTACATGTTGACAACGCAACATGACTTTTTGTCATGTTGCCCTTTACTTTAGTCATGCTATCATCCATTTGTTTACAATTGAATGCATATCTTGACGATCGCATAATCTTATGTAATAACTATATTACATAGGCATTGGGAAATGTGCCCTTATTAGCCAAAAAAGTCATGTAGCAATTCTGGAAGGCAAAGCCTTGTCGTAGTGCGTTCCGGTAATTGCACAATTTTTACAGTAACTTTGAGGCCATGGTGCTATAGCTTTTACACGATTCTGAATTGATGCATGCTGAAAGTACATGCGGTTTACATGATACAAATGAATGTCATTGAATTTATCAGTCAAGGAATTCGAGACATCAATCCATGCTGGCTTGCCATAGACACACGAGGCCTACTATCGAATTTTCTTAGAAGACTGATTTTGGATTAGTGAAACAAGCGGTTCAGTTCGTGCGAATGAGTGAGGTGCATTGCATAATGTTGATAAATAGGCATAAGAAATTGAGATGATATACACAATGGAATATTTTCTGTTGAATTTTTTATTGCACTGCCACTTTCACTGTAATTTTCTTGAAGTACGTGTAACTAGTCAAAAAGTTGATGTGTATAATAATCATTTTGCATCTACTGATAAAGACATTAATATGAAGCTGATATGATCGAATATGTGTAGCCTATTGTCGTATAACCACCTGAAACTTTCTGAGTTTTAGATTGAAGAATAGATGCATGGTGCCCGCGGTCAGTAAAAGTCAGGAAATTTTTAGGGTCAGTAAAGAGTCAGGAAAAGTCAGTAAATTTCTTAGAGTCAGTAAAAAGTCAGGAAAAGTCAGTAAATTTATAGGTACTGTGTTTAAATTGTAAAACGTCGGGATTTTTTACAATGAAGAATATTAATGAAATTTAAATGTAATTTTAATTATCAGGAAGATAACTAGAACCATATTTTCTGATCCAGTGTTGCATGTATTTATTTCAGCTTTCATAACGAAAGGTAAAGTTTCAGTGATTTATATTAGCGATCTTCGAGTTTCGGGCTCTTCTTATTCTCAAAATATGACTAATTCGTTATTCGAGGGGACTGTTATTTGCGGACTTGACTATTAAAGCTCTCTACGTGGAGTATTTCCAAGTATTTGTCTTTAGATATGTATTGTAAAAAAGTGTTATGTGATCGTGTTGAAGCATCGCTCATATAAGTACACTATTGATCGAAATAACGATTTTTTCATTTTCTTGTTCAGAATTGATCATAATTGTTGCTGTTTGAAAAGTTTAATGCACTGTTTATGTTATTTGTTTCTCGCTTTGAATGGTAAGACAACAAATCAGTTTGAAGATTCCCAAATCGGATGTCTCATTGAAAATGAAAATTTATCATCATCAAACAACTTTTAATGAAGCAGGATATTTGACTTGATATGGTCCGTTTACGAAAAGATGGATAAATGACTGTTGTCTTATTAGAAATTCGGCTTACAGCGATGATTGGTGAGTAATGGTTTTCATGTTTACTGTTTCATGTACTTCTTTTGGGTAGCGTTTGGTACATTGCGTACTGGAATGTGTATATACACGTAATTACAAAAGAGCGTGATGAATAAAATCATTCATGGATCTGTAAAGACATTTCAATGTGTTCGACGACGTGTGTTTTTGTTCGGAAGTCTTTAAAGGTCTATTAAAAGTTAATTGAAGAGTCTTGTTATAATGTGATGAGATTCAATATATTCATTAATACTGACAGATTACTCCAGCTATGCAGGTTGAATTCATTCATTTCTCTTTCTCGTGGATTCGTCGAATTTTTAACTAAATTTCAAACCGAACAACCTACTTTCCCATTTCTGACGGAAGAATTGACTTTGCTGTGTTGAGGCGATATGTTGCTCCAGAAGAGGTTGACCATTTAACGTCCTCTAATATCTTGTCATTCATCAGTGATGAGGAGAAGCGTTTGCTTCCGACTGAGCGCATTGATATTGGTGTTGCAGCAAACTCGTCGTTGCTGAGAACGGATAGCGAACTCACACCAACTCTTCGTCAAAGATTTCGATGGGATTGTCGCGATATTTGCCAGACTTTACTGAAAGCTCTTGCATGCAAAAATCCACTCCATTATCCAGTCGTAACTTACTCTTTATGTCTTGACCCAAAGATCATTTTGAACAGGTGTGAAGAGTCTGAGAAGAAGTTTGATTGTCTAGTTTCTCTTCTATTCGAAAAAACGCATTTCCTGTAAAGAAGCAGAAATTGCCAAAGTTCAGTTTTATGAAGAAAAGGTATCTCTTTGAAAATTTTGATCACTGTACCAGTAGGCTGGATTCTTTCTTCTTCGAATTGATTTCTGATGATGAACTTTTGATTGTAATCACACATGTTTTGACGCTTTTTCACGGCAATGCTGCTGTGAAGCGGGGGTTCAAGGTGAATAATGACACTCTTGAAACAAATTTACAAGCTAGATCACTGCATAAATTAAGGTTCCTCCACGATGCCCTTAAAGCAGAGATGACAGATGAAAAAATTAGCACTATCAACATTACAGCTGAAATGCTTTTATGCTTTCGCAGGCGCGAAAGAGGTACAGAATGCATCTAGAAAATCAAAGAAGCCTTAAACGTTAAAAGGTAAGCAATTATAGCGAACAGAAAGGCATACACACTTATCAACCATACATGAGTGCTGTTTTGATGAATGTTTTAAATTTACATGCTGCATTGAAATGTATTATGCAGTGTTAGGATCTGTAGTATGGAAATCGCAAAACAAAGAATCTTGGTAAAACTTAAAAAAACGTTTTTTTCTTCATGCAGATGTGGGAAGATTCTTAGCGGAAAAGAGATCAAACGTGCGAAGAGATAAGGAAGAAAAAATCGAAAGTGGACTCCGAGATCATAATGTCGCTGAAAGAGGCGGACGATCTGGCAAGAAAGGCGGAAACACAATCCGATATGAGTCTTCTCGTTAAATCAAATGCTTTGCAGAAGGCAGCAAACGAGAAGCGTGAGGACAGCGATATCCTGAAAGATAAAATGAACGAACTTAAGAAGTCAATTAACTGATTTTCAGTAAATGCGTTTTGTCTTAAACTAGATTGATTTTTTCCTACAAATGGTCAGTAAATTTTTCGAAATTTCTGGAAAATTATTAAGCAAATAGCGCGGGCACCATGTAGATGTACCAGTAGGCTTAATGCACTATTTTGTAACTAATTTGACAACCGTTTGCATTACTGCAGTCATACTGATTACGTCATGCTTCACCCGCTATATAAATGTATGAGCTGTGTGATGAGCTATGAGGTATCCACTTATCTCGTGTACTTCAACAACTCGTGACTTCTGGCAAATGCGCCAGTAAATATGAATGCCCACATAAAATTCAACGAGAGAAAGTGGTGTCAACGATCCAAGACAATGAGAACCTTGCATCGCAGAGCTTGGGCTTGGTTTTAGACAAATTGTCTGGACTATTTGTCATGTTTTGAATCGAATTGGAAAGAGCCAATATTGAGAGACATTGATTTTATTTCCGTTTTCGTTCTTTATTACAAAATAATGAAGACAAGAATAAAGTCAATGTTTTTCAATATTGACTGTCTCCAATTCAATTCCAAGCTTAGACTTGGTTGCAGATTTTAGTAGACGTGCATGGAGCATGATCTTGATGGCCGTTGAAGTAGGCTGCATAGTGATAGTTTTTTATGGAATATTTTCAAAGATTTGTCCAACATAATAATTTATCGTCGGCTTTCATCAATTTAGATTTATAATATTGATGTATATTTACACTGTAAAGTTTTGATTGAAAAAGTACTAATATATGTTTCATAACAAGCAGTTTTGATTTCTGGAATAGGCCCACTTACAGTCAAAAGCTTGACGGAAAGGGTATGTAAAGAACCCACTTGAATGTAAGTCACTGACAGCATAATTTTCTCTCTTTGGCAGCCGTCTATTGTTGGTAAAATTCCATTTTTGAATTATTTATAATCTAATCACTATGGGGCTGCATAGTTGAGTATTATCAAATTCATTGATTGTAAATATACAAGTTGACACTTTTACATCTAAATTAACGTTTGCCCATCTTATAAAATATCAATTTTGCTCCAATAATATAGCTTAGTTATGAGCATTATCTTCCTTTACAAAAATGCATCCCATTGAGCAATATTATTAGCATGATATTAGACTTGCGAGTTCTGAAAAAACTACAAAAATTTTCAGATGAAACCTTTAGTGTACATTCTATCACTGTATAAAATAATTGCCATATTGATGTAGAACCTTAATAAGGATCCTTAATTCGTCATATGATCCATTTCGCATGACTTAAGCTGACAGACACCTATCGAATAAATACTTGAAAATATCAATATGCCTTGGAAGAGATGTTCAAAGTTTCAGGCTAATTTAGCAGTTGGAAGCATGACAGCTAAAGAAATTTTCTTAACCACAGAAATTATAAAATCGTCTTCATTGCTGAAGTTTCTAGCAGTATTTTTTTGATTTTTTTTCAACACTATGTTTCAACAATCCTATGAAACAATCTTGGTATCTACATTATTTGTCTAAAATCGAAGCAATCTGAATTGATTGCTGTTTATATATCTGATCATTAATAGAATACAAAAGCTAGCTTTATGTATAAATATGGTCCGGTGTATTTGCGAATCGTTTAGCAAGATGCAAGTAAAATGCTTCCTAAGTGGTACTCCGACAAGTTATCATTTTTGTACAATTAATGTTTGCAATCTACACAGGTTCGTAGTGTTCGTGGTAGTGCATGGGTTGATGACATATGATGTCTTTATAACACTTCTACATTGTTTTGATGTAAAAAATTTCGGTTCGCTTTTTTTCGCTTTTCTAAGTTTAGGATTCTTTTTTTCACTTTTTTAGATTCGAATCGGCTGGGTGGTCTGTATACGTCAAAGTTATCTAATTGTATGGATGAAAATTGTCGAAGCTTGATGTTGGTGTTGCCTGCTTGTGAACGGAACCTTGATTACAATCTTATGACAGGTGAGTTTGTATATTGTAAGTACCGGTACTTCTGTATGTACAATTTATCCGTTAAGCCTTCTCACTATATAAGTCTCACGTATAAGTCTTCTCACTGCCCTCCAATGTTTCGTCGAAAAATCGCTAAGTCGTATATCGAATCAACTCACGGATTCGATTTTGAACTTCAGGTGGCAGTTGGAGTCGATCAGCGCATTACAGAAAAAACCTCGAGCAAATGAAATCCGGATAAGGAATGGATAGATGCCATAACTCCTAAATGTCACAATGATGATTTCGTTTTCCATGACGATAGTATCAGCAGTTGTTGAAGCCCTTTATACCTTGATTTAAGACTCCGTCAAGCAATTCCAAGACCCAGCACATTGAGAAAATTTTCAATGTCTTCAATGCTCCGCTAGCGATAGCTATATCAGAAGCAGATGAAGCTTTGCAACATGAATTGTGTGGCTTATAAATTAATCAGTTTTGCCTATGCAAGGCTACTCTGCTAATCATTCGATTTTAGCCTCTTCTTTTTGAAGATCACCACCCCAATTAGTGATCCGCTTTGGATTACGCTTTCACTCACTGTTTGGAAGTATTTGTCCTTGTGAGTCAAATATTTTCCACAATAAAGTCTATCAAATCTAGAGCGCCTTAGCCTCAGTTGACGCGAAGAAACTGACCTACAAAGTGCAGTAACTACTACTAGTAACTAGGAATTTACTTGTTTTACTTGCATCTAATAGGCGTAGATAGTGAAAAAGTTGAATAATGTGAACTGCAGTCCGCGGCCTTATTTCCCTGCCAAATGCTGCCCGCGCCAGTATAAAGTTTGGACAATCCTGATAGAGGTTCAAGTTGCTTTCAAGCAACGACCGCAATCGGTAATGAATGCTCCATATCGACCACAAAGACATATTCTATTGTGCCGACTTGCGCATTATGGCATTTTCAGTGAAATTGCTCTAAATGTTCTTGAGGAATTCTGAATGGAGTTCCCTTGTCGCGTGTTATAAATTTCGAAGACCTAAAGGGCGCATCGAGTAATCTTGCTAGTTGCTACATTTTCTGATGCGTCGCAAGTCACACTGAGTTATAGTTGATGATTGAAGATGTCTTGATACAGATGGTATTGGACTACATTTTACCAATAGCAATAGTAATTGATCTGACTAGAATGATGTCAAATACTATACCTTTTGCATTCTATTTCTAGATAAGTGAATTCAATTTCTGCTGAGCAAGATATCCATTCATTTATCATGTCCGATTTCTAGATACTCCTTCTCAATCTGTTATTCATAGAACAAAGATGCACTCATAGTACATTCAATATCGTTATTCTGAGATTCAAATTCTGGAAGATTACGTGTGGAGCTTCTGGATATTGTCACCTTCATCTCACTCTTTCGTCTAACCGGGAGTGTGTCTGGCATTATACTCACTCGTATGTCTTGTATCAACAAGCAGAGTGGCGATACATGTTATGACACCAGACTTGGAAAGTGCATGAGCATAGCGCAAACTTCTCGAGATCATCTGATAGCAGCTTGACAATCCGTGTCAGAGTTCTTGCAGCATGCAGATCAGTTAGGCATTCATAGGCAAAATGCAAGAAGCATGAAAGCCAATTTTTGAAATACTGAAAGCGACCATCTGATAAGCACGTACTTATACAAAGGTGAGTGAATCGATGGTAGCCGCATTGGTGAGATGAGTGGAAGAGAAGTTTATCATCACCTTGTTGGAGATCAAAGAGAAAGTGCAGAAGGAGTTTTCACCAAGTCCATCTGTCTGCGTCCTAGCCATAAGTCCAGACTTGGAGAGGAAGCTTGTTATCAACAAGCAGTTATCCAACCTCTTCTATCGCAATCCGCACCTATCCAATGGAGGGAGCCGGGCATCAAACAGGGAGGCAAAGCTTTTATACTATGGCTTGTATGCAGTGACATGCAGACATTAGCCTTCCAAGATGACTGGGCGAACACGTGGACATTCAGCTGTAAGCATAGTAGAAGGAGAGCACGGTAGAAGCCTAAGTGTTTCTTTAGCAACATCACCAATACATGGAATTGTTCATTCAGCATGATTGGAGGCGGAATGAAGACCAATAATTTCTGACTTTTTATCTGAAATCAGTGAATTTCACTTTGAAGAAGAATTTACGACTGTAATTGACAAGGCATTATCGCAGTCTGAAGCGGATTTACACTACGACGCTATGTCGAGAGGGATCGTGCAAGTCCTAGTATCCAAGGACAGCTAAGTGGCCATGAAATAGCAAAGACAGGTAAAATCCGGAAAATCATCTTCCATTAAACTTTTCTTTTTCATCCCAATTTTAGGGATGAATTTTGTCATTCTCGAATAAAATGTCTTTGCGCAAACATAGTCATCTTATGTTAATCAGAAATAGGAAATGAGTATGACGAAAATGAATGCACTAAAATCTATGAAATTTGCCATAACATAGGCATAGGCATTTGGATAGGAAAAAGTCAGCAGAAATTGAATTCACTTATTCAAAAATAGAATGCAAAAAGGTGTAATTTATCTAGTCAGAGCAATTACTATTGCTATTGGTAAAATGTAGTCCAATACTATCTGTCGCATATTTCTATTCCTCCTTTTCCCTACTGAAATTTGTTAACATAGTTTTTACTTTTTACTAGATTTCTTGTCTACTCCCTTATTTCCTATGTTAATGTGAAATTTGAATTCATGACTTTTGCGTTTATGTTAAATTCCTTCTATCTGATGATGGTTGCCGTATAGCAACCGAAATTAATTACATCATAATTTAAGTAAAACATCACTAAAACCTTGGCTCTTCCTCAACAATTAAATATAATGAGTTATAGTTATCATTCATTCATGATATTCTCTTAGAATTTGACTTAATTCTAATTTATTTTGACCTCTAATCATTTGAACTTTATTGCTGACGTAAGAGGGAGATTGCCCCTTGATTCATGAATGCGAATCTAACGACGCCCTCGTAGTTAGACGCCCTCCTGGTTAGCAGTTGAGTTCCCGATTTCATCAGTTAGCCGCTTTTACTTTCTTCATGAATGGAAACTACGAATGAATGGTGTATGTATCGCTGTTGAGGATAATATTCCATCTTCATTTTGGTACTTGAGATTCAGACGTGAGTAACAAATTTCTTTATGTTAATAGCAAAAACAAATTCCAAGCCATTTATTTGGAAACTCGTGCAGGTGCCAACAAACGGAAAATTTGCCGTTGACTATTAGTTAATACTTGTAATCGTAAATACTTAGTCAAGAAAGAGAACGTGGAAAGTCTAAGCAATTAGTTGGAAAAAAATATTATGCGGTAACTACGGAACTGATAACCACTCATTTTTTGAATATCACATTTTTTGCAGTAAATCTAGCACAAATTGTATTTCAATATTAGTTGGGTTATCGAAGAAAAACTCTTTGTTAACCTTTCGATGTATGAATTAAAAATACACGTTCGTTTACATACCGTAATCGTTTTGTCATCATATATTTTATCAGCTTTTACATTACCAAAGACTGAATCAATTTGTGGTTAGGAATAGAAGACACTTAGAATCAGGAAATATAAAAGAATAAAATATCCCTGAATAACTCCCTGATTTGTCTTTCAATAGCCTCATTTTTATCAGCAAAATTGTTTGAGGTCATAACGTGGAAGAATGAGGTGATAATGCGTTTCGTAACCTGCTCAAACTTCATTCTTGTTGACTAACGCAAATATTTTCAATAGATGTGTCATTTCTTTCAGGTATTTTTATGTGTTTCTTAGGAAATTGCGAGGTGAATCTCTGAAGTTGGAATGGAGAAAGATTATGTGAGTTTGATTAATTCGTGGAGATATTTTTGTGTTTTGAAGTTAGAAATATCTACTGAATTTTGAATATGCCTTCTTGAGGTTGAAAGTAATGTCAACATAGAAGCTATTCTATATTGAATTCTGATTACTCATTTTGCTAACGCGTAGCAATGTTATGATGCGATGCGCCTCTATTTCCAATATCCCATCCAGGGATCGCAATTTTCCGTTATTTTACTAAATTAGTCTAACGTGAATATTTCAAATTTATGCATTCAAGCCCCGGTTTTTCCCGATTTTCCATTTTCCTGGGTGAATTGCGATCCCTGGTCCCATCTGATGTTTATCCATGATAATCTCAATGCAAGTGCCTTTATAGTGGATGTCTTATTTCTTTCAGTTCTCATGAGTTCTGCGACTTTGATCTCTGAAGGAAGATGAGACATGGAAAACCTAACGTGAGTTCTGGTAATTTTTTCATTTTCAGATTGTTCATTGCCTCAAATTCGTAAGTTTTGAGTCCTGTTGCGCAACTAGCCACTGGATTTAAAATTACGTTGTTTGAGGCTGGGTCGGCATATCTTTCAAATATATTTGTTAATTGATGTATTTATTTCAGTCGTTTTGTACCGATGGTCAGTGGATTCCTGTGTCATGCTGATTACAATATTAACAGTATGATCTGGGAGTTAGTTGATTATTGGAGTGTACGGCATGTATAGCAGGAAAAAAATTCAAGTGAGTGAAATTTGTGGTCATTTGTAGTATTATTCAGTTTGATTCCGGTTTAGTATCATCCTGAGTACAGCAGTTATGTAAAAATTTGTCGAAATCTTATCCGTGTGATTTACACAAAAACCCGTTAAGTCAAACTGTTAATCCTGATGAAATCCTTCACATTTGTTTAGTCTGCTGCGATGTTCTTCTATCCGTTGCTGGATCGCGAGGATTTTTGTATAGGGACAAAAGGCGGAGTTCTGTCTGATGTCCGCTTACTCGGTGGGAACTGTCATTGGTTTTATTGGAAAGATTCCTTAAAATGGTTTGTTAAAATGTTTGTCATTGGTTTGTTAAAAGTCTTTCCTTATTTGAACGCATCTTATTTGAACATGCCAAAGTTTTCTATTGAGCTAATGCGTCTTGCAGTGTCTTCGTTTCCAAAAAGGAAATGCTGTTTAGTTTTCGTGAGTTTGTAGGCTTGTTAAACTAGATACGTGATTACTGTTTATGACTGGATTGTAAACGGCAGATGCTTGATCGTATGCATTATCTCATGCCCGTTATCTTCTTCAGTTATAAAAGGTACATTTAGCTTAATCCTAGCAAATGGGGGGGGGAGATGGGATACTACGTGGAGTCTGATGGTATACCCGTGCATTTATCAGCAACCGCTGCTGATAAAGACAGATTATCATGAAAGAGGCGTCAATATTTGAAGCTGTCAAATCTGTAAAGAGGAAACATGAGGCATTAGACGAGTGAAGAATCTTATTGCATGAAAGGGATAAAAATTGAGTATGACAGGAAGCCATTAAAAAAGGCGATTTGATCGGAGTTAGACAAGCAAATGAATTGTTGGACAATACTCAAAGTAAAGTGAAGTTCGGCACACAGAAGCATTCGAGTTGAGTGAATAAAGAAACCGTGTCACACAAAGTGGCCAAAAGGCTGAAGACTTCCAAAGAACTTGATATTTTGTTGTATCGCCCTGCCACCCATGCTTCACCTAGATTTCTCGCATGCTCAACTTTAGTATAACATGAGTTGTCATTTTATTTTCGTTGTAGATGATGACATGACGGACAGTGATCGAGAGAATAAATTTTCTGACTACTACAGTTAAATTTGACATATGCGCGCATAAGTGTATAATCTTTGGTATTAATGGGTTATCCCCCCCCCAGGTTTTCAAATTTGTCTAGCACCTGCAAAAATATATTAATCGCCACCAAACTTCAGGTACACGTAATTAAGCATATTTTCTACCTACATATAAAATTTCACGCAGATCAGACAAGTACTTGTTGCATTAGAGACGATGACGTGAAGTGTAGCGATGTCTGCTGCTTGATTTGACTTAGTCTGTTCGATGCATTATTGCTACTCGTGCGTGCATTGTTCTCTCCACCTCTTTGTTTCATCCACTGTTATTTGAAATCTTCCCACGACCACTACCTTGCCACACCTTTATTAAGTTGAAAATGTTAGTGTAAGGGATATGGCTTGGTCATCATCACTTCAGGAGTTGTCGGGAAATGACTTCGTTAACTTTAAGTGCTTTCTGCTCAGACGATGAGGTCAGAAAAAATCAGATCAAGCTGCAGCAACGCTTCACTTCAAGTTATCGCCCCCAATTCAGAACTTGTCCAATTTGGACAAGTTTTGGTATGTCGATAGAAAATATCCTCACTCACGTGCACTTAAAGTTTTGTAACGATTGATTCATTTCTACGGATTTTACACAAATTTGAAAACGTGGGGGATAGCCCATAAGTACCTAATCTTTTGTAATGAATATATATTCCTTCATACGTTCGTGTCTTTTTACCGATATCAAAATTACAATAACAACAGATGAATCTACTTCGGACCATAAACTGATTACAAAGCGGAACCTCCTGGTATGAGCTCATGTTAGCGTCTAAGGGAAAATGCGACTTTATTGTTTTCCGATGAATATCGATATTTATCTGTAGGGCGAATTGGTACTTGTGGGTTATCTCCCCCCACGTTTTCAAATTTGTCTACAATCCGTAGAAATGAATCAATCATCACAAAACTTCAGAGACACGTATTTGAGTATATTTTCTACCTACATGCAGAATTTTATGCAAATCTGAAAAGTACTTTTTGAATTAGAGACGATGACGTACGTGGAGTGTAGCGATGTCAGCAGCTTGATCTAACTTCGCTTGACCTCATCATCTGAGTAGATAGCACTAGGTCAACAGTCATGTCGCGACAACGTTGCAGTAGAAGTGATGATGATCCGGACCACATTCTTTCCATTGGTGTGCTTAATTTAAGAAATGTGTGGTGGGGTTGTGGTCGTGGGAAGATTTCAAATAGTAATGGATGAGACGGACACGGAAAGAGAACAATGCACACACGAGTAACAGTAATGCGTCGAACAGACAAAGTCAGATCAAGCTGCTGACATCGCTACACTTCACGTCATCGTCTCTAATTCAAAAAGTACTTGTCGAATCTGCATATTTTTTGTATGTGGGTAGGACATATTCAAATACGTGTATCTGAAGTTTTGCGACAGTTGATTCATTTTTACGGATTTTAGACATTTGAAAACGTGGGGTGAATAACCCATAAGTACCGGCGAATTCATCAAATTCGCTTGATAATTGATATTATCATACTAAATGTATGGGCTGTTACTTTTCTTTGTTGCTTTTCTATTTACTGGAAAAATTTCTGTCGGTTTTTTTTATTCCGATGTTTCAATCATGGTTTCAATACTCGACTGCGCTAACCACTTTTGATGCAAACGCGGAATAATGATGTTCGAATGACGATTTAAAGCGAAAAAGCACGGTCATGTGTACAGTGCTGCTAAGTAGCTAAACTGCATTTATTTTGTTACGGGTGTACACAGCTCAAAATGGTTGGCGAAATTCATGGCTTGTCAGATACAGACGCCCAAGTCATGGCAATTTCTCTGCATGAATTTCGACACCGCTGGCACGCACACATCACGCATCTGGTAACAGACGCGCGCCGGTAACACACACTCACAATATGTTAGTAACTCGTTGCAAGCATTAAGGGAACCGGTATGCATCAGTTCCAACACACGCGCGCGTGCGTTCATGCGCAGGTTTGGCAGTCTTATTCATCGAATGGCTTCTCATTGCAGTAAACCGAGACAATAAGACTCCTTTGATAGATGTGGATCAGCCACTTATCTCATCGTACGATTATTGCGGAAATTTCCAACAGAACGAGGTGATATGAGGTGCGCTTACAGCAAATGAGGGACTTTGTTATTTATGGAATGGCATGCCTTTTACAACAACGGTACTTCGCTGTTTTTTTTATTCTTGATCAAAACCAATCTGGCGTCAATGAGGAATCTTTTTGAGTGTTCGACAAGTGTTTCGGTGTCTCAACTGATAGAACGATTTTCAAATGCAGCCATTTGAGTATGCAATATGATCTACACTACATCATTGTTGCAAACCATTTGAACACGAAATGGATCAATTCATGGCGAGGGTATAAGTGTGTACTGTCTTCACGTAACTGGCCTGGATAACATGTAAAAAATTAATGATGTCCTCAAAGCTAATAAGAAAAAGAGGTGTAAAATTCACTAATCAAGATTTGTCGTGTAGTCGAGCGCGGACTAATAATTTCAATTATTGCGTCCACTTTCAAATTGTTGCACGCTATCGCAATTGAATAAATACTTCAAAGTACTACATACAATCAAATTTTACTCCTTAATGCTTGATTATTATTACTTAAATTGCTGTGCAATGATAATAAATTCTCGTTTCGATGATCTTCACAACATCTCATAAAGTTCAATATTTAGATCTACTGATAAATTAGTTAGTAGCCACTTATCTTCGGTAAAACAAACCGATAGAAAAAGTCTATTGTTAAACTGAAATTTTATCATTAAATTGCGTGGTGCCATCAGTCTCTATTGTAAAAGGCCTTTCTGTCCGCTCTAGTTGTCAATGTGCATTGTATACATGTGTTGATGTGTAATATATGTTGTTTGTTTTTATTTGCTTAAGCCAATTTTATATCAAATTTTCTGATAATTCATATATATTTTTTCTGTTGTATCAGGTAATTTCTTGTCACAAAATAACATTTACACGTTAGATTATTGCCAAGCTTGGCAATTGCGATTGGCGTGGCCGGGCAACGGTGGGCACAGCAACGATACATGTACAACCATAGCCCAGGCTTCTTACAAAGAAACAATCTGCAAACAAAAGTAAAGACACAGCTCTGTTCAGAAAAGTCATTTAGTCACGTATTCGGTGAATTGTAAGTGAACTTCACTCTGCTTTTATCTAAGAATGAAGCAATTGGTTTTCATTTGTGCTATTACTATATAACATGCGCCATAGAGACATGCGCTCTTCAGATTTAATAATCAACTCACATAAAATAATACAATGAAGTCTAATTGAAAGAATTGTATATCAACAGGGTGCTCTTATTTACAACTGGGTTTTGCAAGACATCTGAAAAAGTAGAATAGACTATTATTTGTTGCAATTTGGACGCTGATTTCAGGTAAAAAAATTCTTGATTTATTATTAAAATTCGTTTTGGTTCTGTAATTACTAAAAAGGGGGTAATGAAAAGGAATTTTGTTGCTCGCTTACAAATATTTTCAAATTCATGCAATATCAGCTGATTTTCACTGGTTTCGTTGCACAGAAGGCAAAAACACGTCTATTTCCATATCTAGCCCTTTATAATATTAAATATCTTTGTAGGGATCATAGAGTAAATATGTTGGGTATAGTGGTAACTCCGCATTTATTAAATCCCCTTGGTGTAAATCTTTGGTGTATACACTTCCGATTTCATTAAATGAACTCAAAGGAGATACAGTCGGAATTGTCTCCAAATGTGAGATATGCGCAATTATGCAGCTTTGAAGAAATTATAACGGAATTGACTGATCGTGATAGCAAAAAGCAGAAGGAAATTATATTATTTTACTGATAGTCCGTGTCTGGCAGCCTTGGTGAGGTCATGTTTGCTAAATTGGCAACTCACCTCGATGACCTGCGCTAAATTGATTTCCTGCTGAACCTCAAGAGAATCTTCTTAAGCGTCATCAGCTAACAGCTGCCACTGGCATGGCAAGATCACAGAATCACAATGACAATGATTTCAATTAACTTTGAAAGATGTAAGTGGGTCCACATCACTATTCAGATTCAGGAAAGGAAACATGACTTAAATGAATCACAAAATCAAGGCGGTGAAAATTGAATTAAAAACTTGAAATTTTAGCCAAGAAAGCACGGTAATATCGCGACTTTTTCATGAAGACTTCCATTACAATACGGAGCATGAAATTCCTTTGATAATCAGCTTGATTTCCGCTTAGTTGGGATGATTATTAGCAAATATTAATTCCTTTTGATATCTAACTTGTTTCATACTACTTACAACAGGGAGTCATCTCGGTAGTATTTAAATTAGTAAAATTTTGACTTTTTTAACTGCTCAATTAATTTTTTGGACCACGCGGGAACGTAATCTCCGCAAAAACTGAATCTTTTGATATAAACATTTTCACTGTATACAGACACTTCTTTGAGTCGACACTCTCCTATATATCCCTACTCTATGGTCTGAACTGAAAGAGTTGAACATTCTGCATGTATGTTCACGCACCGTTTGTTTTGCCTTGCATTGGATTTAAAGAATGATGTAATTATTCTTGGAATATGTTGTGAACTTCAAGACTCAAAATTCAACCGAAGAAAACTTTCCGCCAAAATTGCTTTCTTCTGTTTGTAGTTCTGTAGAGTATAAGGTATGCAGCATGGTAGGTATGGATGACCAAAAATTAGATTCCAAAAAAATTGCCGACTTTTTTATCTGAATTCACATGTCTGCTTGACGGATATTATTTATTGTAAACAAATGTGCAAAACATATTCCTTTCTGAATTATTTGTAAGTTGGTTTTGATTTGAGTTAAGAAAGCTATGCAAATCATTCGTGCAACATTCATTCTCCGTATGCAGTGTTATTTTTTAATTGAATTAGTTATGTTGAACATCACGAACATCCATCATCTTGGTTATACGACATATATATTTTCTTATATATTTTTGATACTGCCGCCACTTTCCTTCTTACAGGAAGATCGCGTTACGGCCAGCTCTTCAATGTGTTCTACAAGCTGCCCAATCAGCGTATCGGTACTAATGAAAGGTCTTGTATCTTCGGTTAATCATCCAGTCCAATATATATCTATGTAGCTGCTCCGATTATGGGCGCCAGAAAGGACAGATGCCGATGTTGATCGACGAAAACGTCACCAATACATCCGCTATGCTCAGTTCGACTGCTTTTACTCTCAATTGAATGTTGGAAGGAAGAATCTATACTGTTTTTGTGCTCTTCTAACTAGTATGTCAATGAAAACAAAATGATTTCACTGAAATTGCTAACCTGTCAATCATAGACTTCTTCTGTCTCGATGGCCTGTAGGTAAACATTTCTTTGAGAATCATAAACCGCTGACGTTACTAAGAAAAATGTGAAGACACTACAAAGCCCATTGTGTTAACGGCATGTTGCAGTATTGGATTATTGAAAGTGTACTGTGTAAGAATATTTTCCAACGTCCGAATATACGTTACTGTAACTCCTTTTGTGCTTGTCTATTTGGCTGGAAAACACTCCATGCATTCCGCTTGTTATTTGTTTGGACAGAACTCGTGCTGCTCCTAATTGTATTCCATCTATTTCAGAAATCTTCAAGAATATATCTTACATTCAATTACATTGAGTGGTTTTCTATTGAAACGTAGTAATCAAGTTTTTGGTCTAAACTTTAAAAATTTTGAAATATTTTACCAAGCACTTCAAAGATCTTCGAAGATTTACCAAGTTTTACTGACCCGGGTAGAGTGTCGACTCAAAAAAGTATCTGTCAAACAGTAGGGACTTAAAATAAGTATGTCAGGTAGAGTGGTAACTCCGCATTCATTAAATGCCCAATATGTATACACTTTCGATTTTATTAAATGAACTCAAGGGAGATATAGTCGGAATGTGAGATATACACATTTATGCAGTTTTGAAGAAATTTTAACGGAAATGGCTGATCATGATAGCAAAACAGAAGGAAATGATATTATTTTACAGATTGTCCGTGTCATGACAGGCTTTGTGAGGTAATATTTGTTAAATTGGCAACTCGATGACCTGCCATTGCTTTCATGAATTAGAAATATGAAATTTCAGCCAAGAAAGCACAATAAGATGTCGACTTTTTCATGAAGAATTCCATTAGAATGCGGCTCATGGAATTCTTTTGATAATCATTTTAATTTCCGCTTTCTTAGGATCATAGAGTAGGGTAGAGTGTCGACTCAAAAAAATATCTGTTATACAGTGAAAATTTTTGTATCAAAAGATTCAGTTTGCGGAGATTACATTCCTGTGGTCCAAAACAATATCTGAGCATTTTTGAAACCGCTAAATTTTTGCCAATTTATATACCGACATGATGTCCCTGAATAAGTAGTATGAAACAATCAAGTTGGATATCAAAAGTAATGGGTATTTGCTAAGAAGCATCCTAACTAAGCGGAAAATAGGCTGATGATCAAGGAAATAAAATGAACCGCAATATAATGGAAATCTTCATGAAACAGTCGAGATCTTATTGTGCTGTCTAGGCCAGAGAGTAAGTATATACGTAGGTATAAGTGTCGACTCAAAAAAGTTTCTGTATACAGTGAAACTTTTTATATCAAAAGATTCAGTTTTTCCGGAGATTACGTTCCCGTGGTCAAAAAAATTATTTGAGCAGTTTTAAGAAAGCCAAAATTTTGCGAATTTAAATACTACGGAGATGACTCCCAGTTGTAGGTAGTATAAAGCAAGTTGGAGATCAAAAGGCGAATATTAGTGAGAATCCGAATATTACACTGAGGAATTGGCTATCAATAGGGCTCACCATGTCAAAAATGCTCTTCGAGTTATTCACCAGGCTGAAACTACAATATGAATCTATGTATTGAAAATAATTAACAGAGGGCATTTTAGGGCCAACTGGAATCGATCATCGCATGTCTTTCAGTGTCAAAGATGTTGTCAATGTGCAGTGTATAACATACGCAGTATATGTTGTTTGTTCTTACTTGCTTAAGCCAATTTGATATCAAATTTTCTGATAGTTCATATCTATTTTTTCTGTTGAATCATGTAATTTCTTGTCACAAAATTGCATAAAGGCCTACACGTTAGATTATTGCCAAGCTTGGCAATGGTGTCTAGTTTTCATTTGTATTATTCATGCGCTCTTCAGATCTAATAATCAACTGACATAAAATAATGCAATAAAAGTCTATTTGAAAGAATTGTATCAGCAGTACTCGTATTTACAACTGCGTTTTGCAAAACCTCTGAAGAAATAGAATGTTGGACTATTATTTGTTGCAATTTGGACGTTGTCTTTAGACATTTAGAAATTTCCTTATTTATTATTAAAATGCTTCTTAGTTCTGTGATTACTAAAAAGAGGCAATAAAAAGGAATATTTTTGCTGCTCGTCTACAAATATTTTCAAATTCATGCAATATCACCTGATTCAATTTATTGTATTCACTACATGTTGCATGCATGTGATTTTCTCTGGTTTCGTTGCACACAAGGTAAAAACACGTCGATTTCCTATGTAGCCCATTCTAGGCTAGGTGAAATATCTTTGTTGACTTTCCTTAATACACTATCACTTATGTAAGATAATTTTAAAGCGCACAATTATCAGATTGTCTTTATAATAAATATTCTTTCTAGGTATGGTCTCTTTGTCGCAGGGTTTCTGAGCCTTGGTCCAGCTACCACGTCTCCGGCTCCTACTCTCTACCACGTCTCCGGCTCCGACCCAAGACCCTTACACATATTGTAAGTCCTCCAATTCAAAACCGAATAAGAGACTTTCACAGAATGATATATACCCGATGACTGCTGCGAATCTGCACGTCTGTCGAGTTCTACCTGGTGCCTATTCTTGTCAAACAAGATCACAGTTGGCACACACATATCCAATGGGAGCAGGCTGAGGTTTTCGATGCTAAATGACATCTGTCTCTGTTTTCTGTGTTCAAGTGAGAAGTTCTACGGCGTGTAGAACCATCTCTAGGTCATGGAGTTCACACTGTTAAGAAGCTAAACACATTTAGATTTATCAAATCGTTATTTTGTCGTAAAACACAGCATCTTGATTAAGTTTTAGCTGAAACTTATTGTCTTTCAATACACTTTCGTGCATATCATTGATCGGAGGCATAAACACACACAGGATAGAAAAATGACTATCATGTTAAAAATTATGACTATAATGTGAACATGCTTCCTGCTCAAAACTTTTTATGAGGCATGAGTCGCAGAGGGAGCCATGAAAAATTTCTCTATTCATGTTGGGCTGATGGAAGTCTCTGATTTAGTCCTTATCACAAAGCCTGATCTCTTACCGCCTAATCAGAGGCGAGAACAAATATTTCATATTTTCATAGCGAGGCATCATTGATTAAAAAGAGATATTACAGCATATACACATCGAGAAATATTTTAGTCCGTGAAAGGGCTTTCAAAAGCTTCAATCCGCACGCTGTTGGACATGCATATGCACTTTTTTCTGAACAGGAACCGGGTAGAACTCTGCAGACGCGCAGATTCGTAGCAGCCATGGATAGGGCGTGCTGCATTCTCTGAAAGTCCAATTTTCAGCCTCTTTCCCTACAGAAACAGGTGCTGCCGGTCGGACGAGATGATAAAACCACTTAGCTGTCAGGGTTCTAATACTCATCAGTCAAGTGAAAACATATTTCCACATTGAACTAGAATTCTCTTATTATATCAAAAGTACCTCTTCAGAAGCATTCTAATACTTCATCTATGTATTTATTGAGAATGAGACACCTATGAAATAACCATACATTTTAAAGTTATAATAATTAGGAATTAATATGTACATTAAAGTTGTGGCGAGAATGCATGTGCATGTTTTTAGACAGTAGTCTTTCTGCAATAGTCTTGTCAACTTTCTCCGTCAAACAAAAGTACAGAGAAAGCAGTGCATACAAAGCTTAGGGAGGGAATGAACCATGATAGTGAAAAAAAAGGATTGTCTTTTCACTCGGTGATTTAGTAGAGAAGGCAAGCCTTCCTAGCCTCGATCACACCTGCGCGCCAAAGGTCACGTCAGAGACAAAAATGAAATACTAGTTTGTTTGAGAACATTGCATCTTACCCTCACGTTAATCGTGTGTGATGGCTCCTCTAAAGAGGATATCAAAATCGAAAGTGTACTCATATTTTTTGGAGAAGGATCTTCGTGCCTCATAGAGACTGGAGAAAAACCGTGTGAAGCATGCATCAAGAAGATGGGGGAGCCGAGTCGCATGCATCCAACTTAAAGAGACATTTGATCAACTTTCATCGAAAATGATTGATAATTGATGCAATGATCACTAAATATCGATTCAGGTAAGCCTATAATGATCTGTGATGTAGGCTACCAGTTAATGTTTCAAAAAACTAAGCTTATATACTTGCCACCCGGAGTCGGAGTCGGAGTACTCCGCATCCCTGGTTTACGCACTTTAAATTTAAGGATAGGTTCTCGTCGTGGAGCATCAGGTTTCCAAAAAACCACATTATGGAATTTTTACCATATTATGCGAGCAATTGGAGGATTGGACATAGGGTTTTAGTGGGTACCAAAGTTTGAGAAAATTTGATCGAAGCAGTTAGATCACCTATAGTTGGAACTGAACAAATGGCCTTAACTGAAGTGTGTGTGAGATAGAAGATTATTCCCCACGCAAGCCATTGAAGTCACTACAAACAATGATGCGAAGTCTTTGACCAAAGGACAACCCGTTTTCAGATTGACAGCATCTAATGAAATAAAAACATGATTATCATTAATTTGATCAATAGGTAATGTTTTTTCATTTATTATCTCCAAGGAACTTCATTGATGAGCGGGTGCGAAATAAACAAATTGGTCTAATATTTTTCCACAGAACCAATCTGTTTGATCATTCGGTGTGTTAACTGCGGAAGCAATCGGTCTCAACGGGAAAAAATATTTTCATTTTTATAATGAAATTTTATCAAAGTATAAAAATTAGCAGGTTGAGACTCTGAGACCTTCATAAGTTGAATATCTGCATTATTCAATTTATTTCCAAATGTACTCTTGATAATCTCGTTTGCCTGCTCTTCTAGGGATTTATGTTTAGTTATGATTTGTGCTGCTCGCAATGACCAAATTTAGCCTAATTTATGGCCAGACAAGTTGAGATGTTGCACAACAGGCCATTCTGCCATTCGTGCGACTGAGGTGCGACTGACCATCTCTTCCATGACCAGTCGAGCTGGTAGTTAACAATCCAAGGATGCTGCAATCTTTGTGATCTGGTATTCATGTTATTCTATTGCGTTCGGAGAAAAATCATGGCAAGTGTGCCTACATAAATACATACAAGTCATTTTCTTGAACATCACTGAGCGGAATTTCAGCTTCCTATACTCGTACACTATTTGACACGACTCTAATGGATCATCTGCCTACTCTATGTTTAGGACTTTTTTTAAATGAAAATTGAGATAAATACGAGCATATCCTTCGAAAAACGAGATATTCTTTTTCCAGTTTAAAAAAAACCGCATGTCAAATTGCCAGTCTAGACGAAAGAAACAGGCATTGTACACGCCTCTTGGGATCCAAGTGTTCAAAATTGCTCTTAGAAACTTTTTGAAGGATATCGAACTTGTTATAAATGTCAGTTACATGTAATCTACAGTATGAAAATAAACTTGAATGCCACAATACAAGAAACTCGCATAGTTTGATCACCAAGAACAGCTGCATTATTTGATTTTCTCTCCTGTATTTTTGATTATTATCATTTTGCTTTGCGATCCTCAGACTTAATGTATGATGCCCAATTTGGAATTTCTACAAAAAATCTTCAGAATCTTTATCGCAGCAAGTGATCAATAACCCGGTTCCATCTTTTGTTACGTTGCATCTGAAAAATTTAAATTGACTCATTGAAAGATGAACAGGGGAAACATAACACTACTCATGCGACCTAAGTCGACCTAGCTCTGATTTCAATGAGTTTGATTTTTCAACTCTTGATATTTCTTTGATTCAAGTGCAAATATAGTAGATGTTATTCATTGTCTTTGGATCGTGACGCGACTTGAGAGAGATAGTTTATGACTTGTCGCGTGTGCATCCGGCCGAAGGATCGTGACGCGATTTAAGAATAATAATGCAAATGGAAAAATTTCCGGAAAATTTTCAATTTTTTGAAAAATCTTAAATTTTTATGGTGATTGATGATTTTGCCTTAAATCAATGTTTTTGCAGACTAAGTCGTCTGCAAAGACTATGGAATATTCAAGGACCGAAAACTTCCCTATATCTGCATGTTCACTTTTTTGAAACACCTGCACCTTTTCCATGTATATTTCAGTTATTTCAAAATGAATTTCACCCATTGGAGCGAACCAATTGTAATAACGCATTCTTTAGGCAACCTTGAAAATCGATCAACACAGTGCGTCACCCTAGTGGTGGATAACTGACGCTGATTAAATCGTAATTTGCAGTAAAGTAGCGTTATCATTAACACGTCTGTGTCAGGTAGCCTCATATAAAGGCACCTGTAGATGCTTTCTATGCTAATCATATTGTAGAAATTCATCTTCGACTCTGAGACAGCGTCATCAAATTAGTAAACAGCATGCTGAGGTGTGTGATAATATACTTACGCCTTTTATGTTTTCTATTCATACTTGTATGTACATGTCAGAGATTCCACAATCCCGGAAAATCTCAGATACAGGAATCCGGGATAGAGTAGAATAGTAAATATGCTATGACAAAGCACATGTGCATGTTAATAATATGGGATGCCGGTGTGTGGTGATAGCAGAGTCGGAATTACCAAAAGTCTTTCAGTATCACAACTGACAAGTCGACTTATTGTTTAAATTATTTCGCTTTATGATAACGGCAATAAAATTAATTGATAAAAATTGAAAAATAATAATTGATATATAATAACTGATAACGGCAACGTTGAGAGTAACAGGTAACAGTTGTGAATTTCTGATTTTTGCATTTTAAATCTGCAATTTCGAGAGATTCTGGATTGGCAAAATGAAGACCCGGATCATAGCCTGCCTCTATAATCCAGACTTTTCTTGATACCGGTATTCGGTATTAGAAGCTCTGACCCGGGATCGAGATTGACAAAATATAAACATGCCAACCAATGGCTACAAGTGAAATGTCAAGATAATTAAAACTTTAACTATTTCCTCAATGCATAGCAGTAGGACCTTGAGATTCCAAAATTCCAAGCTCAGAATTGCGCGATTGAAGAATCTTGCATCTGCCTTCTTGCCGTAAGCTTGCCGTAAGCTGTGAATAACAACTGGTCAAATGAGGAAAATTCTTCCTGAACAAATTAATCGTGGGATTGAGTTAACCAGAGGTTAATAGTGCAAACAAAAACTGTGGTCTAGTGAGCAATTTGCCTCCTACAGATTTCAATCCCGAGAATTAGCTCGATTCCAGGTATTGTGAGGGCCTACTTCACCAATGCTCATATTCAAATTGGTCACGATAGAATAGTTCTTTCATCGCGACTCATTTGATTTGACCACATTGTACAGTGTCAATGACTCATGTCTTCATCCTCAGTGGCTTATATAGTAAATCGGAGCGAATCAAGACAATAAAAGAGTTTAGGTCTACAATTCACAACTTTTAAAACTATGGGAAAGATCTGGTATTATTGTTTTATAAAATATCTGCGTCATAAACAGCTATGAAGAATGATTCTTAAATGTGAATTTTGTTCGTATGGGCGATGACGGATAATGATTTTTCAAAGTTCACATGATTGTGCAACGTTATTTCAGATTGTAGGGCGATCTGACATAGTTTCCATAATATAAAAAGCCACTGAATTATTGCTACTTTATTCCATCGCGGCCACTGAAGGAACGAAGGCAACGTCAAATTCAATCGATACATAGAAATTTGAGTGGAAGGTGTTTGCTCATGGTAATTCATCAAATTGAAGCATCCCAACAAGATTCTGTCCCATGCCAATCATCAAAGACTACAAAAGAATGGTTCTCTGAAAGCCACGTGACACTCCCGTCAGAATTACCGTCAAATTCTGCTGACCTCAATGTTATTGAGAAATGTTGGTCTTATAAGAAAGACAAAATAAGAGCTCAAAACCCGACGTCCGAAAGTGATCAGATAGACTTTATCCAGGAAATCACGGCAAAATAACAAAAGCCGTTTTTAGTTTTCCGGACAGAATGCATGCAGTCCAGATGAACAAATTGCATCCAACTTTGAATTAATAGCCACTTTGTCAATAAATCACAAGTGTAATATTATTCACCATTTAAATGCTTAAATTAGGTAATAATGACTTCTGAGCTCTCAAAATGTTGATATTTTTATTTCTGATATTCAATGTTCAGGTGGCATAATTTTTTGCCCACGGTGGTGTGCATGTAGGCCCATAAATTTCTTATTGAGCCCAGAATTCTTCTTTGAAAATCAGTAGGAAATTATCTCTTTAAAAGTTATAAATAACTTCCGACGCGGAAGCAAAAAGAATCAAAACGTTTCCGACTTCGATAGAAAGCAACGTTTTCGGCCTTTGCACCTCCGCGGGCATGAACTAAAGGAAGCATAATTATACGAGTACTACTGATCCGAATCATGCAAATTCTGTTCTCAAACGTGGTACATTGTATTTATTCGAGGCATTTTCAGTATGCATGCATTTAGTCGTTTCAGCAAGGACTGTTTTAGCGTTGACACGGGGCACTGGTGACCCACATGTGTACAATAATTCACAAATGATTCTTGCATATTCGTACTATATGAATTTGGACGATAATTCCTATGGTTTTTCCTATCTTTTGTCCACTTAGATTATCCAAAAAGGAAAGCTTCAATTGATCTATTCCTCCCCCCGTTGTGTTTCTAACTCCTTACCGACACAAGTCCTTAAGTCCCCAAGTCAGTCTACAAGCTAAATTGAATAACTTGAACCCAGCTTTTCATTTTCATCAACATCCGAATCAATTCGATGGCACTCAACATAAAGCGATATAACTTTCATCATCAAAATGCAGTCGTTTTTTATAAAAAAATTATAAACCACGATAGTATCAAAACGATGATTTTGACTTGCATTCTATAAAAGAAAGTCTTGTTATCTGAAGCTGCATACATAACATGACAATTTCATGTCAACTATATAAAATTGTCGGGATTCATAACTCAGTTTTCTTCTGTTGTTGCTGCTGTAAATTACCTTTTAGATAGTCTTTCCACATTTCATCATTCAACTTATCAAGCCCTGACAGATGTTTCAAATTTCCATACAATCTCCGAGTTACAACATCTTCATAAAGCTGTTGAGAACGAATCTTTTTCAAATGATGTTGGTAGAAGCGAATGGTGGCAGCAAGCGCGGAGTCCCAAGGTGTGTAAGAAAAATTCCATTTGCTTAGGGATAGCGACACGTCAATTGCACCTCTTGTTACCGATGGGATCAAATACTGAGGAGCGCCGTCTTCAGAAGCATTTGGGAATCTAAACTTCACTTCTGTCTTTAAATTGAGAATTTTCGAAGTTTTTCGCAGCAAGTTTTCTAAAGTCAATAGAACAGGAGATGCAAAGTTGACTGCTTCAAATTTACCTCCTTTTGTGGGGACAATTATTTTTTCTCCAGCTAGTTTTGTTAAAAGTCGTGCAACATCATCGGCGTAGACAAAACTTATTCCCCAATATGGAGCAAAGACAGGTAATTTTAGAGTCTGACCGGTCGCTTCAGCAATTTCAAGAGCCACGATATATCCGAAGTACCTCACAGTAGAATCACGAGGCCCTAATACGTCAGGCAGCCGGATGCTGAGGACGTTGATATTATTATCCGCAGCAAACCTTCGCAAAGTTTCTTCACAACGATACTTGTTTTCACCATAATGATCCTTGCGTGCTAATTGGATCCGTTCTAAAATATCGACTGGTCGCACTGCATCTTCTTCTTTGGTAAGGCCAGTATGCGTTTTGTCAGCTGACACTTCATAAACGGAGTCAGTACTGATGAAGATATAATATTTGATCATACCAGAGATATCTCCGAGAATATTGTACAGCATCGATGGAGAAAAGCCGCTGAAATCTATCAAAATGTCAAACTGTGGCTTCGATTTTGCTAATTTCACAAATTCATCGCAGAGATAAAGGGGATCAAAGCGGTCACACTTGAGCACTTTCTCAACATGGCCTTTCAATAACGTTGACCAATCCCAATAATTGCTACCACGACTTATAATAGTCAGATGATGACCTGCTGAATGGAGACGCCGAGTAGCGTGACCACCAAGCAATCCGTTCCCTCCGAAAATGAGGATATTTTTCTTCTCATTGAATGATGATTCTATTGCCGATGGTAAAAACAACAAAAAGACAGCAGAGAGTCTGAGATACAAGCAGTTGAAGAGGCAAGTCATGGTCGAAGGAGGAATCTGAAGAAAGTGATAAAGCTAAAATGCTGCAACGTGTACTGCAGTCGATGTTTTGCGGTCTCGTGGCAGTGTTGCACTGACGTGTACCGGCTTATGCATAGATGTCTGTTTAGAAGATTTCGCCGCACGCTACCGGGAAGATTATGACGATCAGGCCGATGCGTCATCATTTCATAGCTGGATTTTTAAGAGGATACAGCATTTTAAAGCCAGCCACAGAATTAGCGAGTACGCAGGATTCCGACCACAGACCTAGGAGATGAGATCAGGCAGTCTTCCCTAATCCTAGGTCTGTGATTCAGACGCAACTAATCATTAAACATCTTACGCTGATGCCTAAATCTCAGAACCAGGGGTTAATTACAATTTAACTGCCAAGTAATCAGAGAATTTTAATTGCAACAGGAAATACATGTATTATGTTGCATCAATCAGTTAACAAGTAATTTAATAATCAATGAATTATTCAATGACAGCAATCAATTAGTTTAATTAATTGATGTCATACATTAGTGAATTGCAATTAATGGTCATTACCATTTGAATACGCAAATCCTTGATATTCGCTGTTCGACTTTGACATTCCACTCAACGCATTTGGTTACATGTAAGCTGCAGCTTCATAAGACACGCCATTATCAGTTTGTAGACAACTAGGGAGTGAATAGATATTAGGGCCTAAATGAAAAACATGTAGCTGTATTCGCAATTGAATGTGAATAATAATTAATTCAATTACAACGCAAGTTGATGAGTCACAATTAACGTGTCATGAAGCAAATGAACAACCTGACTGCGTAGATAGCAGCACATAAAGCAGGGTTTTATTAAGAGCCATTACAAAAGTATTGTGTTTTATGAGATTAAGATACTAAATAGCTTGTGTAAATAGGCCCACCCATTCTGGAGGCACTCAATTAGTGATAAGATATGCAAAGTAGTAGACCTATATCAAGAAGGTCATAGACGGTCGATGTTTGCCCTGCGTGGTGGCGTCATTTGTAAGCTAGCAAATAAAGTAACTTCACTATTGCTACAAATCGATCAACCAGTTAAATGTAATTTTTGATTACCCTTTTTGATCACCTATTAGGCTTATGGATTATATATTCAATTAATATCCATTTCAATTGGGTGTTCAATTGATATTGAGCAGAGCAAAACATGCAGAATGGACTGACCATTCTCCAAAATGTGGCCGCAAAACATGGCGACACATTTTTCTGTTAATGAGCTGCATCCATGCGTGCTCTTCAGATCATATCTATGAACGACGGGGCTGCATAAATCTAAAGATTGATTTAAAGTCAGAAATGGAGGCAATAAGTCAAGTTGTAAAATTCCCTTTCTTCTATTTTTCTCAATGTAGGCCTAATTTTACTAAATTGAGCATCATGTGACAGAAATGTTTCTACTTGTGCATACAGTCTACATCTGCATCTTTTATGCAATATATAGTTTTACATCCCTATCAGACAATGGACATCATGAAGGTGCAAACAAGCATCGCATGCAATGCCTTTACTACTCATAAAATGATAGCAGTGACACATCCCAAATTTTAGCGAGTTTGGACTGCAATGTGATTACAGGAATGTTGTAGACTACTTGTTTTACTACTCATGGGGGTACAGCACCCCATTCTGCTGGTCTATTTGCTTGCTGCTTTTGATAAAATAATCTTAAAAGTATAAATCACTAAGTAGTGACGTTAACTACCTGTGCATTATATTACACTATGAATCCCTGGTTCTATACCAAGTATAGGCTGAATGTGTATCCCATTACATTTATTTTCACCTATACAGAGCTAGCAGTGGTTTGAGTATCGAAATATGCAACTATGAGAAATTGCACGAAAAAAGTTGGAAGAACTGGCAAAAACCATTCATTTGCAAAAATGCCGTAACGCTCGCTACAAAAGTGGTCATCCGCATGGAAGTACCGAAGAAAAAAAGTGATAGCGGCATTCATAATAAATGTCGATGTTATGAGATCCGGAAACTTATTATCCACTTTTCTCAAAATCATGAAGTTGATTTAGCTGAAGAACTTTTAGTTCCAGAATAACCCTCCAAGCAAGGTATGTTGTTCAGAAGTGAGAGCAGCAGAACGAGATATTTTTCGCATCGTAGAGCCTAATTACAATACTTAACATTTTTCAAACCACTAGGATCCTTACAAAACCATCATTAACATCACAGATGTGAAGTGGCTGGCATGTGGTTATTGTCGTCCAGACACAATCCGTCCGTATTTGAATTTTGTAACATTTAAACTAGGCCTATATTTTAACAACATTTTGTAACTATATTCACTAGGTGACATGCGACGCACAATTACGCGTAATTACACATGACCCTAAACATCCGTGGAAATGCGTGACATTGCTGCAACATCTGTCGGCAGTCCTTTTACATAGACTTTGCGTCTCATTTGTCTGCATGTATCAGAGGCTAAACAATGTGATAGGACCTCAATTTCATGCTCAGGGAAGACAGAACATGCTTAGCGGTTCATCCATGGTTCAAGCGGCAACGCAGACAACCGTAGACGACGCGCAAACTATAAACGCTCGCCCGTGCCTATTCATAAACATTCCCCATGTTTTAACAGCATCAGATCAAGTGATTTCTGACTCTTAGTGCAGCGGGTATGTACGCGAGTAGAAGAATAGAATATCTTTAACTACGGATGTTTGGGGTGTTCCGTAATTACGCGTGAATTACGCGTGGCATGTCACCTAGTGTTGCTACGCTCGTTCATTGTGCTACGCTCACAACATCATTTATGCACATTAAACTCGTCTTGAGAGTATGGAATCAATTACAATCAAGAACAGTGATGACTCTGAGGCCATTTTCATTCTTACTCGATGTATTCCACACAGTACTCGGAGATTGATGGATGAACGGTTCCAAGAATTGTGATCCCTGGTTGAGTAATAAATGAGCAAGGAGAGCCAATCGCATGAAAACAACTTTTGAGATGATGTTTTAGTATTCGGACCAGGGCACTTTCCTACATAAGGCAGATTCCTACATAATTGGCAGATTGCTCCTCATCGTGGCTACATTGTAAATGGAATAATTAAATATTGAGTTGCGTCCTCAGTTGAAAAATGGAGGCAGACCTGAATAGCTGCCATTTCATCCAATCAGGAATCATCAGCAGGCCTAGGTTACATCTCTCAACATCGACACGACTCCCTATTTGAAGTTGCAGCCATGCCCGGGTTAATTTGAGATTTGCAATTAGCAAATTAGTGAAATTTCGATGGGCATTAATTCAATATCACTTTAAACACACTAATGGCAAATCGCCCTGCGGGAAATGGAAAACTAGGTAACTACCTATTTATACATCCATTATAGATTTAAGCCAACCGATTTCAAGAGAACATAAGTCGGCAAAAGTCTATACAGGCCATGATCATTCGTAATTCCTACATCTGCAAAATTCATACTTCCATGAAGAAAATGATAGACAAAGGAAGGATTCAAAGAGAAAATTGGCTCTTCGGCAAGAAGGTGCTGCACTTCAGATCTCATAATGCCAGATGTATTGACCTACGCGACTGTGCTCCTCGAAAATTGGTTGTTATAAAAGACAATATATCCGTTGGTGGACAAGAAAAGTTAAATCATGTAAAACAAAGGAAGCAGCAAAAGCACCCACAGCGATCATTTCATAAACTGAAACATTTCTCAACCAACGTTTGAATGACGACAGTGACACAGTATCTTAGTTTAAGCGGATGTGTCGAGCTACGAATCCAAGAGAATTCATTCAGTACAGCTTTCCACTTGCCAAAAGCAAGATCGTGAGAGGATCAAATGTCCACTTTTACTGAAAATGTTAACCAACAATAGTAGATAATAGGCGGAACCAACATCGTGATCATTGATGAATGGAGCCATTGCTCTTATAGCATGTTCGCTACTCTTGCCAAAAAAGACAGTAATTTTGAAGAATACTTCATGAATCTTTTAATGCCACACGACACAGCGACTGTGGAAATATCGCATCCCGATCCCACTTATCAAATGCTTTCGAATCATCGCTTCAGAGTTGGAAACGATGATACATGAACATGATATATTTACACAGTCTGTAAGCCTATACCCAAAAAAACTTAAGGCTTTCATTGGTCTCTGAACACGCGGATGAGCGAAAGAGGGGTGATGTATGCGAGCTATGGAAATATTTATATAATATAAGCTTGCTTGAAAAATTCTGCCTTGAACTATTCTGAGGTGCCCTCTCGAGCCAGAGCTGGAAAAATTCCACTGAAATTTATTAATTCCAATTCCAATGCAGAAATTTCAATTCCAATTCCAGTCAAAACAGTTCAATTCAATTCCAATTCCATAATGAGATTCAATTCCGAATTCCGATAATTGCATGACGCGTATATGTTAATGTATCTAAAGTTTCCTCGCTTCAGTCTAACCCATGTGCCCGTATCCTATCCTCGTTATTCCTGTGTGCCGTTCTCTGCGTCGTTCCTATGTGCGTTCTCATGTTCATAGTTCATATTTCTTGTGTACATGTATATATGTAGCCGGTCAGCCTACGACATTTTCGTTTCGTAAACGAGATATTCAACATCTTGTGAAAAAGAGAAAAGAAAATTAACAGTCAGCAAAGAATCAAACGCTGAGAGAGAGAGAGAGAGCATAGAAATTAACAGTACCATAGAAAGTCCTAGAATGGAAATTGCATGAAAATTATGGCACACGCCGGGGGAACTAAGTTGGGGCAAAACGCAAATTGTGCGAGCTGGTTTCCATGTTTTCTTGTTTGTATAAATATTTATCAAGCCAAATTGTGATCTGGATTGCTGCCCCTTGTCCAAAGATCATACACAAAAGCAATAGTGAATAACAAAATACTGCGGCGACAGGATGACAAAGAAAGAAATCCTTTAAAACGTTCTGTACGTTCATCATTTTGAAATATCGCTCCTATAATCTATCAAGAGTATTATCAGTCACATATGCAACTTGCAATGTCGATTTACAGAACATACATTGCTCCAGCTTGAAATCAGAGGTCAAGAAATCTCAGAGTATTCATTTTACTTGAAAGCGCTCCCCTGTTCACTATATTTGAACAATTTTCAAAATCTTTACATGCTTTCGAATATCAGCTTCCAAAATATCATCACACTATATCACATGTATCATTTAATAATTAATTGAAAAGTTCCAGCGACTATTCACTTATCTGAGAAATTATTGTCGGTGAAGAAGCTTTCAATGTGTTTATTCGACAAAAGCGCTTGGTTTCTTAACCGTATGAAGATCATCCTATAATTAAAATTTTTTCTATTGAATTCTTGAGATATTTTTACAACCAAAATGCACCGCCCACTTTCAATTATGACTTTGTGGACCAATTTTTAATTCGAATTTTGAAAAATAGTTGTTAATGACTGCTGCAAATCGACACAATATATCAACCCAGGGAAAAGTAGGCTATACCACATGAAACAATGCCACCATCTCGCTTAATATTATCTTCATAAAAATCCTACATTAATTTGCTGCCAACAACTTCCACAACCAACTTGGCAAATAGTTTGACTATGAATCAATGTTTTAGATCGAATCTGATCTACAAACAATAGATTTTTCCATGTGCCATCATTGTACATAGGCAAGATATCAAACTTCCATTCTAGTGTACTATTATCTACTTCTATGAGAGAGAGAGAGAGAGAGAGAGAGAGAGAGAGAGAGAGAGAGAGAGAGAGAGAGAGAGAGAGAGAGAGAGAGATGCGAATAAATCTATCAATAAACTGACAGAAGAAAGAAATTCGATGTGCGAATAGCGTGATTGTTGATGAAAGAAAAAACGACGATAAAAATGATATCATGAAAACTGATTAATGGTCCATGTTAAAAAAAGGAGATTAAAAATTCCGTAATAAGAACGAAATGTGGTCGGGTCGAAAGCTAACGAGCAGAGATTAAAGGAAACTCTTTCAATTTTCAAAAGAAAGTGGATTTATCGTCAAGTCTCAAAAATTTGCATAAATTAGAGACGATGAGAAATTGAAACAACAACAACTACCAACAACAACACATACGACATCTTCAGTAGCTGTTAGAAGAACTCCGGGCTCTCGCGATGTAACTTGACTACAGAAGTAACAACTACAACTGCCTACCAGCGAACAACAACACAGCAGCGTATGCGGCAACACATCAACGAGCGCGATTGAAGATTGACGGTAGTGACACTGATATTCATGATATTTATGATATTATTTTGGTATAAGTGAGTCCGATCGAATTGAAGTGAATTCAGCATCAAGAAGTGAACTGCAAGTTTAAAGTTTTTCTTTTATCGTTGAGGATCGTATTTGTATAACTATAGTCTTGAAAATTAATATTGTCAATTGATGTGATTGGAAGTTGAATAATATTTCATGCCATTGCCATTTTAATTGAATCATTAATTATTAGAATAATTTGTTGACACTGTCTATATTGTGATTTGAACTGACAGGCTGCCCTTTAATGCAAGGTTAATTTTCCTCTTTCCAAACCCATTGTTTTTCGTGTGTACAGCAATTAAGTTAATCTCCAATTTTTGTGCTTATCCAATCAATAACTAAATTCAACAATTGTTTTATTTTGATTAATTATCTTACATGATAAATAACAGATTGAACAAATATGATTATCATTTCATTGTTTGCTTAATTGCTGAATTAACATTGTCCGGGGGCTGTAGGCCCATCAAAGTCACAATTAGCACTCTTTATTCAACAATAGAATGAATCTACCTCTGTCGATCTATCTCTCTCTTATCTCTGCGTGCAGTTAACACAACGGCCGAATACTGTGATTTCAATTTTTGTACAAATAGATTTATCACAGGTCTATCGAAAAAGTGGAATTGAGGTTTATCGAGGTCAATTCCAATTCCAATTCCAGTAGATATAAATATCGTCAATTCCAATTCCGACTTTTCCAACTCTGTCTCGAGCGAACGGTTGCCCAGTAATAGGCCTACCTTTAAAAAATCCCTGATTCATCCGGAATCATGATCGTAAGCTAAGATCAGTGTGGAATCGCGGGAAGAATAATAAGTGAACTTCTAAAAACTTTCACATGAGCAACTAAGAAAACACACACTATTAAAACAGAGGAAGCTCAGACTGCGATCATGTCGACAGAGGGAAGACGCAGCAAACACTTGTGCAAAATAGAAGACTCGCCCGATCGCAGGAGATGAAAAGAGAAAGAAATATCAGAAGAACCGATTTTGATTAAAGTCAAAAATCAAGGTATTAGCAGAATCGTGTTAGAAGATCCACAACCTCTTTCTGAAATTATCTAGGCAGGTCATGATTAAGATGCTGTTGGTGCTATGTAACCCGCCTGTTCCATAGCCTATCCCCTTTTGTATTCAGCCTTTATATCATTATGACATAGACTTTTGTATAGACGTCGGTGTGAATTTTAAATTTTATAGTGGGCCTGTTAATTTCTTTCCTTTTTTACATGAGGATAGTTGACGGATGTTAACTGAAAGTAAATGTAAAAATAGCAAAAAAGAAAATAAAATATATATTTTAATAGCTTTTAATATTAGCTCTTTGAAATTCTATTCAAAATATTACAAATAGCCAAGACAAGCAATTTATTTAAAACGACGACCAATTATTTTGTGCAAAACATTGCCGGCCACTTTCACTTTCAATTTGGATTTGTGCCATAGAATAAGTATATTATGTAGAGCACATTAATTCCCTAATGTGCATGCAGTTTCGATTTTATTAAGTGAACTCGAGTTCAGACCCAATACCACATATGTGAAATAAACAAATTTTTCCCATTTGGAGAAATAAATACGGATTTGACTGATCATGATAGCAACAGAAGGAACAGTAGTATTTTGCAAATCCTCCGTGGCATGACAACCTTGGAGTGAATGTTTACTAGCAATTCGATGGTTACACTTGTATGCATACCAATGATTCCTATTGTGTGGTATGTTCGCAAATTGTTTGTTTGATTGTTCTACTTGTTTATCCGATAATAGACATTGTTGCAGGCGCTACATTCTATCTTGCAAGTAGCATTATTTTGATAGCACTTGATCCTTTCATTTATTTAGCTAATCAATTTACTTAGTCATTATTCTTATCTAGTTAAATAAAACTGCTGACTTCTATGTACCTGACATCAGCAAATTGTGTCTTACGGCTAGGTGAGGTAATGATATTGTAACTATGAAATCAGAGGAATAATACCAAATATACACTTTTGAAAGCTGGAATGAAAGATATTTTTTGCTATTTAAGTCAATATGTATTGGTTTGCATGAGCAATCTTTGGAATAACTTTTAGTGAAATTCGGACATTCCTAAAAGGAAAAAAACATATTTTAAAAGTATAAAACACGTCATAGCTTTGTATTCACTAACTAGAATGGTTGAAATAGTAGAGTATACCTATTCGTAATTCATAATGCGCATGAAGGCATGTACATCTTAGTTCGTGTTGTAGTGCAATCGCTATGTTTTAAAAATGATCATTTATTGCATGCAGGGATGCGGAGTTCTATCATTTTGGTGGGATTCCGACTCCGGGTGGCAAGTATTTATAGGCTAGTTTTTTTAAAAAAAGTTTTTACCTACATCATAGATCATAGGTTCACCTAACCCTATCTTTAGTGATCATTGCTGCATCAATTATCAATCATGCATGCGACCCGGCTGCTCCCATCTTGTTGATGTGTGCTTCACACGGTTTTTCTCCAGCCTCTACCAGGCAGGAGAATCCCCCATCCTTCTTTAAAAAGTATGAGTGCATTTTCGATTTTACTATGCGCTTTAGAGGAGCCATCACACACAAGTAACATGAGGGTAAGATGCAATGTTCTCAAACAAACTAGTATTTCATTTTTGTCTCTGATGTGACCTTTGGCGCGTAGGTGTGATCGAGGCTAGGAAGACTTGTCTTCTCTGCTAAATCACCGAGTGAAAAGACAATCCATTTTCCACTATCACGGTTCATTCCCTCAACTATTATAAGCTTTGTATGCACTGCTTTCTCTGTACTTTTGTTTGACGGAGAAAGTTGACATCAAGAGTGACAGCTATGCACGAAAAAAAATTTATTTTGTTTGCATTATACTTCGGGTCTAGTTATAAGCCGGAGTCCGGAGTCCTATTATTTGATAGGACTCCGACTACAGCAAAAATGATAGGACTCCGCATCCCTGAATGTATGCTTTAATGATGCATTCGAAGTGACGCTTTGGTCTGCAGTCGAGTTGACTCGGGTAATAAACGCATTCTTAGTGCGTACTGACCCCACTGATGACAGTTTATAAGTCAGACAGTTAATGGCAGCTCGTGTTTTGATTGAAATGATGTCTTTTCGTTGGTCATATTTTTCCTTCGGTGTATCGACAATTGATAAATTACAGTATTAAAGAAGTTTTCAATCATGTATGGCATTTGATGGGTCTGCTTGTTATGCAAACCGATGAATAATCGGAACATCGTCAAATATTATACGGTAAAATGTATTCTACTCAATAGTTTTGCAAGTAGTATGCTAATTTTTTCAATTTCCTTAATCTGCTTGAGTTGAAAATTTCGATAGCAAATCACACAGATTTTAGCCAAAAATGATTGATGGGTTCTCGTATAGATGAATCATTCCAAAAATAGCTAATCCATGTGTTATTGCATCATAAAGTGAAATATGTCCACTGTCCAGTGTTTCAAGAAATGTATTAGGTGTATTTTCAAGATGTTTGAGTGCCTTGAGTACGCTTGTACCGAGTGCCTTTTTATACATATGTCTTAGATAGGCCTAAGTGCTTCAAGTAATTGTTCCTGGTTGACCAACCTGAATCAATTAATTAATCGGGAAGATTCATAATCCCAATTTATTGATTGTTATCTTCACAATTATTGCAGTCAATGAATGCTGATAACTGCGATGCGCCTGTTTTTGATAAATATTTAAAGTAGACAAAAAATATAATTAAAGGGGTTTACACACGTTCGTGAAATGAGAATACATTACTCTTGATCTTATTTCCATTTTTGAAGCAATTCTGCATTATCCATTCATGACAGCTATGCGGACAATAATAAATTTCTACAAGGACTTGATTTTGTATTCTCTACCTACAGACCCATCTACAATGAATCCAAGTAATAAGCTGCTTAAAGGGTTCAATTACAATTAGTTGATAGTAACAAAAAATAATTCAATTTTTAGTAGGCAATCAATATTTAATGGCCCGTTATTAGAACAGCTCCCCACCTCCATTTTTTGCTTAAATTATGTTTTAATGAAGTTGAAAATCAGTTTCCAAATATTCCTGTCGGGTCTCTTTTAGAGTCAACGTCTGGTATTTATGCCGAATAGTCTAGTTTTTCAATGTTTGATTAAGTAAACTACGGGTCGAGTAAAAACGCTGTCGACCTTGTCCGCTACTCTCATTGGATTGTTAAGTTCAACTTTAAGCAGGCCTTGCCCTTCAACAGTCGTTACAAGATGGTGAAATCGGCATCCATTAGGCATACTGACAACACCTACAGTGCTCCAGACTCAGAAAGTTTTCATAGAGCTGATAATCCTGGTCGTTATGACAAGTGCTCTCGATTCCAAGTAACGACAGCCACAAAGTCTGACGATATTTCTGCAGTAGATATACATGTAGGCCTACTTGTGTGCCAATACAATATTAAGCTTACATGGAAACTCCGAAAGTTAGAATGTGAGTGAATGCATAGTAATAATAATAATATCAAACATATATATTTTGTGAATTGTAATCGAAAATTGCAAAGGACAGTAGTTATTGGTTATTGTACAGTGTTGTTGTTGCTTTTAGAATACCTACGCCTTGCTGAGCGTCTCGGCAATAATAATGATCGACCAGATGTTGACTGAACGGGTAACAATGGTAGCATGCCATGTAGCACATGATTTCAGTCTATGACTATATTCAAAAGTTTTAAGGAAAGAGTAATTTTTCGCTCCATCCGCTAAACGCCGCTTATGCTCATTACAATTAAAAGAGGAGCGCTATGATCTAATATTAAACGGACAAATGAATTATACACAAGTTTTCTATTCGTGAAGGTCAGAGACTCACAATCGACGCGAAGAATTGCGAATGACATCGACATGAGATTCCCAAAGATGCCCTTCTGGTTGAAAGTCACACCTAATATGGATAGACCGTCAACTTCAGTAACTTACAACCTGCTACTGCCCTCTAAAATGATTAGTGACTTGAATTTCTTAGAGTTAATCATGAAATTTGTGGAGCTCGACCATTCAAGCATGCACATGGCGGTTACCGATTTCTTGCTAGAAGAGTGGAAGACACAGGTAACGTCTTCTGAGTATCTTGCCATATGACAGTTGTTACTTTTCACTGCAGATGTAACTGTTGTAAGAGTAAGTAAGTACGGACCCAAGATTGAGCCCTGAGGTACACCTGATGTAACCTTAGTTGCCGTGATGCTAATGGCTCCAAGCACTCTATGGCTCCAAGTCTAACATTGATATCTATCGGTAAGAAATGTCAGCGATATCTTTCACTGCGAACATGTACATCCGCAGAATTAGACAACTTGCTCGTTCAGTTCGTTCCGAGATGGGATGAGTTGTATATCGCAAACTATTGGATGGCGCACACTCTCTCGAACAATAAGCTGTCAGCCGGTCTTTGGATACCAGCCAGTGCGTGCGTGTTGTAGTATCATTTTCGCTCACACACCGTCACACATCAATGTCCAGCTACATTCAGTGAGGAATGCCGAGAAGTGGGTGGTGAAATCATCAGGTGAACCCACACAGTTAGATATTTTGTTTATCTGCTTTGGTTTGCTAGAAGTGTGATTGATTCGAAATCGCCGGCATATCGTGGAACTTACTAAGTGGGCAAAAAGGAATTCCTAATACCTTAAGGGGATAAGAAAAAAAGTTGTTTGTCGCTTGCGGATTGCTTTCAATTCCTTCAAAGTGTTTTGATTGCCACAATTCCTTCAGATTCGAAGAATTCAGATCATTGCGCACAAGTTTTGGCCCCTCCGATCATTATTAAAAAAGTAGCAGGCGTACGAAAATTTGTTCACCTGATGATTTCACCATCGTCTTCTCACCATTCCTTACTGCATAGTGCATACACTGAATCAAATTTTAGCCAGACGATGTGTGTTTTGGTGTGTGCGAAGTGACATCACACCACGCACGCATCTCTCACTGGCTCTGGTGTCCTCTGCTGACAGCTTATTGTTTGCCATTTCCAATAGCAAGCGATACACGAATTATCCATTCGAGAAGGAGCAAGTTGTGTAACTCTGTGCCATTTTGATGTTAAGGTTAGATGCGATCCTTCCACTCTAGAAAAAAGGAGCGCGCAGATGAATCTGATTCTGTTGGTGAACCAATTTTCGTGCGCTTGTTATCTTCTTTAATAATGATCGGAAGGACCAACATTATCGAGAAAACTTGTACGCAATGATCTGAATTGTTCGAATATGAAGGAATCGTAACAATCGAGACACTTTGATGGAATTGACGCACGACTTCCTTCCCTACCACTGTTAGGAATTAGGAATTCCCTTTTGCTCACTTACTAAGCTCCAGCATGTGCGATCGTTTTGAATTAGTCTGAACTGAAAGAGTTGAAGATTCTGCGTGTTCACCAAGTAAATAAAAGTGACAGTAGCAAGCAGAGTTTATCAAAACTTAATTGCATCTCAATTTTCATGTATAAACTATATATTTTCGACAAAAGTTTTCAAGCCATAACCATATAAAAAGTAAGGTACAAAAGATTATCATTACAAATAGAAGTTATGTAAGTTAGCTCACATTACCAACAGCATTCCAAATCTCAACATTATCAAGATCGGAATGTGAGGTTTTCCCACGAGACCCTCGAAGGCATAGCACAACAGATTTCACAAGGTGGAAGGAGATCTTTGCTCGGATCCATTGAGTGACTTTTCAATATTCAACAAGTATCACCATTGATATCAAGATCGTCAGCTACGAGATGTCCAATGTCTGCTCATCTGCTGTCAAAGATTCTTCAACCTAATGTTCATCGCAGATATACATCATCATGACCTTATAATGCGAAATCAGCAGGGATATCCAAAAATAGTTTGATGCCACTTAATTAGTTGATTGCTCAATTATTCCAATTTCAATTAATTGATAGCTTGGAAATTGCATTCTTTGATCAATTGATAGTATTGACTTGCAATCATATACAAAAATAATAAATTGATAGATTGATTTTTACGAATATCATTTTCAATCAATTCATCTAAAGGAGAAATTAAATTGCAATCAATTTTTGGTATTCCCTGCCAATATGTAGCAATAGTTTGCAATATGAAATTCGTGACCAATGATCATTTTTAATTTTCGATCAAACTTCCAATACTACATGTAATACGTAATTGATTATATTTGATCAGAACGCGAACTTAGCCTGAAATATAACGTGTAAAATTCTTTTTTTCTATTTGTTTTGTAGACAAAGAATTCAGCCAATCACATTTAGACCATAACAACGAACCAGCAAAGACGTAAGCTGTTTATGCATTGACCACATATGGTTAAGCGCATATGAAGGCATGAATTGCTATGAAGAAGGCCAAGCACTTTATAAACAAAGGTGTCAATTATTGATTACATTGATATAATATTGAAAAGCAGCAGACCTCTACAATAAAACTGACTCTAAATTTTCGGCCACTGGTCACTTTGTGTTGAGAATCCCCGCTTTACAGCCTTCAGTGACACAAATATTCGGTGTGAACAGGCTCAACTGGAAGATCAAGAGCCGAAATGACGATTTATGCATGCAATGTTATCAACCATATATTTAATGCCATTCATAGCCTGAATCTACAAAATGAGGATAATTTTGATCACGCAATTCAATCACAGCAGGTAGGGTTAAAAATAACATGGTGTCTTTGTTTTTGTGTTTATCAAATGCCATCATTTTATAACGTTTCTAAATATTCCAACCTATTGGATGAGTTAAGTCAACGTCATTTTGTGACGTCTCTATTAAATATCCTACATTTTGAATGAGCTGTTAACATCATGGGTGGTTTTAATAGACATTATAAATGAACTCTGAACTGAAATTTCTTTAGCATAGAAACTAAATATGCCACATCAACGAGATACAATCTTTTCATATGATTTGGCATCTCTTCGCTCGGTCTACACGCATCGAATTTCATTCTGTCTGCTTCCCTTTTGAAGTTATGCTGACGCTTCTTTTACAACTTTTTTTTAGAAATGTAGGGTATGTTAAGTTGCAACCCGCGCTCGCATCTGCCTCTAAACAAACAAATACCACAGTTGTCTCGCTTCTATAGTGCTGCCTAAAACTTCTCCCAGAGGTGTAGCCGGCGCTATTAGGCTACTATCCACTAGTGTGCAATGTCCATCTCGGTCTCTGTAGATGTTAGCTGTCTATGTTATTGAATACTTTGGCAAGTGGGTCATTGCAATTGGGCTATTCAAGTTGATGATTTCAATAATAATACCGGTTTATTGGAGATTGAAATACGACTACATCTCTAAGACCGATAATTGATTGACAGGCAGGAATGAAGGACCTCTTCAAGTCTAATGCTATCATTGTAAACTGTGCAATACCAAAGCTATTTACGAAAGCGATGTACAAAGCGAGAATGACAAAATGTGCGAAAGCAGTATAGCTCGTGATCATACACTGCGAAAGCGATTGGCCTTCCTATTGGATTATCTTCATCATCCAATAGGAAAGCCAATCGCTTTCGTAGTGCATGAGCACGAACAATAGCGCTTTCGTACATTTTGTTATTTTCATTTTGTACATCGTTTTCGTAGACAAAATCAGCCAGCTTTCGTACTCTGCAGTTTACAGTGTACCAACTGAAATCTGACTCGATTCGTCTTCTACAAGCATAGTAAGTTCCGTTTTGTTGTTAATTGTTGCGCTCTCATGAGGTTAGGAGTGAAGGCCAATAAAGATAAGCACCAAAAGAGAAGTTTTATTTTAGTTTTATGCGCCGGAAGTACAGCACAACGTGCGCTAAGTGCATTCACTCTTCATGAAATGATGCCAAAAACTAACAAAAACAAAGCAGCTTATACTAAGATTACTATGATAACTAAACTTCAATCATTGGTGGGTATAATTGAGAAACCATTAAAATGAGGAATTCTCTAAACAAAGACAAAACAACCAACAGAAACACGTTTTTAAATCAATAAAAACATGTTTCAAAGTATTGTTTTAAAACAAGCAATGTTTTTTAAAGTCCAATAGCAAGCATGGCTCAATGAGGATTATGCGATCGTGAAAATCTATTGAATTTTACGGATAAGATCAAATCACAGCATGTTGACAATAACGCATCACGCTACCTATGAAAAGTCATTGAATTGACCTGTCATGCAGACAATTAACACCTTTAGAAGTATTTCTCACTATTATTCAAAAGTTCTATCACCTCGAGGCATTTTCGAGATTTGTTTAAACCGTGAAACAATCATAAACATTCGATTTCATAAATGTTTATTTGCGCTAATGATTGATAGGCATTTGATAGATTTGTGCATTATGCACGCGGTAGCACTGTCAGTATTGTCATAATTTGAAGCTCTCCAGAACCACACTTCTGTCACGTGTAGGTGTAAGCACATATTCATTGTAGTAAGTCATTGTAGGCGGGAATTGACCATCCTCTTCAATGATAAGAAATATTTCAGTCACATCATGTTTTACTTGGTTACGAAGCTCATCGACAGTGTAACTTTCATTTACGGAAAAGAAAAATTGGCAGATATTGGAATCATTGAGTAGCCTCACCAACTCTGTGAACGCTTTACGACAGAGCTTCAATTCATAAATCACATGAGGATATGCCGTAAGATGGGTAATTCGGACATCTAAATGTTCTTTCTCTTTAATTGCCAGATGCAAGTTGTTAAATACTTCTATTGGATTTAAAACACATTCCTTAAGTTAAAATACATTAATCAGCCAGAGGGAATCAATAGATACGAAAGGACTGTTATCAGTATTCGAGAGTATTCAATTCTCAATTTCTCTAATTCAGCTCTCAAAACTTCGAAAGTAAGTGAAAATAATGTTTTTATGATTTTTCATGGCGATCGATCGAGGATAGTGGTTCCTTGTTAATCAATCTGGCCAGGCTTCTGAACACAGCACTAGAAACGCTTGAAAAATCAGCCGGTAATTCATGCAGTGGTTGTACCCAAAGAGAGACGACCAGAATTCTTGGAATTGTGACGTCAGCGCTTGGAGTGAAACCATAGAATAAAATGTAGTCTAGTTTAACCCGTTCAATCTATCCCAACACGAGAGGATGTTTCTCAGATGCTGTCGCAATGACATGACTGATCACTTACTGCTAAGTGGCATTCTTTTAGTCCAGTTTACCTGACTGGATTCAATGTGCTACGAGCAGTGGCGGCGCGATTCCGAATCGTGGCACTCAGCGCATGATTAATTGAAAATCGTGCGATCCTGAATATTTTGAGATTCAGTCACTAGAAGATTACAGCTAATCTCACTTGCACTATTTTTCATCAAAAGTTTGATAATTTACATTAAGATTGAGAGCATGTGACATTTCTACACTTTGTTTAGACTCAAATTATAACTACCCAAATAACTAATGTGACACTCTATCTGCAAATGTTTGGGAAAACACAATAATTAATCAGAAGACATACAAGGAATGAAAGTGTTAACAATCTGTTTATAACATTCTACTGCAAATCTGCCATCATAGAAGTACTGCAAGTGCATCATGTACATGTGCTATGAAGGGTGATTTTAAAGTCCCTACCTGGTTTTAAATCAATGTAACGGACGCTACATTTGTCGGATCACCAATTATTTTACACCAAAATGTACCTGAAGCTCCAAAGTTTTATATGGTATATTGATTATCATGCATTTCCGAAATGATTAACATAGAATTTTATTTGTATTTATTATGCAAAAAACGTCAATTGTCTTCCAATAATTTTTGTCATTAAATTGAGATCATTACAAAATTTAAATCAATGCATTTGTCTATATTATATCGTGAATGACTTAAAGAATTTGTTCAAAATAGCTACTTTCTTCACGCAAACATAAAGAAAGTCGGCTTTCAAAGCTATTGAACTCAGCAGAAGTTTTTTGTGATGAAATCTGAGAGATTTCTTCGATGATAAAATTTCGCAATTTCGCCAGACTTTCTGGTTGTCTGTGATACACTCTGTGTTTGACAGTTCCCTAAAAGTAAAAGTCAAGAGGAGTCAAATCAGGACCGCGAGCAGCCCAGTGGAATGGACCGTCTCTTCCGATCCACCTTCCTGGGAACTTTTGCTGCAATAGAGATCTCACCTCGAGTGAACAATGGGGAAGGACCGCATCCTGCTGAAAGATGGTTGTAGAAAATTTTCTTCTACTCTTCAGTTGAGGGACGAAGAAGTCCACCAACATTGCTTTGTAGGACTTGGGAGGTCATAGTCGAATCAAAGAAGAAAGGGCCTATTACTTCATTATAGAATAAACCGCACCAAACGGTAATTCTTGGAGACTTGATCGGTACTTGTTGAACAGATTGATCTCATGGTTCTGTGAGTTGGCATGCTCGATACCACTTTATTTCTAGGATGTCTTTCAACTAATGTCATTGAATCAAACTTTGCCATAAGAGGAACAACTTTAATATGGCCTTCGACAGTCACCATGCAATCACGTTGTATTTTGACAACAACCGTTTGCATTTTTAAATGCTTAAGTTGACGATACTTGAATTTTCAATCGACAATGAGATTTGTGAGTTAAGAGGTCTATGAGTCTATTGTCATCCAGCAATGGTGTTATACCACATGCAATGGAATAAATTATTTGAATTCTTTCCAGTGACGCACATCAATTTGAATGTTGAATTCTCATGTTAGGATAAAGTGAAGTAACTCTATACCAGATTTCGTAGTCGAGGTTTAAGAACTTAATATACTCAATTTGTCATTTTTGATTTGTGACATTAGTCTTACATATAACAACGCGTATACATAATAATCAATATACCATATAAAACTTTGGAGCTTCAGGTACATTTTGGTGTAAAATAGTTGGCGATCCGATAAATGTAGCGTCCGTGACATTGATTTAAAACCAGGTAAGGACTTTAAAATCACCCTGTATATTAAAAATATTTTTGTCTCCCAGCTTTGGTTCTTTTGATCTTTATCAATCACAATTTTGTCGAACGTAGCTGTAGGAGTGTGAGTATTTGCCGTTTTCTCTGTCAGTCCTGAAATAAGCATAAATATGCATCGATTAAATCAAACCATTAAACTTAGAACGATTACAAAACATTAGCAAATCTACATGTAATAGAGAGATTTCCTCACACTTGAAAAATTTAAGCACAAAAATTGTGGCAGCTTTAGCCATTGCGCTTTGCCCTGCCAGGGTTTGTCAGTGCGACTCGGAATGGTCCAAACTATCTTAAAATATTTAGAACTGACTATCTACAATCTTTATGATTATCAGCCGCACAATAAAGCCAGTATAAATAAACACAAGGCAGTCCGTTAGGCAGTCCTTCAGCTTGCAAAGCCATCCCTAGTCGCACTTAAAGGCCCTTGTATAGAAAAAAGTGCAGAGTTCACTGCTGCCAAGGAATCCATGCCCTCAAAACTTAAATAGATAAAGTCTGAGGACATCTTCACATCTTTACAATCTTCATAATTAGCAGATAAGCAAGTGCTACATGTCACCGGGTAATGTTCATTGTGTGCATGTTATATGTAAATCAGGCATTAATACGCATTGCCATCAATGTATTTATGTGATTTCAATGCGGAGATATAATATGATAGGGACCTACTATGCTCGATTGCCTTAATATCATGTAGTATAGATCGTGTATCTGACCTAAACGATTATGTTTAATGCCATGGTATAAAATAACGCATTCCTGCGGCAGTCGCGTTGCCAGGAAGACATTATTTATTAAAATTATTATTTTCGTAAACATTATGTCTTTAAGTATGTACATGTACAACTACAATATGTGTTTTGCATACCTTAGTAAAAAGTTACAAAATTGCAAAAGTTAAATAAAATGTACATGATATCGGAAAAGAGACTTATTTGTTGTAAAGTCTTTCTTTATTTGAGTCGCAAACGAGTGTCATGATGCATTGCATAGCGTTCAATTATGTCATCATAATTGAGTTTGCAATGGCCATGAGAGCCAGTCCATTCAGTCGATCAGACAACATCACAGAATGCAAATGAATCTTTACGAGTTTCAGCTGACTGAATGATCGCTCTGCTGTTGCAGTAGTTACAGGCATAGGCCTAGTCATGAAGATATTGAACAAACGAAATAAACTTGGACAGTACAGCTAGTATCGGCGCCTGACCGACTATCTGACTCACAGAAATGAACATTTCTCGCGATCGTTGCACAACAGGGGACATGCGAAAATTAACCAAGCGCGCTATTGTAGGATTTCAGATTCTCACATTAATAAATAAATAATTCGACATAGAATGATGTTAATTAATATTACCCCGTATAAAACACAAAGATTCTTCCCCACTCAGATTTCATTTCGGGGGGACTTGTCCCCCTTGTCCCCCCTTGGCTACGCCACTGTCCTGCGGCATGGCATGGAAGTCCATGGGTATGGGGAACTCTCACAGAAATTTCACCCGGCAACTCTGTCTAACTATACATGATCTCGGGAAGGAGCACCCGCGCATTGCAAATATCTCAAGCACAGAATTAAACATTTTGTTTATCTGCTTCGAAGGCGCGCGCAGATGAATCTAATTCTCTAATATCAAACCATGAAGTAGTGAACAGAAACATTGTTTTCACCTCATCAATCAAATTTCATTGAGAGGTCACATTGTAAAAAAAATCGCACGATTTCTGGTCATTCAAGAATAGTACGATTGATTCCGTCACACGATTAATAGTGTGGAATCGATTAACTGCTCCCGCCACTGGTTACGAGTGGTGAGTGGCTCTAGCGAAGGTTTAATGGTGGTGATCCATTTTTGAGTGTGTCAAAAGCACGTAGACTTTCTTTAACGTTTATTCAATTTTCTCTGACTATTTCTGTTTGTTTAGAATTATAGAACTTGTTGGTGTCCGAATTACCCTACTTTTTCTTTTTCTAGGTAGTCCTCGCAGAAATTATGAAGACACATTTGACTAAGGTTTGAAGTTACAAATATACAAATAACAAATATACAAATATATTTTAAATAACGTCCCATTTGCGGTTCATGTAGGATTTTAGAGCACTAGTATCAATATAAATAACTAGAAATATAAAAGATACCTAAAAAGGTGTCCGAATTACCCCCATTTCACGGTGACTGTTGCGTGCACATGCTTTTGTAATTCATACTACTTATACTTCCAACATGTTTCGTGACGGCTATGCGGATGTGACGTCATCGGAAAGAGATGGACAAGTGGCAACAAATGCTACTAGTACTTTGTATATAGACCATTCATTGAATGTTAAAATTGCTCTGGGTAGACCAGGTAGCCACAATTAACCGTTGCGTTGCGCTTCAGTATTCTTTGTTGCATCGTTTTAATCATAGAAAAATGACATTGATCAATCCAATGAATTCGTCTTTGAATTTACGTTGTGAAAGTAGACTTCACTTAGCTATACTTCCAAAATCAAAATAAAGCCTTAAAACATCATCAATGAAAAAATGTGGTGGAAATTCATTTTCTATACTTTTTGATTTGGTTGGACATACAATTTCTAGATCTTCCATAAGGGGTTCCTGATATTGGCATGCTGCACGTTATCTCATCAAAACTAGGGTAGGCTTCGATAGTTCTGTCACGTGCCTAGTATTTCGAATGTTGTGCGGATACAACATGTCTTCTAGACAGACTGGTCCATAGGTGTCAAATCATGAAATAGAGATACAGAACACCACTGGCCCACCCTGTACATTGAAAGCTTTACTTAAAAGTAAAAGTGTTGACTAAGTTGAAATAAATTATTACGCACCCAGTCTAGACGGCGTGCATGTACACGAAGCATCGCCTTCAAGTTCCAAACCGCACTGTCATTCCATAAAATCTCTATTTATATTTCAGCTCACCGGCCAGCATTCACTCATGTGTTGTAAATATTTGTTCCAGCTGCTACATACATACAGGTCTCCGGAGTATGAGCATTCACGAGAGAAGAGACTTCATGCTGACTAGTGAATAACACACATTGATCGTGTCAAAATTAGACTTCCTATGAGTCGCTATTAGTGCTGCTTTCGCCTACGAAAACGAAATCCTTTTTGTACTTGGCTTTCTTTTGGTTTTCGTTGACGAAAACGATAACCAAAACTATCGAAAAACGAAAACTTTCTAACAGTTTCGTTCTGTTTTTATGTCGGTAAACGAAATAGTACTTTAAAGGTAAGATGAATTCAGTTCTTCTCAGATGCCACAAACTATGCTTGGAAGGAAAATATTTCTTCGTTGATGTGAAGATGAGGCGTAGGTTGCCACAGCGTGAATGGGTGGCTACCAGCTCTTTCGTGAAATCGTCTTTCTTTCATATGAAATGGGTGTGAGTGCTGTGACTGGGAGACAGAAGAGGTCGCTTTGGGGACCACTTTATCTTTGAGACTGAAGTCATGAAATGTAAACAATATTCATTCACTCAAAATGGGAGACTTTTTTTCATTCGGGGCCGGTATCATTCAGGGCAGAAGAAACATGCTTGCGGGACAGCATTTCGAAAGGAACGCCCTACTTCGGTGCAAATAAAACCTTGCTATGCGACAGTTATCACAGTCACTTCTTGACTTTGACGGTTTCAATAAGCTTGACTACAATAATGCTTCAATTTATTTTATATTATTTTCGTTTGATCGAGTGAGACTGAATTTTTGAAACTGATGAATTTCTATGTACCACTACAATCTTTAATCTACTATCTACTTTTATTAATCTACAATCTTTTAATCTTCTATCTTTAATTTGCATGTATAATTCATACATGTACAATCATCTTCTGCTCGGGCTGCAAACATTGGAAAATATTATGCAACTGACTGAGAAGCATTATTTATATAATATCTGTAAACTACTTATTTAGTAAGTGAAAGAAATTTTTGAATAATACTTCAAGCGCTTTTCAATTTGGTAATGAATAATAAAGTGCTAAAAATCGAAAACGAAGACGAAAGCGACAAGTCGTGATAAAAACAAAGCGAAAGCGATAGCGAAAACTAAACGAACTCGAATAACAAAAGCGAAAATTGAAATCTAGGGCGAAGACAGCACCAGTCAACATACATAGATATCTGAAGATCACAAATGTCAGATCATGGGAAATAATTGACTTTAATTTGTCATTGCTAGCAACAGCAACCATGAAAAACAGCAAGAGAAGCTAGTTGGAGGGGGAAGGGTGCCTCATGTACGTGTCTGCGTCTAGACTACCATCGAACCTCCATTAGGTCTCTACCTTTCTTTCAACCTCAATCCTTTCAGAATGGAAGTTCACTATAAATTTAGAACCGTGTGATGTAGATGGGTCTTCATTTCCTTTAAACGAAGATATGTGCATATCCATTTCAATATCGATTTTTCAGTAATTGACATGTCATAAACATCATATTTCAATCACAAGGTGTAAATACATGCAATCTCATGAACTTAACCCATTTATTCTCTAATAATTGAGATTTATTCTCTAAAATATTGAAAAACATCTTGGCTATGTACATTATTTAAATATCTCTATACAGAAAATCGCTGGAGATCAACGGTGTTCCATTTGGCCCATGTACATCGCTGTATTGTTCCTTGCTTGCTTTGGTTGAGTGAAGATTTGTGACAAACAGTTTTAACTCTCTTCAAACTGTGATTCTGGATGGAATTCAATAATGCATTCCTGAAGTCAACAGATGGGTATGGGCATGATCTACATGTATACCATTTCTATTTTGATTACAGAAATATACATTTATGTTCAATAATCAAGTAGCTCCATTTATTTCAAGTATTTCAAGGGCATATTCCTGAAAAAAGAATTTGTATTTTTGATGTCAATGCTTCCATTTCAGTTGAGAAATTTTAGTGTGTTCACTGTTCATATCACCTGCATCCGGAAATACAAGTTGAATTTCATCCATGTTTCAGATAATATCATGTTTTATTGATTCAGCCTGGGCTTGAAGAAGCAATTTATGAAGAGCTTGATATGAAGCATACGTACGGAGCAGAGAGTTGGACATTGAGAGATGTGGACGAAGGGAGAATTAATGCGTTCGATATTGGCCAAACAAAGACTGCCAAGGATCAGCTGGAGTCAGCGGAAGACAAACGAATGGGTGCAAGACAAAGTGAAAGTGCCAGAGAGCTGTGGACTGCTAGAGACCATCAAGCGGAGGAAATGTACGAAGCACGCTCATTTGAAGAGAACACACGACCGCCTGGTGCTGGCGACGATCGAAGGCGACGTGGAGGGACGGTCGGAGACGGAGAAAGGCGTGGATTGAAGATATACAAGAGACGCCCGCTGCCCGGTGACCGGGCTACGGTATTGAATAATAACAATAAAGTGTAGGCTATATTTTAAAAATAGTACAAATCATGATGCACAAAAGTATGAAGACAGTGTAATCTGAACATCTCAGTTATCACTGCCTGCAACAAAGTTTGTGATCCTTTTGACCATTTGATTCAGAGACATCCCGATCACAGTAGCTATGTTGATGGCTTCCACGTAGGCTACACATTATTGATAATTATGTGATCTTGCCGAGACTGCATTGTCTGAAGTTCGCCAAATAGTGCTAGAACCTAAGATGAATAGAAGTAATGAAATCACTGACTTTTTATTCGATGATGCGTTATCAGCTCCATGTGATCTGCACCTGGCATGTAAACTGTGTTTGCTTGACCCACAGACATGAATTGTTTGGGTCTAGAGATGACGTTCCTCAATATTGATGGTCACGGCCAGAACTAGTCCCGAGGGGCAAAAATTTATCTCCTAGATTTTTAATTATTATTTAACTCTACTACTTTAAGTATAGCCTACTCGTTAATTCATAATATATTATTCTGATATCAAGACAAGTCAAATGACTGTGCTCCTCTACCTCCCCTTTCACTATTGTCGTCTCTAGCGACCCCCAAATCCCCCATTGGGGTGGAGCAATCTATCAAAGGGTCCCTAATTACTTTCTCTAATATCAAATTCGATGCAGAGTACATGCCAATACAGGCATTTATGTCCAGTATCCGCTTTTATTCTGCAGACTTGTGATGTCCAGTGGCGCAGCTGAGACTGAAATATCAGATATTCTAAGGAGAACCGACAATTAGGCCTAATGTAGCTTCAATGGGCCTATGTCATACGTTCAAGAGTTTCATGTCACCGACAATAGGCCCACACACTACTGTATTATACCAATATCTATCATACTGATAGGTGAACATACTATAGTAATAGTTTTTAGTTTATATGTTCAGTTGTTAGCAAAGAAAGCTCATTTTCCCGCCTGCACTCCGAGATTCCTCCGCAATATTTCATGCGTCAATCCCATTGTACAAAGTTGACATTAGAGAGCCGCTGGGCTTCATGAGTACAGAATAATACTTCAGCAGTGTCAGATGGTTCCGTCTCAAAACCTATTCTCACCGGCTTCCTCTGCCAAGTTCAGGATGAACGTTGCCTTCGAAGGAGTCGTAGGAGATGCCTTTGCAACGAATTGGGTAAGTGGTACAGAGGCAGCAGGCTCAGCACCAACGATACCAACGATTCCGAACAAGCTTCGTTTGCTCGGCGGCTATCGTCAATTTTGTCTATGCAGATTCGCATCAAGTAGGCCTAGCCTATCAGTGGAGGAATTCATGCCTTAAGTGGAATGACGCCGAAGGAGAATTTTGAATGAGCAAAATCTGTTGATTTCCTCCTAGACAAAGAATTGCGACTGTAGTCATAATGAATACTCGTTGAAATAGGTCTACAATAGATTGCGCTATCAGATTTGGTAACTAAGAAGATAAACCGAGTAAATTTTAGCGTCTGCGTCGATTTTAGATTGAAGCTGGTGAACTTGACACTTCGAATTCAGGAATTGTGTGGTAGGCATCAGGCTCAATGCCATCATCGTACATTAGTTTTATTTTTTGCTGTAGCCTATCTTGATAACATTTCCTAAATCCATTTACATACTTCCTGATTAGTTACTTGAAAAGTCTGCATTTGAAAATATGCTTTGTTTCTATCTTTGACTTCGTTTTCAAACTTGAATAGGGACCTACTAGTAGTTTAGAGGGAAGAATTAAGCATACTTTCAACGTTTAGGGAGGCATCTCAGCAAAAAGGCTCAGAACCATGTTGGTAAGGCATTGAAAAAGTTGTATTAATATTAACTTATTGAAAAACCTGTTTAAAACATGTTTTTTGTCGGCGTGTTTTAAGCAGTGTATTGAACAATTTGTTTAAAATACTACCCACCCTGCACTCAGTGCAACTCGCTTGCTTGCACAAGAGCAGAGGAAGAATATTGATTTTAAGTGTAAACTGAGTTTGCTTCAGAAAAAATAACAGTTTTTATAGTTCCTTTTAAAATAATTACATTGCTATAAATAAAGCATTGTAATGAAATCTAGCGGTGATTGATATTTACATTGATCTCAATCTCATCCTAATAGTATTCGTGTTTATTCCATATATATTCGGGTTTACTCTATATATAGCTTTCTGTATTCGGGTTTATTCATGAAAGGAACAAGTCGCTGGAAACTTGTGATCAAAAAGAATTGCAAAGTCACTGTAGTCATTATTCTACTGTAATGGGAGATATAGATGAGAACGACTTAGAAAAGGAAATCGACCGATTCAAGCATGTTGTGTTAAGATGTGAAAATCTGAAGACAGCTTTAGACTACACATTCAAGAATGACATCCACGAGATATATCCGATTTTTTCAATTGCTCTCAGAGTACTATTGACTACACCAATTTCCGCCGAACGCAGCTTTGATAGATTGAAGCTACAGTGCAATAAAGAATTTTCTGTGTTCGACTATGTCAAACGATCGACTGAGTGCATTAGCGACAATTTCTACAATTTCTATTGAAAAGGAAACCGCACGTTTATAGAAAGTGGAAGATATTATGACTGATTTGTCAACCTGCAAGAATCGAAGAAAATTATTTTGATGAAACATTTGTGAATGAGTATCAAAATTTTTACTTTCATGTTTCAAGTAAAAAGTTATTACAACCTTAATGGGAGTCCTTTTACTTAAATTATATGTACATTTTCTATCAGGGATGCGGAGTCCTATCATTTTGATAGGACTCCGACTCCGACTTCGGGTGACAAGTATACATAGCCTAGTTTTTTTGAAAAAACTGGTAACCTGCATCATGGATCCATATTGGTAACCTGACCCTATCTTTAGTGATCATTGCTGTATCAATCATCAATCATTTTCGATGAAAGTTTATCAAATGTCGCTTTAAGTTGGATGCATGCGACTCGGCTCCTCCTCTTCTTGATGTGTGCCCCACACGGTTTTTCTCCCGTCTCTACCAGGCAGGAAAATCCCCCATCCTTCTTTAAAAAATATGAGTACACTTTCGATTTTAATATGCGCTTTGGAGGAGACATCAAACACGATTAACGTGAGGGTAAGAGGTAATAGACAAACTAGCATTTCATTTTTGTCTCTGATGTGACCTTCTTGGTGCATAGGTGTGATCGAGGCTAGGAAGGCTTGCCTTCTCTACTAAATCACCGAGTGAAAAGACACTCCATTTTTTACTATCACGGTTCATTCCATCAACAATAATTACAAGCTTTGCATGCAGCAGGGTCTCTGTATTTTTGTTTGACGGAGAAAGTTGACATCAAGACGGTGACAGATATGCACGAGGACAAATAATTTGTTTGTATTATATTTCGGGTCTAGTTACAGGCCGGAGTCCGCAGTACTCCGACTCCGACTCCAGCAAAAATGATAGGACTCCGGGACTCCGACTCCACATCCCTGTTTTCTATGTATGTCATTGAATTTAAGAAAAAACTACTCGTAGACGTAGGCCTAATTATTTATCCCCAATCTACCTCTAATAGATAATTTCATCTATTCCTTATTATCATGCTTCAAGTAATTATTCAGCAATAAGATAGCAATAAAGGATGTGGTTCTAAACTAAGTGATTCTATTGGCACATACATGTGTGACACCAGTACTACATAGCATTTTGAATATTCCATTCCAGTCTTTGGGGGGGGGGGATGAATTACCTTGCGACGGCTCTGCCTTTCACTCTCGTTAATCTTTCCTTATTAAAGGATACATCTTGTTACATGATGGCGGGTATTTGAGTGATTACCAACCACCGATGACAAATACATCATCACTGCCTTGTGCAAAAGTTTTATCAATCAGTAATGCTACACAGAACTTTAATCTTAATAGCAATTCTGAAAGTAATTGTATGTCAGCGTTGCCGAAATAAAAATAATAATAATTTTCCTTGTTTTACTCGGAAGCACATTCCACGACACGCCACTCTTCCATGTGACCGAGTTCCATTTATTCCACTCTCATTCTTTCGCGCTGAGTGTTTAGCAAGAATGCAGAGTGTACCCATTTTAAAAGTCTTAGGTTTGACCCGACCTAGATTTGAACTCAGGTCTCCCGGACGAAGAGCGAGCACTCAACCCTCAGAGAAAAATTGCTAGTCTCGTCGGACAAAAAGATCAATTTTCCAGTGAGCGCAATGCAAATTCAAGTTTGAATTGAGACAAGCTAGAACATTTACACCACATTAAGCGTGCACAGTCAGTAAATTTAGATCGTGAGGAGTCGAACGGTGTGAATAATACTTCCATTTGACGAATTTATCACCGAGAAATTCAATCAAAGTGAGGTACTTTTCATTTGACCAGCCTGCCTGCAATCTGACCGCCATGGTTCGTGTGTTCGCTGATACGAGGCACTTCGCAATGCGCGATCTTGGCCAATCACATAACCCAAAGAGAGTCGAATATCTACTTGTATGTCAATCTCAATCGGTTGCTGCCATTACATACAATGGCTGAGATAGAATTATGTCCACTGTAGACCAAGCCACACAAAAATGGATCTGTGTGGTTTGACCACTGCCTTTGGTACGTGCATGTATTTTCTGAAATGCCTTGACAAAGGACGATTTCCGGAACATCGGTACCGACAAATGCATAATTATTTTTGCTGCTTCATGACTTATTCATCTTCTGGAGGTAGCCATGAATAATTATTGATTGCTGCACTATTATTACTTGCAAATATTATGTTGCAAAAGTAGCCCTTAATCTTCTGAGATAACCCTACTCAACAACACACATCTTCGGCGTTGAAATCATGTTGAAGATTATCCAATTAAAATGCCATGTTCTCTGGATGTTTCATCGATGTTGCATTAGTGCATCAAATCAATAACGGTAGTTTACGGTTGATTGGTGCATTAAAGGCTTGTCAGGAACATCCGCAACATGACCTATTATATAAAAATTGTAAGAATCATCTTTCATAGATATCACACAATTTATAGAATGGGTTATTTTGTGGATGCTCCTGTGGAAGCTTGATAAGTTAATGCAACGCTTAACTGCAAACTAGAACTATTGATTTGATGCACTAATATCATCAATCAGAGAAAACTGTTTTGTATTGGATAATCTTTAACATGCTTTCGATGCCGAATACGTGAAGCAGCGTTGTTGAATATACAGGAGTTAAATTCAACACACCTCACTTAATTAATGAATTCCGAAGGTGAAGACTCCCATGCCACTTAACATAATTTTTGCTTCATTTCCATTTTTATCAGTCATCATTGGTGTTAATAACCGTCGTAATAAGTGAATACGAAGCTGTCCGCATTGTCCCATCTGGCATCATCGCATCATCTCATAGAGAAGTATCAGAGCTTTAACTTCTCTTTTTATAAGTCAGTGAAAGTTAGGAAATCCCTAAGCGATGAATTGGATTTCCCGGAGTGACGCATTCATAGTAAGCCATGATTTGTGAATGAAATCAGATGATACTGATGCCAAAATTAGTAGCTGCAGGCGCACCCAATCAGAGACTACAAATTTCTGCGCGGGAATCTGTCAGCTGCTGCTGTTAACCTTATTGTCGACACGAAACCTGAAAGACTGAAATAAAAGTAGCGCCACAGCGGAAATTCAACTTGACCGTGATTCATGCGCCATGCGGCCGCATTGGATGCATGAAGCCATCCATCGGACCTTTCGTGTTATGCCCACAGTTGTTCTTGATCAACGTACGAAATTCGAAAACGACGATCTCTTACGCCGCCTCAGCCAACCATCAGAAGTGAGTCAGCATTCTTGAATCATTCAGTTTGAATTCTCTTCTAAAGCTCAGCGGAGAGTTCCGTATGCCAACTTGCCTACGCATTAGTGAGTAATTGAAACAGAAACAGTTCCTCCTTTGCACTAGATGAACCTCTAAAAGACACTGATGCACTCTTGAAAGCGGCAACTAGTTTATTAGGTTTTAATATTTCCTACTGCCTGGTGAAAGGGTCTAACGTTAAATGTCATATTTTCAGTTCAATAAAACTGAACGACTCTTTTAGAATTCAAGGCACGCATTGATGGACATTAAAATTTAATGAATAATTTTGTGCAAAATTCAAAAAATGCCACTGGAATTTTCACAACACTTATTTTGTAGAATTTGTAGTATAAGTATAGGCATAATCATAATTTTTGTTTCGTGTAATTGATGTTTAGTCTTCGCCCAGAGACGGTCACTTTCTATTTAAATTCTAGTTAAACATGTATATTATGCACACAGAAAATTCACAAGGAAGAGCATCATTACTGACAGATATCAATCTGATCAAGAAAAATAATTGGAACCAACAAACTATGATATACAAGATTCATGCCGTACTTTTAATACAGATATCTATTACCGGTACAATATTTGAATAGTGGTTATCATTTGTTAGCCAGAATTAACACTATTTATAATTGTTTCAAAGTTGGAGATAATGTACAAGACGAAGCAAAAGATATTGAGACTGCAGTTCCAGTTATGTGTCCTGGCATCCCTTTCTTCAAGATTATTCAAAGGAACATATCAACGTTATTTCTCATTAACGATTTACAGCTGACTTTATACGTATAGGCCTACACTAAGACTCAACTTTGAAATTTGTAGTGGCTATTGATTATTGTGGCACACGTCAATTGAAATAAGTTTTCTTGAAATTAAGCAACCTATATGAATTTTAATACTCCTTTGAATTACTTTCATGTGTAACTTATCGCAGGCCTAATTAAAAAGCAACGTTTCTATCGAGAAATCTGTTCCTATAATAACCGTAAATGGAATTTTAATACCGGCACATGTTGCATCCTCATAATTTTAGTATATTTTTGAGCTTCAACTTGACAAGGAAAGTGAAACCTTAGTTTGAAACAGTTTCAATAAACGGCTTCAGCTATCAAAATGTTATTTTGCTGAAAGCGCCATGTTTCGAGCATTAAAATTTATTTTGATGCCTATTTTCAATTTGTTAGACATAATATCTTGACAGTTTCATTTTATACTAATTATTTTTGGTTCGTATTTGAAAAAAGATGTTTCACTTTGGCTATGATGATGCAGACAGAGTCCATTCAAGGATAAATTTATAAGATAAAAGGAGGTTTCCACTCAGTTCAATATTCTTTTAATCCTTATTACTTACAGTCCGTGAGTAGTGCAGCATGTCAGCAATTCGAAGCATGATATGAATTTCACTCATTTCAGTTACATATGTTATTCAACGAAATCAACTCTTGAAGATTTATATAATTTTTGGCTTCATGCAGAGGTTGATCGATGATTACTCTCTGTGAATAGATGAATAGACCTATGCGGGAGATAACAAACACGCAAAATTGCGTTGAAATGAATAGAACACATATATAATTTGCAAACTGCATTATTGCATTTCTACCTGAATACTTACGAGAATACATTCTGAAAATCAAAATTGTTGACGGAATTAGTTCACAACAATGTATTTTGTGCAATCAGTCAACTGAATTCATAGTATGCAATCATTCATGGCATAGGCCTTTGTGCAAGTTTGAAAATAAATGTATTCATCAATTCACTGACCAATTTACTATTCAAATTGACTGCTATATTCAGCTAAGGCACGTCGCATTTGATTATAATCCGTGCACTGATAGGTCGATGGCTGCTTTCTGTGTGCTATGTGATGAATAGACCTACCGAAGATAGCAAACGCACAAAAGCGTTATGAAACGAATTAAACGTATTTGCAAGTGATATCTTTGGAATAAGCACCAAATATGCTGCTTGATTTATGGCTTTGTATTTTCAACCCCCATGTCTCATAATAGTGACAAAAGTGATGAGCGAGTAGGCCTATCCGAAATGTAACAGTTTTTTGATCTAGGCCTATTGCACATAATTGTGGTATTTTCATTAAAAAGCTTAAATGTCATGTGTGAAAATCGTCTAGCTGCCTCGTAAGAGTCTAATTTTTAAAAAATGTGAATTCATATAATAAATTGGAATTTTGGCGCAAGATGTGCATGAATACTTAAATAAATTACGAAAATCGAATGACGTGGATGTGAAAGTATTCCTGACGTGTCAGAGTAAAATTGGCAACAAATACACAAAATACAAATACATGTATCTTTATGAATCCTAGCTAATGCACTCGGAAGGCTAAAAAACAAGCACTCGTTTACAATCAAGTTGCGTGCATCAACTTGGGTGGTATTGAGGGATGAAGATAGAAATGATGAGATAAATGTAATAATAGAAAATGATGGGTGTAGTTAAACTGAGATAGATTAAAGTGATCAATGTCGTGCACGATGCCGTCACTTCTAAAAAACTAAATGACTCTGGACTGTTAATGTGATGACACTATAGGCCTACTCAGCGATTTTGTAATGACTTATAACTCCACTTTACAGAAAAATGTGTCGACTTTGTCTAATTTTTACCTGTTGGTAACCGTTTCGGGATGCTATTGCGCAAGCTATGCGCAAGTTTGAAAAATATAATAATAAAATACTATTTGAAAAAAAATGTCTTGTGTACTGGTGTGTATATTGTATACAAACATATGGAGATTCCGTCGCTCCTATACGTTAACTAGGCTGCTGTTATACTTTGAAGTACTTAAATTCCGTTTTTAAGTTTTACATCTTGACTTAATTATGTGTAATTGAAAAGGCCTATGGAATATATTTACTATTAGTTCAATTTAAATAAAAATAATAATGGAATTTTTTTATTTATATGTATTTATTAAATATGCAACGCAAATGTTATTTCGAAGATCAGGAAGTTAGTAACTTAATGGGACAATTTATTATGACTGTAGTCTGCTTTTCTCATCCATACATTATTTTTGACAACGAAGTTTATCCGTGACTGTTTCTACGTAGGATAAATTTGACTTAGGCTCTATTGCACTAGTTGCAGACAAAGTTTTTTGAAAATTCTTTTTAATACCAACAAAAGTAAGTTTCATTTAAATGTATTTTAGTGTAAATTCATAACAAGCCTTTGTGTATCCAGCCGCATTGTTTTGAATTAGCTCAATCACACAAAGCAAGTAAATGTTTCTGATTCATACAACTACATTGAAATGGAAAAATACTGATACTGCACATAAAGACCTATAAGGCATACAGCGCACAGTATAGCTTGCAAGTTTTACAAGCATTCATGTAAAATGACTATGATGGGATTGGATTCATGAATACAACACGCGCATGCTGTGTCCCAATAAGTCATTGACTGTGAACTCACGCGCGCCTGTTCTCCCATTGATTGTTGCGTCGACCGTGGACTTACCATACCGATTTTCTCCGTTCTTAGCGTTCTCATCGAAAAGAGAAGACTGACTGCGTCAACGAAAGGAGCCATCTCTGAACATCAAAAATGTCACGTATTGGGAATTGGAATTATTAACTTTTTATGGGAATCAAGGGTGCACGACACCGATCGAACTTTCTTTTCCATTTCCGGTTTTTTACCAATTGCGTCTTCTGTTGAAGGAAGCAAAAGACCGTCATAATGCTGATACTGCTTGCGGCGGAATCTCCTTGTGTTTGATACTAATAAAATGGATCAGTTAGTAGATAAAAACGGCACTGTACATTGTAGGTTGGCCCTGAAATTGCAATCGGTGCCAAAACTTTCAATGAGGCCCTGTGGTTGAGACCACACAGCTTGTATGACATTTAAAAAATCCGTTGTCGATAGCTGCCCGAGACAATGCTAAAGTGCCAATCAAATAAAATACTGAAACCAAATCTGCAGTTGAAAAAAGCGGTCAAGAGAAATGGCAAAACTTAATGTTTTGTTTCTCTCTGCTGAATGTGGTCAATTTATCATGAATCAAAATTTGAATTTGATTTTTCAAGATTTAGCTCTACCTCGAACGAAGTAACATTATGTGTTTGCAATTATTTAATAGGAAATTGGACACAACAAAAATCAACTCTCAGCTCTCATGGAACTGTTTCAGATGCATCGTTTCTAGATATGGCCTTATTTTACCATGGCACCGTATAGGTCTGTCCTTCATAGCCTAAACATAACGCAGAATCCAGGGCAGACGATTTTTAACTTTCTTTATGCATCTTGTTGTACATAGTTTAAATCAGCACAATTTTTACTTCTGTATTGAAATCTAAATATGCGTGTACTTCATGTTATTTTATCGACACATTTTCTGTTTAGGAATAACAAAATACACAAATGAGTTAAATCAAAACATTCATTGACTGACTACAATAAATGTAGTTAATTGTGTGAAGCAGGCCATTGTGGTCCATGGACGTTAGGGTGCCAAGATTGTACTATGGATGAGTAAATCAACGTTTTGAGTCTGAGAATGTATAGAATCTTTCAGACATCTTAGTCTTAATGAAGTATTTTAGAATCGATTTCTCAAACCAATTCAACCGGGAAATTCAAGGCAGATTCAGTGACGAAATGGAATTTTAATGAGAATTTTCTAATTTCTAACATTACAAAGATAAGAAACTGGAAAGAATGAAAACTGGGAATGACAGAGCTTGTTATCAAAGAATTGGATGCGAAAATCGATTTTCTTGATTGCAGTCTACGTTCATGCATTATCATTATGCATGTAGTAATAATATTGAAGCAAGTGAACGGATAATTGCCTTTTGCCAGATAACTTAACATAGGGTAGAGGTTTAAAAGTTTTAAAAAGTGCTGTGTTGTATGATAGAATTGCTAAATAGTTTATGCACCATATAATAGTATGGTTTAGAATCGTGAAGGCTATCAGTTTACAAGAAAGATGTGTTTAATATTATCTCAAAAATGACTAAAAGTGGTATCTCTTTCCTATACAATGATGAGGGTTGATGGCATTGGAAGTTAAGCGGTCATATTAAATATCATCCTAGTTACAAATCAATCAATTAATTTCAATTAATTGTTGATGACTGCTGATCTAAAATGTGCTTCCAGTAGCTGTCACACTCAGAGAATTATGGGAACGAGCGAATACCAGTTTATGTGAACTGAATTTTATTATTCACAGTTATCAATAACATTCATGAAATATTAAGTATCAAGATTGGTTTTGGTTGCCTTCTGCGGCTGTGTCTAGGGGTAAAAAGATTGTTTTCCAAAGAAAAAATTGTTTTCCAGTCGAAAAAAACAAGAGATTGTCGATGTTTATCTGAAATGTTTTTATTGTTCTTACCAGAGCTGGAACCGGACCGCTTTTTCGACCCGGCCCCGGCCAGGGCTCGTCCCGGCTGGATTTTGTATCTGAGACCCGGGTGACAAAGTTTATTGGTTTGCGCACTTTACTACCCTAAATCAGAATATCAATTACGTAGAACCTATGCGCCATCTGTAAATAAAGTAATTACCGTTGAGCAAGCAGCAAGGTGAATTTTTAAACTTTTAATATATAATGAACTTTTTTAAATATTGTGCAAGTATAAGGCAGTTCTCTATCAGAAACAAAATGGATCTTATTTGATGCACCGATAGATGGATATTCTCCCAAGTTGCATTTAGGCTTATAAAAGCAGGGAAAACGAAGGCGATGAGGATATGTCTATTTGAAACAGTGACGTCCGGGGAAGTGTCACTTGGTAATCGTCTATCGATTGTTGTTTAAATTAATCTCCAACTGATATAATAGCTGATGCATTTGAATTTAAAGAAAATATATTTGCATTTGAAGCATGTAGTGTCGAAAATCAACAATGTGCTAGACTTAATCCATAATTACCCAATCTATTCAATATATGCCTTAACTCAGATGAAGGCATGAAACTCCTTGCACAGGATTTGGTCGAGACAGCATATTTATGACTTATTGAATCATGCTGATAAGCCATCAAATGAATTGATTCAGAGACTTTAAATGATCAAATAAGGATGATATTTTCAATTTCAGACATAATAAATATTGGCCTGGGTGGGGTACAGGCCTAGGCCGGGTGTTTGCAGAATTTTTCAGGTCCAAGCCCGGCCCGGCCCGCGCCTTGAACGGGCTTCCAGCTCTGGCTCTCACATGAAATCATCAGTCTATAGTGCACGCGACCATCAACAGGAAACAGGATGAATCTTCATTACGGCGATATCATTATATAAGCAATCTGACATCTGGAAAAACTTATACCGTCGAAGTGCAGTGATGCATGTTGTTCATCAGTGAGAAGACGACCAATTTTGTATACTGACCACAATCCATCTATGAACACAAGCCACTTGAAAGACTGCAGATGGACTGACCATTGAACTGCAACATTTTATGTCGTTAGGGTCTTCACAATGATATGCTTAGTAAGAAATACACACCTTAAAAATAGCCACATGTAACAACATTAAACTGTCGGAGTATTTAATGTAATTTTGTGTTTCAACAAGTTCATGTAATTGCTACATGTGAATCACAGATGTGACTGGCTACTTGCCAATTTGACAAATTAACTTGGCTTACTTGTTGTGCAACGTTTCTAATAATATCCATTAGTATCGTAAATGTCTCAGAGTTAATTATATTCACATGTTCACATTGCGGTCAGACATGCTGGATCTTTTTTAAAACGTGAATGATTTTTGTCGCAATTAATCCATAGTCCGAATAAATCACATTAAAGATTTTTAAAAAGCAAATTAATTTCCAAATTTATCCTGAACTACAAAAAGTTTTTAGATCTCGCAAGAGTCATTTTGATGAATGAGATAATCGGATCGTTGTTGATTGGAAGGTTTATTTTGCGTATTTGTGGATGGTTAAGCCAACCACAAATAAACAAAATAAGTATTGTTCTTTTAGGGCAGATTGCTGCTCGCAAAAACGCGCGTTCAGACGCTGGATAAAATTCCTTGTTACAATAAGTCAATTCTTCTTAAATGTTGATATGACAAAGAGTGATGAAATAACGAAATATTGGTAAAAAGAAACAATTATGTTGAAATAGCCAGTTGAGACCATGATAAAGTTCTCTATGTTCTTTGCGACTGCAAATCTTAGAAAGAAATTTTATTTTGTATTAACCACCGGTTTCAATTTTATTTTGTCTCTCTTTACCCGGGTTCTAGTGGTACTATAATGGCATAAGAGGCCCAGGTTGTTTATATCATCGTAGGGCAATTTTGTTATGACTTGAAAATCGAAAAATTATGACCTAACAAAGCTCAAAATATAACCAAATATGACCTAAAAACTCAAAATGTGACCTAAAAATCGTAAATTGTAGTTCGGCCAGATTTAAAAATCTTAAAATATAGCAAAGATTATGTTTCGATTTTCAGGCAAAGGAGTTAAAAAGTTCAAAGACAAATTAAACGATTTATTTCAAACTTTTGCCACATTATACCCATTTACAGATTGTTGTACAAAACAGTTCTGTAATTTACTGTATTTTGCATTTCTATATCTACTTCCTGGCAACTACAGCAAAATGCCCAAAATATGACAATATGATGAGACACAGAAAATATGACATCATAGAAGAATTGCCCTAATCATCAGTAACAAGATTTTTTATATAGAGGCCTCTACTATGTTTTCATATTTTTAAGTAAAAAATATTCGAAGTGCAATGTAGCTTAGAATTTCCGGAAGAAAAAGTTGTAATTTTGGGAGTTGACTCTTACTTTCTATATAATTCAATTTCTCCCTCTTTATTTTGAAGTTATAGTTTAACAAGATTCAAACTGAAGATGCAATAGAGATATCGAGGCATGTGGCTTCTAGGAGACCATTAGGGTTGGACTGGTTTAAAGATTCAAATGAGCATATAGCCTCTTTGATTCGCATTTGGCGGTCTGTCCGTCCGAATGCGACGACAGATAAGCGTTCTCTCGCATTTGTAACGTCAATGCAAGTACATCGTAAAGAAGGTGAAGTGAATTCAGTACGTTGACGACCAGTGTGCCCTTTTAAAAGCCAAAGTGGTTCATGCTCTTCAATGCGATCTGCCAGACATTTTGTTCTGTATATTGCGGGATTTCTTTCTGAAGAGACCAACCAAAAGGCCTTAGAAATACAACTCTGCTCGTTTTTCCTCTACAAATGAATTGGCAGACAGAAATGTTTTTGGATAATGGTATGATGTTTGAATCGATACTACGGCCTCCACTGCAATCCTAGGTATTTAGGGATGTGGCAAGAGTATGCTACCAAGGGTTGTACGTGAGACCGGGAGGGTCGGATTCTATTTCTTTTTGTCCTCATCCGGCATCTTTTTGGGGGTCCAGGCTCGAGTTGCAATAGCAGAAATACGGCATATTTCTATCTATCATAATCATCATTTGAATCATTATTAGATTTGAATCTTAATTTGTCATTTTTTTCATTGTGATTCATATAAAACTATCGTTCAAACTGAAATCTTCGCATCATTTGCAGGTCCGGTACACCGGATATCTTGGACAACGACTTTCAGAACGGAGGGAGAAGTTCAAGGAGCAGATCTTGAAGGAAGGCTTCACCGATGTTGTGAGTAGAATCACTTTTTATAAAAGCGATGCAATCCATGAAACAGCTCGGCTCGACGCAGACAATTTTGGGCACAGTGCCCGCCCTTGTCCGTTCGCTTTTTGCTGAGGTAATGAGAACTCACAATATTCATTGCTCAGGGAATGTGTGGTGACATTTAATAAAGGCAAGCCCTGGTAGAGGTAAACAAACCGCTAGGATAGTGTCGTCTGTACAGAATTGAACCATCGCTTTCCGCATGTGCTCTAACAAACGCCTGTCATTTATAAGAAATTCTGCGGTTATGAAAGAGAAACGGACAATTAATATTAAGTGATATACAGTAAATATCTCTCAAAATTTGAATTAAATTTAGTAAGCGGTTATTGACAGTGCTTCAACTTCTAGTTCCAATATTCGTTTTAAGAGAATAAAAACGTGTGAATACGAATTATACATAAACAAATGATTCAAAATTGCCTCGTCGACTATTACTTATTTGCAAAAGGACCTTAACATTCGAAAAGAAACTAAGATGGGAGTCCTGAAACGCAAAGATCTTTGCCACCTTCATTGGCCCCACATGCTGAATCAAAACCGGGTGTCGGCACATTGTAAACATAAACTCAAGTCTTCCGTCGATGCCTCAGGCTATCCCAAAGTATGGTCTATCCCATCACGTGAGGACACAGTTTGAAGGGATAAGTGAGAACCAATTTTTTGGAAGGATGATCGAGTATTCTTGCCCCAAGTGCCGTAAACGGAAACTGCCAATGACTCACAGTTCAACACACTTCGAATTGTTCTCATCTATCTTCCTGTCCTCAGCCAAGTCGGGCACAGACTCTGCGGTGACTCTCGTTGACAGCAATGAGTTAGAATTTAGCGGAAGAGACAAATTCTTTAAATTCAATTATTGCAATAAATGCTATTTGCCATATTTTTGCATTGAATCTTCTTTTATCTTAGAAACACGTAGAAATGGTTGTATGATAGGCAGCTCCTGTCATTTTACTTGGATCCATCAGCAGCACATGCACCAGTACCCATTATATTCTGTTTCTTCATTAGTTCACCGTCATCACATGAGGAAAGTTCACTGTCGTCATCAATTATTTTTGAATCCTCTTCATCTGAATAACACTCACCATCGACACTGTCTTTTGACGCTGGTTCTTCACAGTAAACTTTCAGTTCAACAGGAAAAGTTTAAGCAATGAATCGCGTCTTCAAATTCATCCAAAGGCGCAATACGATGCCACAAGGTTTCATAAATTTGACGATCGTATCGTTAAAGATTTGCTTACTTGTATCTTCCTCGATCCGTTGAACCCTTGTGAAAGGGATGGAAGGTTCATTTTATCTATTCAGTGTAAATGGCCTTGTGTTCATCAGCGAAAACTAAACTTTCGATTTCAAAATCATATTCCAAACTGTATCAGGCGCTTGAATCAAATATTGATAACTAGTTCATTATCAGTTGAACAATTACTATGATTGAAATTGCATTGTCGATATTGACTACTCAGACGTACAGCTACAAATTTTCCATTTTTTCACGTTTACGGTTGTCTTGATCATGACACATGGAAAGGTGGTATAAGAGCCCTCCAATGTATATTCCATCGTACCTTTCAATTCAACATGCAGTCTTGCGCATAAGAAGAAAGAAATTTAACGCCTTCTTCAACTGTAGGAGATCTTAGTCATTTATTCATTAAAAGCTATCCAGATTCAGCAAATGTTCATATAAATAAGTTCGAATGAACTAAACTAAAAGTGGGAAAGTGAGTGCAATTGCATGAATGGGGTTCAGCTTCAGTTCTTCACTGAAAATATGTTACTGGAATCAGATTTAATGAAACAAATTCAGCAAAATGATTCTTAAACAAACTTTCAAAAAATCATGAGAATTTTTCATTTCACTTTTAGAGCATGGGAGATACTTGCCAATCGTCTTACTATTCAAGAATCACTGACTGTTAATTCATCAACTTAAAATGCTTTTTTTAGAAAACAGACTAGGAGAGGACGGAGCCTATGCCTCGAAGGGCCTTGGCCTTGGACAACGATGCCCGCGACGAGATTAAAACACAATAGAATAGATGCAGAAATTTTCATTTCCATAGATAGAAATCAAATGATAGCAGAAGTTATTTATAAGTCATATTACTCACGAATCATAGGGAGAAGCGTAATATCAGTTTCAGGCGTAGCCTGGATTTTCCCGCCTGTCCCATTTGAGCAATATGTTGGCCCGTAATAAATCGTTCCGCACGTTTAATCGGCTATCTTACCGGAAATGAATGCTATACTTTCCGCAGTCTTCAGTTGGCTTACATAGGCTTAAGCAAACTTCAGAAGTGACCATTCGATATTTTGGTCTCTAAAGCAATAAAGAGTAGGTCTGTATAATATCGTTGTGTTCCTTCAATACATGTTTATCAAATTGTTATAATATCATCGTACATATGATGGCCAGCCATTCAAACTGAATTATGATAAAATGTAAAGTGTACGTAGGCTTGATGTGTGTGCGCAAATAACTGTGAACAAAGTAATCAATGGATGGCAGTTTACATTGGGTTAAACTATCATTCGACTGATATGTCAAAATCGGTATTAAGCATTAAAAAGCATAATATCATATTGATATGTTCATTCTTTAACATACTTCGAATACAGATCTCACCACCTTCAGTAATCTGTCATTAATGACATGACATCTACTGAAAATTCATTGTTTTATTCATTCCAATATCTGTACAATGATGCCAAGCTGTAATGCCATCTCTGGAAATTTGTGATCTTGTTTCCTAATTGCTATTTTGTAAGAAATTATCACAGTTTATGATTCTTAGATAAGATTTGAAACATAATGTAAATACTCTTGTTTTTGCATTACCTAATGTACTTTATAGAATAGATGCACTCCGCAATGTTCGCCTTTGGGTTTTGAGTGCAGATAGTTAGGCCGATTTAATCAAAGAGGGATTATAAATATACAAGGCTCGGATTGTATTTCAATGAAGCTTGAACTTCTTTGGATGTTATGAGCCAAGTCCAGCAGCCAAAAACTGGAAATAAAATATACGTACATGTAGGCTACAAGAAGGTCCGAAATTGGATCGGCATTGTTAGAAATTGAATATCTGCTATCCGAAATTAAGAGTGAAAAGGTGAATCAACGATTTTTAATTATGTATCCCCAGTTTTGTAGTTTCTCATATGCGAGGGTGGAAGTATGTTCATTAACCATCTTCTTTTAGCTAGTGAGCTGCAAATTACCACATTTGATTTTAAGAACGTTTTTGTACTCAGTTATCGCATTTTATTTCAGGCTGTTGTCGGTCAAGGTATCAACCTTCGTCTTATCTTCGACGCCAAGCCTTGGGTGGAGAAGCCGAACCGAGGACGTGAGGTTAACCGGGAAACGGTGGACTTTGAGTCCGAACCTGGTAAAGTGAGTGATTTTCAAAAGGTCTAGATGGAATTCGTTGAATAATGCAGTGATGTAAGCATTTCGATGTTTGATAAGGTTCAATTAAAAGAATTTGCTAACCATTGCTCGTATGTAATAAGTTTTGAAATGTCAAAACAAAAAGAGTTTTTATTTTAAAATTGCGGCATTGTGATAGTGCATTTGCAGTTGAACAACTTACTGAATGAATCGGAAATACAGTAGGCTGCATGTACTGTTGATAAAATGCTATTCATAAGTTAACATTGTCATAAATTTATATCATGCTGCATACATTTGTTGGTGGAGGTTCAATTTCTTTAAAGTTTTGTAAGCCTAGTCATTCTAGCTAGCCATCGATAGCAGAATTTCTGGTTCACTTGTGTGACTCTGCACTCGTTGTGAATTTCAACAAAAGCATCAAGTATTTATCATACTCGTCAATTGCTGAGATTTCAATTGCGGTCAATAAGTGATGTTTGAAACAACAGATTAAAACAATCTTGCCTGAAAGCGAGGTATAAGAAAGCAATGTTTCGCGACCATGTTTATAGCACTGTAAAAACTCGTGCTTAAAAACACAGTTTAAGCCGTCTTCGAAAACAAGGTTTCGAATCTAAACGCGATTAAAGTCATGACTAAAAACCTGTTTCAAAGCAGTTTCAAAAGAAGAAAGTATTATAAACATTTAGAAAAATAAAAGATGAGATAACTGCGTCTTTCATTAGTCTGTACGAATATCTGTGGTGCACGGTATGTAAAGTAGTGAACAGCATTGCATGAATATACCCAATGCATACTAAACAGCAGCGAAGGACCTTTGTGCAGGCTGGTAATATGTTACCAAAACCCTTAAGTATCAGTTTACTTGATATCTTGGATCGCATGTCTATATTATTCCTGAAAATCTAAAATAGCTCAAAATTTAGCTTTGAAACAAGTCAGCTTTGAACCAGAATTGCCAACATTGATAATCGATCCCGTGACCTTTAATGAAGTTCTAATAGCAAGTAATTCATGGCTTGGTCTTAGATTGTTCAGATTTTCTTGAGGCCAATAACTCCTTGTCTAAAAGTGTCACTAAGTGTGCAAAGTAGCTATAAGTCTTTTTCTACTTGCTTTTTGAAATTCACTTGAAAATGACTGGATTTTATAGTCGTAATATATTGAACTGTTTGAATAGATAATACAATAACAACTTTACTTAGCTTTCCCAATCTTTTCAATCAATCTTGTCACTGATGTCGCATGTGCTGTGCACTAAGTATTTGTCTTCATCATTTCTACACTTTTTCATTCATGCTAGTACATGTATACAACATAGCTAGCACTATTCTCCCAATTTGGATTCTGATGAACAATTTAAGACCACCGTCTATTCATTTGACAGTGGTCTGTAATATCGGCTTAATTAGACTATGACATTTTGTGGTCAATTTTTCTCCAAATCTAGTTTTGAAAAACGGGTTCGACTGCAGTGTAACTGTTGATGCCACTAGTGGTTTTACGTCCATCAGCTGCCTGCATTATCTTAATAATGTATACATAAACTCACATTGATATGTCGAGAGGTCCATGCATGTATAATACCAAAACTTTTAAAAATGCACATGGCATTTTCTAGGAACTGCCACAGTGCCGCGTAATCGCAGTCATGAATATGGCTGCATTGAATCATTTTCTTGACTTTAACGAATGGTTTATTACCCGATACCTTAATTAAAAAGTGGTAATTTGATTACCCTCAAAAGCTGAATGCCTAATTGATCGGAAATGAATTGGATGCAAATGTACTCGTTATAATTACGGAAACTTGAATTTCCGGTACACTCTGATCTGATCTGCATAATACCCTCATATCATCTGGTCTCGGATTTTCAGATCGATTAAAAACTGCTCGAGAACATAAGAGCATCAAAATACTTCGACCGAATATGAGCTAAAGGCGAAGAAAGGTCAACTAGTCTTCTCGATGTGAAGTTTAATACAAATATTTTACCACTTCAATTGCATGATGCAAACTTGATGACACCAAGAATTAATGAATAATTAATTCACCGGAAACAACTTCATTACAATTCTGCCCTTCGTAATCGACAAAACTGAATTTCCACGCATCCAACTTGCACGGCAAGTATCCTATCATTACTAATTTCAAATCAAAAAATAGGTACAGGCAAGATGTGTTTTCCTTAAGCCTCCTTTTTAGGCAAAGCCCAACGCTGATTATGTAAATGTAAATGTGGTAATAATTGCAGTTTCGAGGAATTTCAGGGTGACATTGATGATTGGATTGCAAAGTCCACACAAAAACTTGAAAGTCGAAACGAAATTTCATCTAATTTACGAGAATTCTCCGATCTTTAGCAAATTTCTCAATTTTCCGACCAATAGAGACGAATTTCATTGGTCACGTAAAACCACAATAATGCGCACAGGCAGGAAATTCCTGAAATCTAGACAGTCTAATACGATTGAAATTCTTAGAAAGTTCCCAATATGACATGCAAAATTGACATTAGACTACCCGTAGCTATAATCGTTGCCGTAATGGCCAGAAATAGCTTGTGTTAAACTGCTCAATACTGGATTGCGATAATCCGGCTTTATACAATTTCAGAGACATTAGCATCCATTGGCGACAACCGTGAGAAGGTGCGAAAAAATCGCGAATAGCCGCAACGAAAGTCCGACAGGACTCCAATTTTTAGAAAAAGTCCTATAAATCCGCGGCAAGACAATGTCCCGTCGGAATTGTAACTGGCCAATACACCATCTTGTTTGCGAACGCAATTTTTCGAAATTATAATTTAGCAATATAGAAATGAAAATTCTATTTTTCGAAATAGTATTCGCAACAGAAATATAAGCTTTAGTGAATCTGGTCATTTGGACATCTGATTGAACTAGTTTATCCAGTGGACGTCATTGGTGGACAATCAACAATCGTACCAAAAAAGTTAGCAGATTTGGTACTTCATTGAAGATCTAGATAAAATTCAACTAGCTCAAGACATTTATTAGTTGATGGGTGACTTCCTACCAAAAACCTGCCGAAAACTCGGTGATTGCGAAACGCGCTGTTTAACTATTGACTAAACCTAAATAGCTGACATTTAGAACAGTAGAAAGCTATACCTTCACAGCATTCGGAGGCGGAATATTTGAATAACCTCCTCCAGCAGCCTTCTAGGTGTTTTACCAACCATTGCACTGCAGTTCAGATGTCGACAGTGGCAAAGTCAAAGGATGCCCATACCAAGTGAAGTAACACAACTTCAGGTTTTGACATCCTTTTGGAGCAGTCAAACATCAGGATAAATAGATTCGGTGATTGATTCGTGGAAAATACTTCATGATTACCGATAGAGGTTCATCATAAATTCATGAGTGTGTAAAAGTGCAATGATTGAGCTTAAAGAAGTTCAAAATCAATAAAATTTTTCATTTAATAAAGATTCTTTCTTTTTTAATGATTCAGCAAGTTTCAAAAATTGAATGGAAACTTTTGACGAACAAAATGCGTTACTTAATCTTTACAAAATCAAAGCGTGGCGGAACTATCTTGGCAGTTATCTCCCTTATCGAGGCTGCATGAGTTGTTAGTTTTTTCTGACGTATTTGTTTTTGGGGCCCAACTTTATAATCATATTGTCCAGTCCACTTTTCCTACTAATGAAGCTAATTTTTCTTTCATTCCAAGTATTTTGCTGATGTTTCATAGAGCAGGAACGTGCATATAGTCGGGGAGCCCGGGACGAGTTAGTACTTGAGAAGCAGGCAAAGGTTTGAAGTATTGAAGTTGTGTGTACTCATGTGCAAGTCACGAAAGTGAGTTGCTGCCGGGTCGGGTTGGGGCTTTAGGGCACTAGGGCCTACTTTCGGGCCCGAAAATATGGTCCAAAACATTTGAGAAGCAGGCAGGCCAAAACCACTGCCGAAAGGTGGCCTTGATACTGCTGATATCGGATTGATATATGACAGCAACTTTGAGTGGGCTAAGGCCCGACATCAACGTCTAAAGTATAGGCCCGACAAAATGGTCCAAAACATTTGAGCAGCAGGCAGGCCAAAAACAATGCCAAAAGGTGGCCTTGATACTGCTGATATCGGATTGATATATGACAGCAACTTTGAGTGGGGCGTAAGGCCCGACAGCAACCTCTAAAGTAAGCCTATCAGTAGGCTATTCAGATAAATATGCTTCTAAGACAAAACATGTATCGGCCTAACTACTATAAAATGTGGGTCCCCTATACATATAACAAATAACTATTTACCGTAACTACCACACGTTACTATAATTTGCCGTTACTTTGTTCGGTTCAAAGTGTAAGAAATTATCTTCTAATAACAAGATCTCTTTGGAAGAAATGCAATCACTTTCCATAATACGCGACAAATTAGTCTCCGAGACTCATACATTCTATGAAGTGCTTCTTTTGAGGAGAACAAATCAACAATCCAAGGCCCAGTCGACATAATTTGTCTCCTACAGTCTTTGCAGTCTTTTCACCTTCATCAAATCCATCCGACATCGCATTCAATGTATCTTCCCTTTCTATATTGTTATGTAATCAAATTCGCTATATATATATATATATATATATATATATATATATATATATATATATATAAGATCAAATAATAGAATAAATCAAAATGGTATATAATATAAAAACCAAAAAAGCACTCAAGGAAAAGTCAGAAGTATCAAAATTCCCGACCGGTTTCGTCCTGATCTAAGCAGGCTACCCATGACTAGCCTGCTTAGATCAGGACGAAACCGGTCGGGAATTTTGATACCTCTGACTTTTCCTTGAGTGCTTTTTTCGTTTATATATATATATATATATATATATATATATATATATATATATATATATATATATATATATATATATATATGTACACATGCATGATAGACTTGATATATACATGTACAAGTTTACCTCTATAATGACTAGAAAACTATTGGAATGAAGGTCCCACTCAACTTTGTGAATAACTCTTAACGAGTTTCGCTATTACTCTCCGTGTTTTTTTATTCCATAAAGACGACAAACAAATGCTGATACCTGTACATGTATATAATAGTAGTTTCGCATGAAATATCCTTGAATGCCTGAATGAATCTTTGTGATGAGTCTTTTCAAGAATTTGCATGGGTTTCATTTTTCCTTTTCGATAGACGGCGGAGGTGCAATCACTTCCCCTAATACGTGTAAAAAAGGCAAACACAAGGGTAAATCTTGAGATATGGACCAAAGATATTTCAAGATGCTGTTGATGTTGATGTTTCAGCGGTTTGATGATGTCTCGCTTCTTTTTCGCTTCTTCAGAAATCGTCTTTCGAAGAAAATGCAGTAGAAGAATAAGTGCGTCGGTGTCTGATGATCGTGCGACGAATCGTTTAATTTCTTTGAGTTGATGAACATGATAAACGATAAGTGTGTCTGCTTCTTCGTCAAAACATTGGAAATTCGCTGCTTGTTCTACATAAATTTCATTTCCTTGCACCTTCAGTTTTATGCAATAGCCACCTTGTGAAACGAAAACTGTCTTTTCACCCATGATATTCAAGTAGTGCGGATCTGTCCATTCTTTCATACAGAATTCAGCGAAGTTTTCTTTGAACTTTTCATTCTTAAGAAGTTGATTTCCTTTCATCATTGGAATTTGGTCATGGGAAATAACTTTCACTTGATGTACAACAGATCCACGTCTCATTCTTTCTGATGACTTCAGATAATCTTCGAAACATCTATCGAATAGAATGTGGATTTCATTACCATTTGATGTACATGCCACCATACCAAAAGATGACGAGCCATAATGTCCAAATGTGCCTCTCACGTTGCTGAGGACCAGATGCATCATGGATTCTCCATCTATAATATGAGCGGTGGGTTCCATATTTACTACCTCAGTATTCTCCAACGTCTGTTTTGTTTCCAAGTATTTCATTAGGGTTGACTTTCGACATTTTAAGGTCGAGCCGTCGCTATGTGATTGGTCGCAAGTGGATAATCAGTAACTGGATATGACAGTACATGCGACAAAGAGAATTCAGAAATTTTCTGTGAAGCTACAAGAAGAATGCGACCAAATGCATCACGAACACTGTCCGATTTTTTGTTTTACTTTTCGTCATCTTCACGTCATCGAATGCAAAGTTTAATATTTTCACTCGGGAAATGGTACGCAAAAATCGACGATCATCGTTCTCGCATTCGTTTTCAAATTGTTGGCGCAACTTTTCACCTCTGTTCAATGTATCGAGGAGATACTGTTTGGTAGAATCATCTACTACCTTGCCAGTGGTGATGTTGATTAAGGAATCATCGCCTGTTAATTCAAATGGATTGCATGTCATTGTTATTGCATCTCGCAAACGAATCATAGAATCGAAATCATTTTTCCTTCTGCTTTCAAATTCTTTATCATACGGACCTACAAGTACGTCACTTCCTGTTATTCTTCTCATTTCGGATACAACCAGACATCTTTGCATGGTGGTTATAGTCCATCGTCGGATGACATTTTCAAACTCGTGGAAGTGAACTATGCCTTCTGTCGGTGAGGCAGCATCTCGATTAATAGTCTACTCGAGTGTCAAGTCAATTGCACTTCTTGTGTGCTCTTCTTCATGGACCTTCTAATGGAAAACGCACCATTTCGTAGGATGCGTTTATGCTCATCATCCAATATTCGAAGTTTGAAAAGTAGCAATGCTCCCCAACGAGCATGGTTGGGCCTGTTTAATGCGAGGAAAACGTCCAAAATTCGTGGAAGGATGGCTGTGTATTTTACAAGGTCATATTTGTCTGAACAGCAGAATGTAACTTCAGAAATAGCCGCGCTACCAGGTACACATAGATAGCCCAATAAGACGCAGTTGCTCCAATACTTCCCATTGATGACTTCACTGAAGAAACTGTCATAATTTTCTGCATGTTCTCTTATGACAGGGTTGCTATAAATGTCTTCTGAATCAAAGTTAGTGCCTGAAGGTCTGATGAGCATTTCGTATTCAGGAAAGTTTTATACCTGATATTCTCCAATGCAAATGCTATCATTTGATGTATTCTATAGCAACGATTATAGAATTTGCCTCTCACAAAGCCGTTGATGTAACCTGCTCCAAGAATATCAGTTTCTAGTAAAATATATTCCATGCCAGATTCATTTATGAACATTCCAATTGCTCCGAAAAAAGCCATCTCAGGATGGAAGTTCTCAATAAGAGTAAGAATTCGATCGAAAATCGGGGGCTCAATCGCCTGAATGGCATGAGCTTTGCTGGCAATTGCTAAATTGCATTTCACAACAATCTTATTTTGCGTAATTCCATCTGCAAGTTGTAGAGTTCTTGTCATCGTTTCTCTGACTACTTTGTTTCGCGTCGAAGAAAATTGGATCCATAAAGATATCTGCTGTCTAGGCAATTCCTCGTTGTTTCAATTTGGTGGAGATCTGGAGAGAACATAAACTGGACGAACGAAGGCAATGATTAATTGAACGAAAGCAATATCTTTCCGAGAAATAAGAGTAACAGATACCTCTTCTTTGTCGTGCTTCAGATATAAATGAGGTTTCTTCAAAGAAAAATCCAAAGGTATGCCATCTTGCCGAGTCTCGGAGACTAATTTGTCGCGTATTATGGAAAGTGATTGCATTTCTTCCAAAGAGATCTTGTTATTAGAAGATAATTTCTTGCCCTTTGAACCGAACAAAGTGACGGCAAATTATAGTAACGTGTGGTAGTTACGGTAAATAGTTATTTGTTATATGTATAGGGGACCCACATTTTATAGTAGTTAGGCCGATACATGTTTTGTCTTAGAAGCATATTTATCTGAATAGCCTACTGATAGGCTTACTTTAGAGGTTGCTGTCGGGCCTTAGGCCCCACTCAAAGTTGCTGTCATATATCAATCCGATATCAGCAGTATCAAGGCCACCTTTTGGCATTGTTTTTGGCCTGCCTGCTTCTCAAATGTTTTGGACCATTTTGTCGGGGCCTATACTTTAGACGTTGCTGTCGGGCCTTAGGCCCCACTCAAAGTTGCTGTTATATATCAATCCGATATCAGCAGTATCAAGGCCACCTTTTGGCAGTGGTTTTGGCCTGCCTGCTTCTCAAATGTTTTGGACCATATTTTCGGGCCCGAAAGTAGGCCCTAGTGCCCTAAAGCCCCAACCCGACCCCGGCAGTAACTCACTTTCGTGACTTGCACATGAGTACACACAACTTCAATACTTCAAACCTTTGCCTGCTTCTCAAGTACTAACTCGTCCCGGGCTCCCCGACTAATACGTGGATTCGCCAACCGTTTGACAGCCCCAAAACAAAGCATTAAATTGTTCTTAATTTCTTACAAGATTTTGATTATTCTGTTTTTAAATTCAGGAAGACCATCTGTATCTGATCCTCTATTTTCCATACTTGAGATGCATTGCTGAATTTACTGTATGACAGATCATGATCAATTTATATGAAGTTACGTAATCGTTAGCAGAATAATGATTTTTTTCGTTATTAATTTTCCATTAACAAAGTTTAGCCCTACGCTTTTTAAAACGCTCAGTATGAAAATGTGTTTTGGACTTAAAAGCAGTCATCTACATGTTTTCCAACAATGCTCGTACACAGCAACAATCACATATTTGTTTGCCAAAAATGCATCATCATCGCTTCATTATCTGGCATGGGAGAATAGCTGTCCTGCAATTCTAAAGCTGAATATAATGTTAAACAGAGCCTCTGTTAGAATGAGAATTTTCCACTTATAACGCCTCTATAACTCTGCCCATATTGCGATGCAACCTCATTCACATGCTACGGATTAGAGTCCTCAGAATCCTAACATGCAAGTACACGAATACAAATTCATTTTTATGTAACAAAATTCCCATACCGAGGTTAAGCTTATAATAATGTGTCAAGTTTGGAAGCCAACTGGTCCTATATGATATAACAACTACACAGTATATTGAAAGGATATTACGCGGCAAATGGTTAAAGAGAAAATGGCTATCTTCTATTGAGGGGGTCGGACCGGCGATTATGTAATAGATGCCGTTTGGGGGAATTCTTCGGCAACTGCGTGACCGATTTTGAAGGGGAGGAGGGTTCAAGATCTCGATAAAGGCGATTACGCAATCTTTGAACGACCCTATACTTCCTAAATGCATGCAACGTGGATACTTGATGTTATGTAAGTGATTATGTTTTTAGGGATTTAATCCATCTCAAACGTTGTATGTTTACCAGGGATTACATTTCCTATTAAAATGTTAAATAAAGAAATCGATTATCGTTCAACTGAAACTTGCAATATAAAGGGACATTCAAAAACGTAATGATCTATACTGCATAGGCACTAGTCATCAGTTTATGGTTCTAGTTCTCGCAGACCTTGCGTCTCGAATTCGTCGACACTGTCGTAGTCATCTTTCTTGTATTCGTCTTCTTCCTTTTCGAATTTCGCCTCGTCATCAATGTACACAATGTCTGCATCACTAAGTATCAAGACAGTTGAATCAGTATCTCAAAAATCCATTCATGCAGCCCCTCAAAGTAGAAGTCGCCTTCGAATAGAAACCGCACTTAAATTGCAAATTATTAGAGAAAATGTGGTAATTGACGAATTCCTCGCATGAAACTTGAAGTTTTGAACATTTTTACTGATATACTAAATACTTAACGTCAAACGACATATGCAACCACCAATGTAATGCTGTCAGATGAACGGACTTAGCGCTACCTTTTCTTCTGATTGCTAAGCGTAACATGATTTCCAAGAAATTGATGAACGAATGAGTGAGAAAAACGGATGGGTGCCAAAAACTTCATTCAACTAAGTCATTGTGATATTATTCAACTAAATAGCTTTTCATATATAGAATCTTATTGATAAATCAATCCAGAAATTCAAGAAATCAACGTGAATGAGAATATAGTAATGCACATAGTCTACGTGGAATGTGAAGAACATCCAGTTTTTGAGTCGTTTAGTCACGATCAGTTGATGATAAATTCAAGAAATTAACGCGTTATGAAGCAAGGCAAGTGTGCTTTCCTGTACTAAGTTGAGATTCAAATATTAAAATGCAGTGGATGAATGATGGAAACACGATGGAACCATCAATGCCATCATCGTCATGCTGGCATCATCAGTGCTGACTCAGCATTGATGCAATTCCAGGAAGCTAAGATCTGAATTGAAACGTTAGCATTAAAGATGGTGTAAAATTGTTGAATTTTTTGGCGAGTAAGTTAGTAAAATCCCACAGGATTACATATTTCAATCTTCTGAGTTTGATGTGGTTGTAAATTATTGGTCTTTCGACCGGCCCCGGACCGTTGAGATGCGACTTCTCAAAATAGACCTTCTTCATAACAAGCTTTTCTAACAATGAGATCTGTGACAAATGCAACACTTCCAGTCACGTTTCCCGACATACAGTGAATTTGACGTGCACCTCCTGAAATTTTCGCCATCGTCTACCGATTAAAGCTTAGCATAGAACCTCTGGATCATCGTTGAGGCATTTTTGCACAAATGCATAGCCAGAAATAGCTGTGAAGATCATCAGCAGCCTACGTATGCTGTGGCACCACGACAGGTACCTTAAAGAAGCATATCAAATCTGGCAGACTCATACTCATAGTAGGCTCGGTCAACGCTGGTATGAAATCAAAGGGGAAATAAACGAGCTTCTGCACTCTTGTGCTGTTGTGATTCCTTGTAATTTTTTATGAACGTTAATTGTTGCTGATGCTGACCTATAATTATCTTATTCCTTAGAAAGTCATCTAACCCGCCGTTTAACAAAACTTATGAAAACTGAGCAAACATTTTCTTCATTGCTTATTCAATGTCGAGCCATACACATAACCTGATAGGCTGAACATGATGACCTGGCACTACATGTTTCATTTAGCGCAGCAGGTCTACTGCTGTTCTCACTGTGGTTCCTTCATGATTCAGTTACAGACAAAGTGACACATTGCCGATCTTGAATCTTCATCCGATTCCTAAATGGAGTCTTGTGCTTGTGATTCTAGGGCCACCAATTTTAAAAGCCAGAAGTAGGTATGTTCAAAATTCCTTTGTTGAGTGCTTTTGAACGTAATTTTAAGAACTGCTGATCTATGCATAGTGGTAGCACATGCCGTAATTGTATTTGTAAATGTATGCAGCAGCATTGTATCCAACTAAGTTGTTGTCTTAAGGAACTGTATTTTACATTCTAATTTCTATGTGAATAGGCCAAACTAATGACGGAAGCTTTTTTGTTTTATTAAATGATGGTGATATGACCTTATTGGTAATACTCGTATGACAAGGTTGCTTTATTTCATCGAAAAATGACTAACAACGGTCTATAATCTAAATGACGGCTTATAGCACATCTATCCGCCTACATGCCGTGCAATGATAAAATAACATAAATAAAAGCTGGATAAACTACATGCACCTAAGTATACACAGTCTTACGTCACCTAAGCATAAACGGCTTTCGAAACCCACGCATAGGCTCCCCTAGCGATACTCGGGCGATAATGCCATTCTAGTACAAAATTGATGCAGTATATAAATAAAATCCAGAAAGAATACTTGAAAGAAAAGTTGACTTATAAAAATCACATATCTTCATGCGGTTGGATTCCTTCATGCGTAGCCTACTTTATGTAATAGGTCAATTGCAACGTTGTTCACTACGTGGTAAAACATTCTCAACAAAGCATCGAACACCATGTCACTTAGCTACTTACGCAGTTGATGGCTATGTCACTTATCTTCATGCTGAGAAGATATTCATTGCGAACATGTTTTGAGTATTGAATGAAAATTTTTGTGCCATCATATTGCTCAATACAACATCAGTTAATGCTCTTGAAAATTCTAGAGAAGATCAACCTCAAGCTTAAGTACCTTTTAACGGTCAAAATCGGAGTGAGCCATTTTCACTTTACCGATTCAAACAATGTCCGCGGGCCACTTTGGATATGAGGCCACGCGTTCCCCACCACTGATCTAGGGAATCTAGCTTCGAACGGCGAAACTGTAGAAGCTATAAGTTTCGCCTCATGTCAAATCGAAGTTTTTTGGTCTTCGGATTAGTCAACAACTGACGAAGTCACCGACTGATTCCGTTCATGTATCTTAATTATTGTAATAATTGGGACGCTTAGCACACGAGATAATCAGAAACAAGGGTTCTTTGTAGTACATCATAATATTCAGGATGGTTGATGCAAAAGGGTGCTGTGTAGAAAATTAAAGAAAATAGGGCGTTTAATACATATTTGTTAGATCTAGTTACAAATTCGTTCTCACAATAGCAATTTAGGTATGAAATAGCACTTTTATCAGTGCATTTATTAGAATTCTATTATTTGAAATTAGGTCGATTTGGTCGCTTAGTGTACCAAACGCAGCTTATTAAAATGATAAAGCCTAGTTTATTTACAATCTCAACATAAGGGACTATCTAATATCATATCTTCCAGAACTTCGCATGGAAGCAAAAGGGAATCATCACCAGCTTTATGTCACACGTCATTTGAGAGGAAAATGGCAAGGTATATCATATAGCATATATATGAGGTATATCATATATCAAGGACTACATATAGTTTTGGAAATTAGGTCAACATGGAATTTAGATGTTTGTTCATTCAAAGAACAATAATACATCAGCTTTTACAGGGGCTATCCAATCTATGCAAGCATATTTGAATATTTTGACATGTTGTAAGCAGGTGTACTCGTACAAGTAAGTAAGTACGAATATACGTTCAGTCGATATTAGTCTTATACATATTCATGGTTGTCATTGGGTGAGACATGATGCATGCGATTTTCATGCAGCTATCACTCGGAATTTGACATTATTATTAGTTGTAGGACTGCTAATTTAGTTAGTTGCTCCTCATTCGTTGTCAATGTGTGTCGCTCTTTCTTGATGAAGTTACTATCTCCATACTTAGCCATCTCTATTTTGGTATGATGATTGTTCATTACCCTTCAGCACTAACACTGCTACCAGCTTGAGGGAAATTTCGAAGACGAAAAACGTAGCAAAGAAAGTTTGTCTCAATAAAATAATTAGCAAAGATAAGTGAGAAGCTTTAATAATTGTACGCAGAGCACCGCATAATTTTATCACAGTGATTTTTCTTCCCTCGTGCCACTAAAGCGAAGTAGCGCAGATAATCATGTAGAAATTGTGGATATGGATACAGAATGAACCATTTCCATTCGGTCAGCATGCATGGGCAATATAGAATTTGAATTCATCATAGATATCAAATATAAATGGGAATGCGCTTGGTACAAACCCTATCATATTCACACAATTGTGTCAGACGCCCCATTTATTGTCGCAGTGATAATCACTTTGTGAGGAAAGAAAAAATAAACTAAAATATTTAATAGATAAACTATTTATTAGTATGTAGGTTATATGCCTTAAATAAATGTATTGTGCTTTGAAGGAAAGAGATTCTATATAGTTATTGCAAGGAAATAGGTCTGTCATCGCTCCAGAGTCTTGGAAGCTGTCTGTTTGTGTTAAGATATATATATATATGAAAAATGTTGTATTTTGAGAAGCAGAGGTGGAACTCTTTTCAACAGCAGAAATGAATTGGTTTCAAAGTGCACTGAAAGTAAATATTTACTTCACAACTTCAAAATGACGTGATGTGCAAGTGCAATGGATTTTCAGTACTTTTTCATAGCTTTATGTCCTGCTTCTCTTTAGTATCTTGACTTGTGCTGTCCAGTGATCAATGTTAACAATGTTAAAGAACCAATTTTGGCTTGCGAATTTTCCGTTGTTAAGTTCATTCGGCTGATGATTGTGTTATCATACACATGAAACTCGGAGTACAGAAAAAGATGGTTTTTTCTCCCTAACGATTTTTGGAGTTGATCATTTATATATTCTGTCTTGTTGGTTGTACTGCACGCACGTGGAATTGAGAAAGATTATCAATCGAAACCGGTCTTCCACAATCCATCGTTCTTACTGTCTCCTGTAGATATTAGTGGTCGTCAGGACCACTAATAGATAATAATAGATAGCAATATCTATTTATATACATTTATACATATATACATATATATTCGGTAATGATGTCCAAACTCAAGTTATATACCAAATTTGATGGAGAAAACTACTTCAGTTTTGGTACTCCGAGTTTCATGTACAGTATATCTCTATGCAATCGTCAGCCAACTGTCACAGAACATAGCATGTAGTCCTTCTTAAACTACGCAATGAATAAATACCATTCACGCAAAGAAAGCTATGTCAGTCAAGCGCATCACGCTCTAGATGATAAGAATCTGTTCCGATGCCTGCACTTTGACACTAGCTCACTACGCATGTTCAACAGAGTGTCTCTTTTGTAGTTCAAAATGAAATATTATTCATTGATGCAAAGGTCGCATCTCCTGCTAGTAGGATTGAATGGTTTGCAGAATCTTTTAATGTTCCATTTTACTATCGGGTTACCACCACTTTCTTTTATTCTCCATTATTCCCTTGACAATTCTGTTTCGCTCTTATGCTTGATGTGATTAAACGACTTTTAAGGTTGGTAAACCGCAGCTTAAAAGTTCCTTCAAAAATCCCAAAATAAACTTTTTCTTGATCGCCGCTTTTTTCTTTGGCTATGGTGGCCTCATATACTATATTGGTGGAGAGACATTTTTCATCCATTGGACATTTCCCTTTATTTTGGCAGTTGCATTCTTTTCCATTCTTCTCCTCACTTTTTAATACTTTTCTGTTGTGCGCACTAATTAGAGATTTGAAGTTTGGCATACAGCTATAGCTAACTTTCAATGTATTCCTATTGAAAATTTTGCTGAGCCGATGACCACTCCCAAAATGCTTGTCAACGACGTGATACGGTCCTGCTGTACGGGGGATTAAACCATATAACAGATCTTGATCTTCTTTTCTTTTCATCACCAACTTGATTGTCTTGACTTTGATATTCAAGCTTGTGCTTGTACCCATTTTTATTCAAAATTTCTTGGTAATGGTTGACCGATTCCTTGAATATCGTTTCATTTGAAGATATCTCGCTTATTTTCCTTTCGATTGTCATTGGCAATTGTTTGATAATCGATTGAGGATGGTTTGATTTTGTATTTATGTACACAGTTTCCTGATCTTGTTTTCGATATGGCTTATGTGTTCCATCCATGAGATTTAGCGTAACGTCCAGAAAATTAACCACCTTTAAATTACACTGTACCTCCAGCTGCTGTCCAAATCGACCAAAAATTTCATGGAATTTCTTCCTTATGATATCAGCCTGTCGTCCCGTAATGTTTGGGAAATAGGCCAAACCATCATCCCTGTACAGGCCAATATGATTTTTGTCATATTCCTCTGCTATGGTATTATAATATGATACCATAAAAAAAATAAAATGTCAACCAGTTCACACACCTCTGCTCCATCGTATGCTCCCATAGAAATATCAAACTGATCATTGTCCCTCTTTTTCCATGGCTCTCCATCCTTGAAAAGTAACCATTTGGCACGTGGAGGGCGGATTGCATTCTGCAATCACTTAAAACCGCATCCGAGATTGAGGCGCTTCACGCAGGCGCTACTCATTGCATGTTAAGACAAGTAACCTGGCAATTGACACATTTGTCAAATCTCAACACATGTAACCACCACGAGTCATGTTTCGGCCTGTTGGGCCTCATCAGTCGTGGGTAGGTTTGAACCAGTGACGTTGGAGCTAGAGGACGTGCAGGCATACCCTCTAACCACAAGGCCACCGGACCATCTGTTGAGAGCGTGAATTATATATATATATATATATATATATATATATATATATATATCGAAGTTTCACGGACTGTAATAAGATTACAACCGATCATCAGACATCAATAAATATTTATTAATGGTATTAACAGTATTTAATTTTTATCAATAGTATTTGTTAATGTCTGATGATCGGTTATAATATTATTAAAGTCCGTGAAACTTCGAGTTACATGCAATAAATGTTGTTCCAATTTCACCATCTATCTATCTATCTAGGTAAACCTTTATTTTCTCACTAGGAGAGGCATGCAATTATAAATAACTCAGAGTGTACAAAAATCATAAAACGCATTACAATTGCGAACTGAATAAACAAAAGCAGTTAACACAAAATAAAAGAACACTCAAAGTTAACCAAGTCCAAGATACCATACTATAGGTAACAAAAGAGGCAACGCCGATAAAGGAAAGGACTTGGACCACAACCGAGAGATGAACTCACGTGTGGCTCAGCCAACCCCACACCAAACAGTCGTGGACACTCCAGGTTTTCCCTGCGATGAAAAGCGGGAACAGCATTGTAAGTAACTTGGTTGTAAGATGATGTTGTGATGTGTAAGACGGGAAGCAATCTCAATAACTGAATCACTTTATTTCATTATCATCACAGTTTAAACAATCTGTAATTACAACGTAATCGATTTTTTGACAAGCACTGGATGTTTACAGAGGCTAATGGTATAAAATTTCAAAATGGTCTTCAACTGTGTTTAAATTAGATCATTCGCCTTCATTCAATTCTATGAGTATCAGTATCAGCTCAATGAAATTGCTTTTAAACTCTTGCTGATCCAAATCCGAACCCTCCTCACCCCAAGATTGAGAAAGACTAATCTAATTACTGAAACTCTAGATTTCGATTTACATGTGAAGATTTTCGATTTCCATTCGACTGGCTTTACTCATTTTCGTTTTGCGCAATCAAAAGTGACATTCGCATTGATACATTGTTGATGAATGAATTGACTTGTCGGAAAATCTTCGCCTCTAATCTCCCCCCTCAACACATGACCAACGTATGTTCCTCGTGGTGATCTCCATGTATCACCATCGCTTACATAGCGTATGTCTGTTGATAATCGGGTCTCTCGCTCTGGTTTGAAGTGTGATTAGCATGGATCGACTGTTCCTCTTCGATTTCCGGCACTGGAACACCAAGTGGGTGTTGTGACTGACAGGCGGTTGTACTTGGTGAACCAGGAGAGGCCTCATGTCGGCGCGTTTGTTCATCAGACCGCGTTCAGACTCGCTTTGTTCCATCGGTTGAGAGAAGAGAGTGAAGCAAGAGCTGTCTGCAGCCTTTACGCAATCACTCGCCCACGCCTACACACGTAATACGACAGCAGGTCATTTCCTCGATACGAGAATCGAACGTCTCAATGCAAAGGCGTCCCTCCCCCGCACTCCCCTGTCGTGATGCTGAACGCCATCTCCCTTCAATTGCAGGTCTGGCTCATGTCTCGCTTCATCCTCAACGGCGTGGCTGTCATGTGGAAGGGCCAAATCAGCTTAGACAAACTCGAAGGCGTCGGCCATATAGAGTTTGATGATGAACGTGCTGAGGTGAGTTTTGCTAGAGGCAAAATGGTAACTCCCCTTTGTTTTAAGGTCGAATATCTATCAGATTCGAAGTCAGTACAACAGACACCCTTGTTCTGTCGTCCTACGCCTCCAAAGGTCGATAGAACTAGAGGATTAATTTTCTGAAACCAAATGCTTAAATTTTCTGACCTCGACTCTTTGCTACAGGAGCAATGTACGGCGTTACCGAATCTGTTAATTGCTAGTTGCAATTTGCCTTTATAGTCTCAGGGGATTCAGTTGCCTGGACTCGATGATGTAAATCGGCCAATTTCTTACTTTTGTGTCAATTGATTTGAAGATATCGACTCGTATGGGAAATAGTTTTCGTTAAATAATCGCAATAAAGCGCTGGCGCTCTCTTTTACTTATTCATCAAAGTTATTATATTTTTCTTTGTATGTCTACATCTGCTGGGTGGGAGGAGCATGGAGATTTCTGTGGTAGCTGAAATGTAAATTAGTAAATTCAATTAATGTGTTAAGTAATAATCATTACTTGGGCCTATTATACGAGTGCAATCTTACAACACACAAATAACTCACAAAATTTCGTAAAATTCTGATATAAGCCCATATGGTCAAGATTAGCAATGTATGCATTTAGAGGTTCATCAAAGTATAATTTTCGTTAAAAAGTTATTCAACGAGGCATGCTTCGGATTGCCGAGATCCTAGCATTGCAGTTTTCCGGAATTAGAAATGTACCCGGGATTGTCCAAAATTGATTGCAATTATTTGATGGAAGCAATCACTTGCAGTTAATTGGCGTCATCAGTCAATTAATTGAAAATATGTTCACCATTACAGATCGATCAATCAATGGATTCCAATTATTCTGTGGCACCAATCTATTATTTGCAATTACTTTATCGCATTAGTCAATTAGTTGTTATTTTTTGATAGCAGCAATTAGTTAATTGCGACCAATTAATTGTAATTAATTGCAATGTGATTAATTTTTGATTACCCCTGCCCGAGATTGCACTGCTTAGTTGCAACGTGATCTTCACATGTGATGAAAATAAGATGAACAGAATTTGCACAGAAGAGATGAAATTCTAGTGTCAGTGGAATTAGCTTTAGTTTTAAGCTCATTTGACCGTTTCCCGATTATCGCTTTGAAGTTTCCATTATGACTTAGTGTAGTCTCTTGACGGCATGAAATCTGATGTAAATCTTTCTACTGTTGCGATAAATTGATCATTACCAATTCTATTTGATGCAAAAACGGATGGAGTATGAGCCTTTTTAGATAACTAGGTGAATGGATAATTTGCTACTGAATAAGTAAGCTATGCGTAAGATAACGAACTTAGGATGATCAATAGTAGTAGCTTAGGTGAACAATGTGACACGAAATTGACGATGATTTTGCTGCCCATTGCAAAATATTCAATGACAAGCTTCTAAATATAGCAACCAGGTCGTGCTATTGACTGATCTGAAGTGCTGTATTACATTTTACATGCGTCAGCTCCTGAATTTTCACTAACGACGAAGACATCATGTCAGAGATTTATTTGGCTGACGAAAAAAATAATAATTATAAACATACGTTGAAGTGAACCCAATGTTTCATAGTTAGTTAATGACATTACTATGTACGAACTGTTATTTCGACGCAGCATTCTACTTTTAGGATAGATATGTCTCTTATAACTACGGAGAATACGTTACTTCATTTCCATTACGATATATTCGTTTCCTGGAGAAATCAATAAATATAACTTCCAATTTGTGTCAGATTTCTTCAGATCACAAAAGCAATGAACAAATTGCTGTGCAAGCTAACTGAACTCAATACATACAGTATCGGTCAAAATTATGACTGTCCAATAATAGGTCCTCACTCTCAAATTCATAAATTGTAAACATTTGTTTTTCAACGTCATCGTTATTTTAGGTGTGTGAGCGACTTACACATGATGACCGATAGTCCAATGTAGAGAATGATGTTCATCCTATTTTTAGTGGATGAGTGAATGGCTTTTTGAGTGCACCACTTCTCATCTTATAAGGATGTATTTGCTTTAAGTAGCCTAATATTTTATTGATGACATCATACGGTGCATATTGATAAAAATAAGTCAACTTGAAACCTTCTCCTCTCTTGCCACCGGCTCACATTGATGCGCTCAAGTGAGTAAGTTGTACCTGTATAATCAATGTAATTATTCATCTTACTCATAATTCTTGAAAGACAACCATATTGTTGCAATTTTGAGAGGGATCCCGGGACGGTCTGTGCTGTTAAATTTAAATGCCTCATTCATATCTGCATTTTTCCGTTTATTGATCGAACTTTCAAAATGATGTACTTCACTAACATAGGCATTCCGCACATATTCTATTAGAGCGGGATATCTAAGTTGATATCGTTTATTGGCCTAGGACATGTATTAGGATGATAAATCATTTATGCATTTGACATTTAAATTATGGTTTATCACTGATGTTTGGCTACACACAGAGAAATTACTCGTTTATAAATGTGATATAGTCGTCCCCTTCGGAGACTCCTACATTAAATCTATTGATTCGGACTTTCTCATCGTGTAAAACCTGATATCAGTGATATACTTAAATACTCGGTCGCTTTCCGTCCGATTTCAAATTCGAAGTCATTTTGAATACAGTGTGAATTATGCCTAAATAATCCATTATCATGTTTCAAGATTCACTCAAGATGTTTCTGTTCCGAAGTAAAGCATATGAGTATTCATGGGATCATGTACATAATCACCGACTAAATGCATGCAATAGTTGATGAATATAGAAAGTACACAATGTGTTTTTATATTCCTAGAGGTGCTTCATTCATATACCAATATTTATAATTCGAAGTATACAAGCGTGTGTTTGCTTTTCAAACCGTAATTATGACTCGGGTCCGCAAAGGAAATGCTTAGCTATTAATAAACTATCCCTCCAATAAAATGCTGCAGCAGAATATCTCTCAAGAATCTCTTTTTTCATGACTTGTTTTTTGAAGAACTCACTGTTCTTTAAATCCAATCATTCTTAGTGATAAGATAATAGTGTGTGACATTGTGGCTATCCTAGCCGATAATGTTTAATGATGTCTAAGTGTTCTTTATGATGGACATGGTTGTAAACCGAACAAAGTTAACTCGATTATGCATTAATGCAATACAAACAAAATGTGGAGTCTGAGAAGACAAAGAAAATATATTTATTTGTTTACTTAAATACACCAATAAATGCAATAGAACACCAAGGCAGGACGATGAACAGTTACACTGAAACACACATTGAGTTACATTCATGAGCAGTTACATTGTTATTGAATAATTAGTCCAACAGCTTACATTTCAACATTTTCAAAGAGCTGAATACAGCGATTTCTTCAAGAAGTGCGCTCCAGTCACCCAAAATTCTTTGGGAAAAAATTAAGCCGAGTGTTACGATTACACGGTTGTCTGTAGGGATTCAGATAGTGACCACAGTGTTTGACGCATTACGGATGAAAAAGTATTTGGTTCAGAGGGTGTATGGTGATTAATATTTTTGAATACTTCCTTGAGCCCCATTGCACGTTCGACGACATTGGAGGGATGGTAGATTTAAGTGTCTCAGTCATTCTTCGCATAGATTGGAGGTCAATACTGCGCGTCAAGCGCCGTTATACACGTTCAGTCAGATCAATGTCTTTGGAAAAGGATAGATTCCAAACTGGGACGCCGTAGGGGTGTGGCGAACAAGTTAAGTGTAAAGGACAGCGTGCCGTGAAAATCTGAGATTCTTTGAGACGTGGATTCTTAGATCTTTCACACACTCAGACCACTGGATTGTGTATCCTTCAATCTTGTAGTGAGAGCCATGATTGCGAGATCAAAATGAGGTAATTGAACATTATCTCAAATGCAGTTGCCAGATTCCTTTGAGCAGATGGCTATCGCTTTGAGATCAGATTGTAGTATCTGGGCAGATTTTCCCGGGTCAGTGCGTTTAATTTCAATGTACATTTTGATGTAATCTGGCTTTTTAAAAGACGGTGGAATTCTTTGTGTCATCGATATCACTAATGAAGACGGCAAAAGGATCTGATCCAATAAATCATAGCATAAGGCGATCAGTGTATCCCGTCGACAACAACACTCCAATCTATGACTTAGGAAAGCCATGAGAAAAGAGAAAAGATTACAGGGTTGCCGCAGGACGAGATTTCATCGTCCCATTCCGACAGGATTCCAATGGGGAAATCCTATTCTTAAAGGATTTTTCAAAATTTACGACACCTTGTTATGACAATTCCCATAAGCCAAATATGTATTTGATAAGCGTCGACGACTTGCAACTTTTGGGTAGCATGTATATTATTAGATAATTATATCAAAGGGCTCTACAAATACCAGTAGGTCTATTATCCATGATGTCAGACTACTATAGACTATGTCGAATCCTACCAGCCGCACATCTTTTGCATGGCAATCTGATCTATCGTGTATTTAATCTCATTGGTGTAATTGCTTTCACGACATGGCTTAAGATGCTTTGGTGGACAATCGATCCCCGCTACTTGCCTTAATGTCGGCGGTCACAATTGTGACGTGCTATTTATTCATTGATTATTATTGCCTTGACAACTGATGTGTGGTGGTGAGGGTTTGATCCTGCCAATTGACAGAGTCGCGTAAGTGGCTCGTAGCTCAGTTGGTTAGAGCACAGGTCTAGTTAACCTTGGTCGTAGGTTCGAATCCTACCAGCCGCACATCTTTTGCATGGCAATCTGATCTATCGTGTATTTAATCTCATTGGTGTAATTGCTTTCACGACATGGCTTAAGATGCTTTGGTGGACAATCGATCCCCGCTACTTGCCTTAATGTCGGCGGTCACAATTGTGACGTGCTATTTATTCATTGATTATTATTGCCTTGACAACTGACGTGTGGTGGTGAGGGTTTGATCCTGCCAATTGACAGAGTCGCGTAAGTGGCTTGTAGCTCAGTTGGTTAGAGCACAGGTCTAGTTAACCTTGGTCGTAGGTTCGAATCCTACCAGCCGCACATCTTTTGCATGGCAATCTGATCTATCGTGTATTTAATCTCATTGTTGTTAATAGATAGTAAATTTCCATTTGGAATACCAAACTTACCTTCCTTACTATATGCCTTTTTACGGGTACCTGTTATCAACTAGTCATGTCTAAAATAGTTTACTTAAATAGTTAAAAGACACTGTTGATACATAAAGCTAGCCTAATATAAAGATAGTAGGCCTACTACACATGTGTCCCTGCATAAAATATTCCTACTAACTGATAAGAATGAATGCCTGCTTGTAGCAATTGTAGCGCTATTAAGTGGATCGTCAACAGTATATAGTCTATACAGATGTATTGGCTATATAGGTGTATTGGTACATGAGTAATTCTAGTGTATTTTTCCAGAAAATTGCTCATACGATGCCGGCACCCGGTCATCCACCATGGAAGCTGGTCAATCGGCCTTAGTACATTTATCCGTGTTTGAAAATATACTGCATGCATATGTGCTAGGATCAAACACAAATTTCAACCAGGAATGCTTTCATTTTATCTTATCTTACATGTACATTATAGCACAAAATCTGATACCTAATCACGATGAGAAATTTAATATTTAACAAACCATTATATTACCTACAAGAGTCAAAGCATGCATTATCTTTATCTGTACTAATCAATTTACTTGAAAACTTCAAAGCCTCTGTTGCATGGATAATTTTCTTTAGATATGAAGACTGATGTTATCATCATAGCCTATCTTGCATAACTGTTATCATGACTATGAAATCATGCAACAGATGCAAGAAAAACTGACAAATAAGCTGTATTAGAGATTCACACAATTTTATGGGAATTCCCATAACTGAAAGTGCTGTTCCCATCCCATGGCAAGCCTAGAAGATTACCTTTCATACCCAATGAAGGCAACTTAGAAATGAGTCGAAAATGAGGAACAGAGTTACTGGCTTTCTTCTTTTACATCAGCCTGCTGACCGCGATCAACAAAGGTAGTGATTTCTTCTAGAAACTCTAACAGTTGGTGTGTGGATGATGAGCATGAACGAAAACATAATTGAATGTTCTTTATGATGCCATGTCCATCCCAGAAATCCAAAAGATGATCACAAGCTCAACACACTCCATTAGTTTGGAAGCCGTAGAGATCAGGCTACCAGGACGATAATTCTTTGCATCCTTGCGATTGTCTTTCTTTTTATAAATTGGGGTTACGAGTGCATGCTTCCAGATTTGAGGAAATTCTCTAACGCAAAAAATGTGCTTAAGAGACAGGAAAATTGAGGTAGCAAATTGAAACGCCTTCAAAACAGATGTTTTGAAGACCATCTGGTCCGGGGGCGAAGAAGTTTTTCTTACAAGTTAAGTGCGAGATAATTTTCTCAGAGTAGAAAATTACTGATGAGAGGCAATGGTGATTACTTGAATCAATAAAGTTTCAGTTGTGAAAGCAGATTGGTGAAAGTCTTCCAAGATTTGTGACATGCGTTTGTAATCGTATGTTATTAAGTTTGTAACAGGGTCCATTGGTACTTTGAGTCTTTTGTTTAGACTCCATGGTGTAGACTAATTCGCAAATGTATAAAGAAAAATAATTTAAGAGTTCACAGAGCTGTAGTATGACATGGCTGACGGCAGACGGATTTAAAGTTAGTAATGCACGTATGTACAAATGTACATACAAAAATGCTATTTCTCTCCTGAAATTGCATGCCGTTAATGTCCATTAAGAAATAGTAATCACTGTTTTAAAGACATTAAAATAGCGCCAGACGTTTCCGGTCCAGGCCCTTTGTCGATGGTAGAATGCTTATTTACTTTCTGTTTCCAATTTAAAATAACTTTCAAAGCAGTTTTTATATTTCCTATTACCTAACAAGAATTAAATATTATTGTGCTCAAGTAAACTTGATTGTCCAATTTGCAATATCTAAAACCATGAACTTATATGCATATGTCAAACAATTAAGATATTTGAGGGAGTAATATTTTGTTTTAAGTGCACTGCTGATAACAGTAATAAATATTGAGAAAAACTGAATGAAATTCAATATTTGCAAGCCAAATAATCCCAGTTACACTGCTAAAAATGGTCCCCTTCGGAATTACTGTTCAAAGACTCACTTTAATTGGGCTAGACTAGGTTGTCATTTTGTCCAACCCCACACAGGATTCAAACATACACTCAATTTGCAAATTTCAAGGTCCACATGCAATTATGCTTGTTGCATGGTTTTTCCACTCAGAATGTTCTTCTGTCGGATATATTGCCATTTCACAATTTCAGTCTACCGAAATATGTGGTCACTCTCATCAGGTTTAGCCATCCTGAGCTCTACCTGAGTATAAGTCATAAATAAATCCGATGAAAAGGACAAAGTGAAATGCCCTTTTAAGCCGCTATGAATGCTTCATGTTTAGTGCTCGCCATGATAGTTGTTTCATAACAATGAAAGTTCTAAATGTCGTCAACTGATCAATAGTCAATGCCAAATGTTGATGAAAGGTTGATGATACCTTGGTGTACTCAACGATTAATGCCAAAAGTCATCCATATACTCTTGTCTTATTATAGACGCAAATTTCTTGCACCAATTACTCTTGTAGTAGACAGTAACTTGGCATCATTAAATAATGAGATTGATTTTCATTATGATTATCTCTACGAAGCGACATTCGATAGTCAACATGTCAAGAACTGCAAGCAGAGTGAGCAAAATAAGAATAGACTCCTTGGCGCTGAGTCAGACAAATATTAACTGAATCAGTGATTGTTTATATGCACTCAATCAATTTATTTCTGACTCAAGCTCTTCTAATGCCGAAAAAATGGTTACTATTATGACGCCGTGATGACATGACGGCAAATTCTTCAAAAGCAATAAGTAATTACTGCAAGTGATGTTTCAAAAATTCATCGAAAAACAGACTTCGGTGCTCCTCACATAAGTAAAAGCATCAAAGTTCCCCGCTGAGAATATACTCAAATTTACTCAGACATCATTTAGTAAACTATTTTAATTTATTTAAATTTATTCACCAGATATGTTATTGATTGAAGTCATTAAAATTACATCACTATGCTAGTAATGAATCGCAATTACAAATTGCTCAATCTTTCTATTGTTATTGCTCACTAATATGTACAAGTAAGTCATAAATAAAATACCAGGATTTCGACTATGCCAAAGCTGTCTCAATGAACTCTCCAATTTTTTGCAGACACCCTGGTATGCATTATCTAAGTCAACCGCATTATTCGCTGAGAATTGTCCATGATATTCATGAAATATCGAATAGTGCCTGTTCGACTGGGTACTTAAGAGAATAATGTTCTTAGGTCTGGATTCTCACATTTTTATCGTTCACTGTTGGCTCTGGGTATTAGGCCGGACACATTCAGACCCAAACATAAAATACGAGTACATCATTATGGAGCATTTTAGTGTGTTTATGGTAGGCCTAATTTTCAATTAACTTGCCTTTACCCTGTCATAAAATTGGTTCAATCAAATATCTAACTTAGAAGATATGTGGCATTCATTGTTTGGTCGCTTATCAAGAAAAGAGATGGTCAGAATCTCTCTACGTGTCTTCCAAGCCTCAAGTTATTGTTCCAGATAATCTTCTCAGAACATAAGAATCAAGCTCCCCTGACTTCAAAGTACTTAAGAATATAGCCATGATTGTATTTGAGCTTCATATGTTTATGAGGTCATTTTGCAGTTTGATTTTCTAAGAAATTTCAGTGAGTTCTTTGAATAATATGTTGTTTTTTGAATTGCAGAACAAACAGAAATCACAAAACTAGACAGAAATTCACTTAATTCCCTTAGTCCCAAAAAATATTCTGTCACATCTGACAGAAGTCATGGCTCTCATTTTGCTGCAAGGATTGATTATGTCTGGATGAACTTAAGCTACACACGCTCCATAGATATTCTAAACCGTTAGAATATATGCCTGCTGTCAACGTGCAGAGCAGTAGATATTTCACTATTAATTATTAAAATTCAGATTAATTATTAGGATTAAGTATTGCACTAATAAGTTCATGTCATTTGATATTGCTGCACTAATTCATAATGCCTGCGTTCGAAATTTTGTCGCGAACTAGCTTATATACAAAATACTAGAAACTGCATAAAATCATTAAACAGTATACCTATAGCACGATGCTCACATGCCAATGCAATAGAAGTGATCGGAAATATTGTATGACAGAATGCAATATATGTCTCGTTTCTTTGACAGGCCTGTTCTAAGTAACATGCTAGTCATAATCAAATTACTCTGATTAAGAAAAAGCAGGTTCTTTCCCAATTTTTACGACATTTTATTGAGTAAATAAAAGAGCGAGTCACCCGACGCGTTTCGTCTATACACACAGTATCAATGGTAGTAACCCTTGATACTGGTACTTGGAGTGGGGAAAGTAATTTTTTCCTCACGTTTTCAAATAATTTCCTAAAATCCGTAAAAATCAATCAATCTTCACAAAACTTCACATACTCCAGATATACGAAGTTGAATAAATTTTCTACCCACTTTTAAAAAACTATGCAAATCAAATCGAACGTGTATCTTACTTTTTGAATTAGACACGGGAACCTGAAGTGCAGCAATGGCAGCAGCTTGATCTGACTACGTCAGTTCGACGCACTCTGGTT
>CAJQUW010005125.1:0-115063 GCA_907163375.1 Prostheceraeus crozeri | reverse complement strand
AATTGCAACACAATGTCGCAATTTTGTCAAGCGCCCGCCGGTGATTGCCGAACGGGATAGATTAAAGAAAGAGGCGGAGAAGTTGAAGGAGGAGGCCTTCTCATACAAGGCAAAGTATGAGGACCTAAAGAACGTGGCCGGAGAGATGAAGAAGGTGAAGGAGAGATTAAGCGAGCGGGATGGCGAGTTGGAGCAGGAGAGGCTCAAGACTCTCGAGGGGAAAGCCAGAGAAGAGGCTTTGCTAGCAGAGAGGGAAAGTAGGGAGAAGGAGATACGAAGGTTGAAGGAGGAAGTGGAGAGACTCCGTGTGCAGATGGCTAAGGTTGTCGAGACGAACACGAGCTGCACCGTTCGGCGCAGCTGGTGGATCGCGATCGAAGGGTGCGTTTCCAGTCGTCTGCACATCCCTATTAGAAAGGGGAGAGTAGCAGAAACTCCTCTCTTGTACGAGCGTGGAAGAGGGGAGAAATGCTACTCTCGGGTGAAGAAGGGGGTGGAGTGTCTACACTTCACCTTCGATCATCGTGATCCGATCTCGAATTTCCTTTATGAGGAAGCGTCCGAGAAGATCTGTAAGTAAAAATGACTAAATTGATATGTAAGATGATAACTCACTACTTCTTTCTTTACAGACATCCAAGAGAAGCGACCACCGCCCCGTTGCCGAGCCGCAGTCGAAACAACAAGCCTGAGTCCCTACCACACACTCCGAGAACGAACCATCGGCTCTCTTAAGGGCCACCATGGGGCAAGACATGATAGAACCTCCTCGCGGTTTGCCCTGGGCAGTCTTCGGACTGGCGAATACTATCATTAAGTTGAATCTGCTATCAGTCAACTTGAACGTTCCAAATGAAGTTCGGTGTAATACTTCCTTTCGACGGGCGTTCCTGTAAAGGGCGGCGGTGAAACCCGTAGCTATGTATACCGCAAGGGACATTCGGCAATGGTCAATCTTGTTAAACCTCTCTGCGTCATGTTTGCAAGTGATTGCCTCTGTCTCAACGTAGTATGCATTCGCGCCAGGGCGACATTTAGCCAACTGTCGAAGGTTGCCTAAAACTTTCCATTGCATACGTTATGAGAACCATGAGTTCTACCTGTCTCTATCAATGAGACGAATTGATGAATGGAATGAAATGGGAGGACACTCACGCGCCACACGCAACATAACACACTTCTCTCTTCCGTAGTCTAACAAGCTCTTTACACATGGATCGCAGTCGATTGCTATCCCTGTATCAGAAGTGTAAGCTATCTTAATTTTATCTAACACTATTTCATCTACCATCATCGCCCATATGAAATGTTATAAGATTTACAAGTTAGACTAAGCGTGCTACTATTTCCAAATGAAAAAGTATACATGGTTAAATCATCCACTGAAGCCCCATTCAAGTAAGTCAGTATGAAAGCAAAGATAATACGAAATAAACATTTATTATGGCATGTATTTCAAAAGGTCTTCATCGTCAATATCGTCCCAGAGTCTGACTTCACATAGATAACAAAAACAGTTCAGTTGCTTTAATCGTTCTTCCACTGCAAGCCTCACTTTATCAATATACTCCCACTCTGCCATAGTTCGTGGCTGGGAGTTAGGGGTGTACCACTCCCATAATTGGTGGAGGAATTTGGTGCTGGTGATCTCCATCACATCGTCAGTATCGTACTGGAGATACTTCCACCTCACGCCTGTTAAGTCGGGACACTCCTTCTCACATACACTCTCCTCTTCCTCGTCCGCTGGTAATGATAACTTTCGTATATTGTCCAGTCGGTACACCTTCTCCACCTTCGCCTTTCTTGGTGCATTTGGTGTAACGAGCACCTTTGCTGATGTGCATGGAGAGGAGAACTCCAATGCGGTATTTGGTGTTGTTGGAGGACTTGTCATGTTGTCTTTGAAATGCTGACTTTGAATAATGATAACTTTAACATTTTTCTAATTCTAAAGTATACACAAGCAGCCAATCAGAATGAACATCCAATGAATGAAGAGAATGAAAGTATATAAGCAAAGTGACATTCATATCATTTCATTTAATCTGTGAATCATACAAGTGACGAACGCACGATCTCTCTCTTTGACTATTATTCTGTCTGATCATATTTCATTAAAATGGTAAGTTAAAGATTTCCTCTCTCATCTCCCTCAAACGTGTGACTAATAGCATCTTCCTCAATTTCAGGCATCAACTTCATCACCAACGCCCTCTCTTCTCGAGGAAAGTTTAGAGTTATTGAGTCAAGGTAGGTTGTAACACTACACTGAGGCTTGAACAGAGATGATAGAATGATTTCTCTTTCAGGTGATGCGAGTTCCAGCTCAGAACTGTCGCGATATGGCAACGAGTGGGAATGTGCTGACTGTGGGCACATCTTCACGAGGAAATGGGATCTCACCCGACACATCAAGCGAGGTGTTTGTCGACCTAAGCCGGCATCAATCTCCGAAGGTAGGGATGATTCTGTTAACGATGTCTCCTTTTCTTGCGACTTGTGCATTCAGTCTTTCGAGACACGTTTTGAACTATCTTCGCACAGACTTCAACATACACACACGAACGATACCTACACCAACGGTACCTCCTCTATCCGACTCACTGAGGTGTCCATAAATAATTTAGTGAGGAACTACCAGATGGACTCCTCAGAAACCATTGCTAACTTTGAGGAATGGTTTCATCAAAATTCATCATTGATAGAAGCGCTCTTCAACAATTTAGACAATTTTAGGATGAAGGCGCTCATCTATCTTAAAATAAAATATGTAAAAATCGACCACCATACTGGACAAATAATAGAGAGGTTAGAGTTTCACATACCCTCCTCTCCTGCAACCGAGGTTGTAGACTATGAGTCTTGGATAAATTTTCACATCCAAGGATTAAAATTAAATATTGATAAATTTAACGAGCGCGATAGCGGTCTCATTTTTGACGGCATTGAGTCCGCCTTATTTAAAATCAGTCTATTAGGAAATCATAGTGGTCGAGGCTCCTTTAAACTTCCAAAAAATTTAAAAAACAAAACAGCAGTCATCAATGTCGATTGCGAATCGCAATGTTTTAAATATGCTGTCCTCTCCATTCTCCACTATAATGACATCAATGCGAATCGAAATCGCACATATAGCTATAGGCAGTGGGAGAATGAATTAAACTTCGATGACTGTAATAGTGACGATATGAAAATTAAAGATATAGAAAAATTTGAAAAATTGAACAACATTAAAATAGTTCTCCATGTTTGGGAAAAGGATTGAAGGGTGTGCGCTACAACTCGCGTTCGAGTTGTTATGAACGTACAGTAAACCTGTTATTAGTAAAACAGGATGATAGTGAGGAATGGCACTACTGCGGTATTCCCAAAATCTCTCGCTTATACCACCACTTAGAAAACTCGAGTAGAGAGTTATATTACTGCGACAGATGTATTCGCCACTTTAGGAGGAAAACTAAATTTGAAACTCATTATGAGTGGTGTAAGCGAGGTAAACTGCAAATGGAACGCATGCCCAAAGATAAGGAGTTTTCATATAGAGAGAATGGTGATGAACTAAGTCCTCTTCGTGTCATCTATGCTGACATCGAATGCTATATCGATGATAACATCCATCGACCAGCAGCCATTTCCTGCTATGAAGTATGGCATGATCACTTTAGGAGTAGGCAAAATAAAATGCGCGTCTGGCAAGGTGAGGATTGTATTTACCAATTCCTACAATTCCTCGAACAGGCTGTAAAATTTCAACAAAAGTATGATGGTGAACTCTATCGCAGATCATTGCATATGACAGCAGATGATCAAGCAAAATTTGATAGTTGCAACGTTTGCCCCAAATGTAGGAAAACATTTGACGATGATAAGATTAAGAAAGTGCGCGACCATGATCACATCACTGGTAAATTTAGAAACGCACTCTGTTCAAAATGTAATTTTTCGCTGAGGATGAAGCGGCGTACATTACCCGTCATTTTCCATAATTTCAAGGGCTACGACAGCCATATGATAATAAAAGGAGGTTTAGGTCAAATGAAAGAGTGGAAGCTTGATGTAATAGCGCAAACGAGAGAGAAGTTTATGGCCATGACAGCAAAAGTGCCTGTCGATAAAACTAAAGAAAATAAGACGGTCTATTTTGATATAAAATTTTTAGATTCCTACCAATTTATGACTGCATCACTGGCCTCTCTCGTGCAAAATCTAAAGTCTCTTCCACTAACACAAAATCTTAAGAAACAATATCCAAATCTAACCGATGAAGTCATCACACGGAAAGGAGTCTTTCCATATGCATATTTTGATGCAATTAGTAAACTCGGCGAGACTTCTCTTCCGCCCATAGATAAATTTAAAAATGATTTGACCGGTGCAGAATGTAAGACCGAAGATTATGATCATGCACAAGATGCATGGATAAAATTTGACTGCCATACATTTGGTGAATATATGATTGCCTACCTTAAGTTAGATGTATTTTTGCTGGCTGATGTATTTCAGGAGTTTCGACGAGTGGCATTAGAAGAAGATAAGTTAGATCCCGTCCACTTTGTCAGTCTGCCAGCCATGTCATTTAAGTCTGCTTTTAAAATGACTGGTGAGACCATTCATCTCTTACAAGATCCAGAGATGTATAATTTATTTGAGCGAGGAATTCGCGGTGGTCTCACATTTGTAAATAAACATAGGTTAAAATCAAAAATAGTAGGCAATGACCAGACTCATCTGAAGTATTATGACCAAATAATTTGTATGGTAGTTCATTATCCAAACCGCTACCTCACTCTGAGTTTAGCTGGTTAGATGATAGTGAAATTCAACATTTCTCCAACCCTTCCAACATACTAGCAATTCCAGATGAAGGTGATTGGGGATATTATTTTGAGATAGATCTAATCTATCCAAATAATATTAAACATAAAACCGTGGATTTTCCACTCGCACCCGAATCAGGTGAAGTGACCAAAGATATGTTTTCCGACTTTATGAAACAATTTCATAAAGATTTAGAATCATGCGGTCAACCCGACTATAAGCCTTGCCGCAAACTTTTACTCACCCAGTATGATAAAGAAAACTATCTAGTCCACTTTAGCATCTTAAAATTTTATTTAGAAATGGGTATGATTTTAAAAAGAGTTCACCGCATTATTAAATTTAGACAGAAAGCCTTCCTCAAACCATATATTGATAGCAACAGCCAGAAACGTGCACTAGCCCAAAATAATTTTGAAAAAGATTTTTATAAATATAAGAACAACAGTCTATTTGGTAAGACGATGGAGGATGTTAGAAAGCGCGTAAACTACAAACTAGTTAATGATGATCAAAAGTATCACAAATTGGTCTCATCACCTCTATTCATCGATAGAGACATTATCGATGAGGACCTTATAGGTGTTAAAATGATAAAATCTGAAGTTGAGTTGTGCAAACCCATCTATATTGGTCAAGCTGTACTAGATTACTCTAAGCTTGAAATGTACCAACTCTTTTATAAAATACTAAAACCATGTCCTCTCGTAAAAGAGGTTCGTTTGTTGGGTGGTGATACAGATAGTTTCTTCTTAGGTATTACCACTCAAAAAGATTTAAATTTCAATGAAGTAGGAAAATCTTTAGAAAGATATTTTGATACATCAAATTATCCTGCTGATCATCCACTCTACTCCATCAAAAATAAGGCAAAACTTGGCTGCTTTAAGGATGAGACAGCAGGGAAGGAGATAGCTGAAATGATTCTCCTCCGTCCAAAAATGTACAGTATGAAATTAAAGGATAGCGACGATAGCATTAAGCGCGCTAAAGGCATATCAAAATCCATTGTGCAAAATATGAAACATAAGAATTTCAGGAAAGCCTATAGAAATAAAAATATAACGTTTGTCAATATGACAATCTTAAAATCTAAGTCGCATGAGATCAAAACTCATACTTTTAGGAAACGGGCGCTTTCAGCATGGGAGGATAAGAGGTGCTGGCTAGAACACAACATATCTCTTCCACATGGACATCCTGACACAAACATACCACCACCCAAAAGAATTAAACTCACACTACCACATTCAGGAGACGTCTTAGCATAATCATCCTTAACTTAGTATTTTGATGTTGATTTCTGTAGATAAACATTGTTGTTTTATGTATCGCATGAGATTGTTTTTTCCTTGTGAATATGTGTCCACATCTGTACATTCCCCATGTGATGACTTTTCCACTGAAAGACATTTTTCCTATCCCTGTATATTTCCACCCTTCACGAAGTAAAAAGACTTTTTGTATATAACAATGTTTATTGAAGTGCGCTCATGTATATATTTTCAGTGGATGTTGTATAAAGTCTATTGCTTCACATTCATGTACATATTTCAATAAATGTTGTATAAAGACTTCACTTTGTTTTCCGAAACACTAACGTTATGAGGGATTTAGTATCTTTCACATGGATGCACTCTTGTAAACCATTGGTAATTTTGATAGCAATAGAGGGTATAGTTTGTTTGACGACGGGATGATAGAAAATAGATTCAAACATCTTCTCGACTATTCCATATGAAGCGTCTTTATCATGAATGAAATCACGTAAAATGTATTCTTTTTTCTCACCAACAGAAATAGGTAGAATCAAATCACTTTGAATGTAAAGGTGCTGTTCATGTTTATCAAGTGTCATTGGTGTTTCTATACCAATCGTATGCGCAGCAGCAAACACAGTTTGTAGCATTGAAAAACCAAAGAGTTTTTTCAAATTTTTACTCAATTGACATTGAATGTCATCACCCAGTTTCAGAACAACGCGTTGATTTTCAATTGAAAACGAAATGTGGTGTGTCTTTGCATCATATTTACTTTTCATCACATGCTTCAACTTCTGTTGTATATAAGGATTTACTACATGAATGAAGCTTTCAACTGTATGATATAGACGCGGCATTATATTGATAGCAACTTTAGATTCTTCATAAGACTGGTAAATTTTCTTGATGCGATCGCCATAGATGTCCACCCACCATTCATCATTAACTGAATCAGCTTTAGTGTGATATTCATGAGAACCATACACCACACCGCTTCCAATAATAGGCGTATAATGTCTTACAAAATGACGCAAGGTTGGAGAGAAATAAACTGTAAGTTTGTCATTATATTTCTGAATAACCAACTTATTTTTGTCCGCCATAATTTTCTCTCCATACTTCTTACCCACAGTCTCATTCCATCGTTTTACTAACTCAATAAGTGATAAAGGTTGAACACCACGCTTTTTCAAAATGATGCGTTCTTCGCATTCTACAACATCTTCATCAAATATTTTAAATCTATAATGAAATTTGTTGATTCGAGTTGAATAAACTTTTTTAACATTTGCAGTAGCAATTGACGTTAGATGTAGTCCATGACCAAAACCAAGATGTGGATAGAATTCACTATCCAACCTCAGCGTAAGACCTTTAGTAAAAGAATGAAAGCGGAGGAACTGTCTCCCACTCCAATGATAGATAGTAAACTCATAAGCTTTCTGATTTTTATTCTTCATGATGGAAGTATTACCACTGTTGAATGCCTTAATAATTTTCTCATTCCCAAATGGCTCATAAGAATCTGATTTTATCTGAATCCATTCATAGTTCCACTTTCCATCTGATGTTAAATTGTATGGGAACTGAAATGCATTATTCATCGTTATTCCATCATGGGTGCGAGGAGTCAATATCATTTCTTCCAAATCATTCACATTCTGAATATTGCTATCATAGCAAATACTAGAAACGCCAACTTCCCATTCACCTTCTAAATGCAGTGGCCGATTTAATTCTACTCGATAGTCTGATGGTTTATTTTTGGGAAATTTATTCATAGAAGCATTACTGGGCAAGTAGATTAGAAACGAGTCCTTATTTTCACTTTCCATATTATTCACATTGGAAAAATATATTAGCATACTTTTGCATTAACTCTTCATTCGGAAATGGAGTGTAATACTTGTCACAGCATCTTTATGAAAAGGAATCAACGCACCAGCATCATCATAAATGGCAATATCAATTTGTGGGATGTAGTTTGATTTCAGCTTTGTATAATGCACTTTCTTGAAAGTATGCTCAGATAAAATACTGCAGCTTTTTGGCTGGTATGGTATCATTGCTAGCAATGGAGCTTCAACATCTCCCACACGTACATCTTCACCAATATTGGAATATATCTGAAAATAGTTAATACGACGCGATAGCGACATGTCTGCGCTAGCTTTGGTTACAGTACCACTTTTAAAGATATTTTGATCAAAACCCAAAATGTCCATTAGAGTTTTATCCATAATTAGTTCAATACCTTTTCCATTTATAGTGAGAGACAAAGTACCTTCTTTTTCAGAAAATGAAATATGTTGCTCATTAATCACTTCATTTAAATAATCTACAACCAATTTAACCGAAGTAATAATGCGAGGCATCAACACTCTTGTTTCATGTAAGAAACCACCAAAAGGCTCTACACACTTTCTGTATAAAGATACGGCCCATTCTGTATCAAATTGATTTGACCTTTCACATGGTAAATGTTGCATATCAGATTTTCCATGAACAGCTGCAGAACGATGTCGTAAGAACTGATGAAAATCTTTTGAACAAACTAATACTAGATCATCATCATTTAATTTGCTTATTGCAATATGATTAGATGATTTAATATAAGTCAATGTTGCCACTTGTTTGTCATCAACTCGAAGGAGATAATTAAATTTCTTCAATAATGTTTCAGGAGTCATGTTTGTCTTTCTTGGCTTAATCACAATCTTCTTCACCAACGTCTTCTCATTTCTTGGAATAAGATCTACATAATAAGCTTCCTCTCGATATATTAACTGTTTATGACCACTTATGTGGTAATTAACGTTAAAATTATCATAGCTTGTTAAGGCGCTAGCGAGGTAGCCTAAATCATTTCTTAAACTTGGACTTAAACCAACAATCCAATCTTTCTCAACTACATGATGTACATAATTATAATCATCATTGTGCGGAGTAAATTGGACAATATGTTTACACGCTTTATTCAAGAAATCATATATAAACTTTTTACATGATAAGAGATCTTTCTTTGGCCACTGTGGAATGTATACTCGGCACCCCTTTTCACATTGATAAGCAGCTGTACGCCTCATATTAATAGTCATCACCTCATGATCAAAAGTATAGACACAGTTGCTATAAACAAGTTGAGTGACACCCACTTCCCAATTCCCATTTAGCTGTTGTGCATGATCAATGGGAGTAGAAAAGAGTGCGGCTCGATTACTAGTAAATCTCTTTGTAGCCGCATTGCTAAGCAAAATATGATAAAACGACATTTTTATATTGCTAATCTGCAACTTTGCATAACATCATGAAGACTTGGATTTTGGACTCTCTACAATATATCAGAGTTGATCGTGATGGAAACGTACATTTCAAAAATTCTCATGGTCATACATCAAGAGGAATTACATTAACATGGCGACAATTTGTCAACCTCAATGATATCATGAGGGATTTGGAATATTTTGAAACATTAAGATTCATCTCCTTGGGTGATCAAGTTTGGCTTCAACATTACAGAAATGAAATTCAAATCTACCATTCTCATTCCGCAAACTGTTTCTCATTTCGCAAATACAATTGGGAGAAGTATAGAAGATACATACATCGCTCCATCATGACATTTATTCGTCGTGAGTTCATCGCCCTACTATGCAAATCTTAATCAGATATGATTACCACGCACCATGAGTTGGAAATTAGATTCCCTACAACGTATTGAAACGGATCATGATCGAAACGTCTATTTCAAAGATTCAACTGGAAATGTGAGAAGAGAGTTTGCTTTATCTTATCGTCATTTTCAATCTCTACATCATATCATGAAGGACTTGAAATACTTCTATATGAAAAGACATTCACGTATTGGAAATCGCATCTGGCTGCGCGTCAACAATCGGCGAATTCAACTCTATCATTCCCAACTTCATACTAACTTCACATTTCATCAAGGTAGTTGGGAAAAGTATAAAAGGAAGGTACATCGCTCAATTTACTCATTCTTTCATCATGAAGCGCCATCGCTACACCATCGTCAACATTCTCCGTCGCTTCAGACTCTACACCAAAATCGATCTCACAACATTACACCAACAGCTTCCAAACAGCAAGTATTACCCGGGCCGTCCTCAAATGTTAGTGGTGAAGATGAACAATTCACGGAATCTTCAACTCTTCCCAAATGGGACTGTACAGATTCTCGGCGCCCTTTCTCATTCATCGGCGCAGTCAATGCGCTTAGAGCTACAAAGACTACTACGTCGGATATGGAAGAGGGAGAGGTGTGTGATGTCGAATCTGACTGTGGACAATATGGTGATCTCTACTCAATTGAGTGACAGTCTATCATTTTTGAAGATTCGTACCAGCAGTTACAGTTTGTGTTATGAACCCGAACTTTTTCCTGCAGCTCTCATTAGTTGTTGGTTGCCTGTGCATGTGGCAATCTTTCATAATAGTAAAGTGATCATTACTGGACTAAAATCTCATGAACAAGCAAATATGATCCTAGACTATCTCATTGAGTATGTACGTACCCAGCGGATTGTAAAATAAAAACAATTTTTCCAACATGATGTTTTTATTTCAAATCATGATAGAACTTACAAATCATTTTTTCATTAGAGGATGGATTACATGAAAAGTTTTGAATAACAGATGCAAATCGAGATACATGTAAACGTTTTAAGATGAAGTACAGTACAAAAGCACCACACGTTGATGAAAGTGGATGTTGTAGTATGCGTTCATTTCGCTGATATTGACGCGTATGTTTTCTCAACCACTGCTGTGTTGGTATATTTGGAGGTTGAGCAAGAGAGTCAAATAGTTCACCACGTCGGTCTTCTCCAATAAAGATCGCTTTCCAATGCTCACCGCCTAAATTCTGTGAATGAGTGTTTAGCACAATAAAGATGGGATAGTGATTTACTGCAGGTGGTAAGGTATCGAGTGAATAGACATTATCGAAAGCTTTCAACGTCGCTTCGTCTGCATTACGCTGCACTTTAGTCTTAATATCGTCAGCAGTCAACCAACTCATTAACGATTATACTGAAGAATCACGTCACGATACTTTGTAATTTCAATATTTGAATCGAAGACTGCATAAATTAATACATTGATCGTCTCAGGTAGTGTTCTTTTGAACGTCAAATCCAAACGAATATTATGAGGCACGTTCGCTTGACGATAGGGTGCACTAATATCGCTGTCAGCAGTCAAATCAAATGCATAAATAGTATATCCACTCTTAAACTCTTTCATAGTCAGTCCGTTGGTATCATCCGTATTGTAAAAGCCAAAAACATCCATAAAATCAACATAACTGCGCATAAATTGATCCGAAGCAAAATCTGGTTTGTAGGGTGGACCAGGATGACTCACACCATTAACACGTAAAGCAATTTCACTTAACTGATTGTGTTTAAAATTGAAAGGATTCTTCTTTATATTACCATTAAATGCATCATTTTCAACCATTGCCACCATGAGGAGCTTCGGCGCTTCCGATGGAAAGAGGCCATCTTTCATGAAACTCTTTTGATCTTTCGGAATTGTAAAGGTGAGAAGCTTTGTATGCTGAACGGGGTAAATGGCATTTTGGCGGTTAAGACCTTCAGCATGCCCTCTAATGACACTTGGATTCGGTACTACTCGACGAATGTAAAGTGCAATATCTTCCACATGAATTCTAAAATTGTCAACTTTAGCAAATGCATTCAGCGCAAATTCAGGCTTATTCAATGTCAGCTTGAGTCGCATGCTGGTATTACACAGTAAAAACTTTGACTGTCTAAAGAAGTCTAAATTCAGCGGACCATATAGCTGACATACTCTACTATCTTTAATCATAGCAGATCGCTTTACAAAGCCACTGTTTGTTTCAACATCAAATTTTCCTGCTTCATCTCTGTACCATCCCATGGCTTCCATATGACTTTTTTGTGCTGCTGGATGAAACTGTGATACATGATTGAAATATGATTTATAGGGATAATCGCTTTGACCACCTTCCACCTGCTGCTCTCCAATCGTTAGAGAAACATCACGAAGTAATGTAGTCAATGGTAAATTGTTCAGTCCAACTTTATGTGCATCGTCAATAGCAGTTCCATCTGCTTGCTGAATTCTAAACCTCAAATCAAGCATCGCATAACTCAAATCTATGTAGTCATCACTACCACCAGGAATAACAAATTCAATGGGGCCAGCATTCTCAGCTGTTCGAGGATGATAATCTACAATACTTGAACTAAGAATATCTGTCTGTATGGCTTGTTGATCGAACAAACAAAAACCGGAAGTTTTACACTCCATGATTAGAAGTTATAGCAGCGTCGTCGTTTAGCGCCTGATGAATGATTAGAGCCTCTGCGACGTTTGCGTGAATGCCTTTTGACTGAAGATCGCACCTTACCAGCTCCGCGATGTTTCCTCCTTCCTTTATTCATTCGTTTAGGTGATTTCTTTCCTTGAGTAACACCAGCAATGGTCTGCTTCAATGTTTTTAAACCGCGTTCCTTCCCACGATTCAACAAACTGCTCTTAAAACTTCTACCTCTGGAAAGATCACTAGCAACATCACCAGCAAAGCCAACGGCATTACTTAAAACATTTCGTTTTAAAGATCTACCGACATTGGATATGAGAGGTGCTACAACAGATTTCAGTGCACCAAGTATGCTACCTCCACGTTGGCGGCGAGCACCGATGTAAATTTGTCCTCCGCCACTTACATAGGAGGGTCGTGAATAAAATGAGGCAGTTGGATTCATAGCTCAAACCCTAAACATTGTTAGTTACAACTTTGCATGAATCACTGTCGATCACTTAGATGAAAGATGTCGGCACGACGCATCCAAGAGTTCATACTTGAAGGATAACCAGTCCATTTAACAAGACACCATTCTTCACCTTGCCGTTTTTTACATCGAATGATTTTCTCTACCAAATATGTTTCACTTTCAGTGACTACCTCAATCTCATCGCGGTAAAAGCTACCCTCAATTTCTTCATTATCGTAATCTTTCAACTTGTAGGTGGTCGGAGAGTCTTTTTGATTAATCCTTGATACTGTAAATACCTCCTCTGTCCAATTCGGAAGGTACCTTTAGCAAAAACACTTTTCACTTTTGAGATACGAACTTTATCGCCAATTTTCACATCACTTTTCACATGAGTGCGTTTACGTTGAAATGATTCGCGCACTTTATCTACATTGTCAGCATTTACATCTACTGGTCTGAGTCCAATAGAACGATGGATAGAGTGATTGTAGGCATGGAGTGTATCTTGTAGAACCTTTGTCCAATTTTGTGTCAAGTTGGCAGTAAAATGTCGCCACAAGCGATTTTTTAATGTGCGATTAAAACGTTCAACGAGTGCAGCTTTATAAGCGCTCTTTACACTAAACAACTCAATGTCATGCCTCTCAAATAATCTTGTCACATGCTGATTTTCAAACTCTTTTCCTTGATCACTCTGAATTCTTTTTGGAATGCGACCTTCTCGAAAAATTGTTTGGAATGCTTTTGCTACTCCTTTCCCTTCTTTAGTTTTTAAAGGTTGAGCCCACGCATAACGCGAGAAAATATCAATGACGGTTAAAATAAAATTATTGCCCGAGTTATGTTTTGAAATGGAGGCAACATCGCACAAATCTGCTTGCCACTGTTCATCGATGTCATGAACAATATAATGGCGGGTGCGGTACTTCTTTTTCGCTTGTTTGTGGAGTGTATAGGTAGCCTGACCCTTTAACCATCGTTTCACTTGTGATTGTGGAAGACCACTCGCTTTTGATAATTTCTTGATAGATGCAAATCCTGCCGGATGTTTTACATCATAATAGATTGACTTCAAACGTTCAGTCGATGACGGCTGACTCTTTTTCCTCCTTCTCATCTTTTTGTTTTCTTGCCTTTCTACATTTACAACAACTGCAGCATTTAGCTTTAGCGGTTTTGCGATCGTGTTCACATTGCTTAGGGGTTTCATTATGAGAGCTGGCGCAGCAAGTGCAAGTGACAACGACATTCACCTCTGGCGGCTCATTACATGGCAAGCAACACATCTGCTTCATATTAATAGTCTGAGAACATGTATTTCCTAGGAGGAGCTGTTTTACGTTTTCCTTTTACCAGTTTTAGTGATGATGTAGATCTACGTCGAGTTCTTCCTCTTGTTTGCTTAGTGAGTGTGGGAGGGGATGTAGCAGGTGACGTCTTAAACCAATTTGTTGGCATTTTCATCGCCTGAAGCATTGGAGTAGTAGCCACTGTTGAATCAAGTTCTTTCAATGTCTCATTATTTAAAGCAAATTTTGGCACATTATGCTTTTTCAATAGTTTAAGAAAGTATGACCAACCAGGTGGAACATAGCCCTGACGGCGCTTTCTACGTGTTGCATACTGAATCAAGTCTTCATAACGTGAAGCATCAATCACTTTATTTTCATCTGTAATGATTTCTCCTCTATCATTTACATTGAGATGGGGTTCAATACTGTTGAAAAGAGATATGGCATGTGCGCGAGATGCTAAAGGTGTAGCAGTCGATACAGAGTCACGCATCTTATTCTTCAAGTTTTTCAATTGCTCAACAGTTTCGATTGTAATAATACAGCACGATGTGGATCTTTGATGTGAACATTTTGCTGATAATCTATTTCTTTCCTATACATTTGATTTGCAAGAGGTTGCTTTACTTGCTGCATGGCAGTCAATTGTACATATTCATCCTGAGGAATAACAATCATGCGAGAATAAGAACTCATAGTTTGTAGATAATCATGGGAGTTTTCAAAATATCACTTCGAAATCTAAATTCTTCCGGACACTCTTGCGTAAAGTCAATGAATAAGTAACCGTATGGTTTTTCAGTAGCTGCTTGAAAAATTTCAATTAAGGCTTTTGATCCTCTGGGTGCAACTTGTCGCGCTAAAATTTCAAATTGACTTTTATCTCGCGGATTCTTGAAAATAGCATAATAGTGTGTATTCAGGTTTCGTGTACGAGCTTCTTTTCCATCAGGAAACAAATTTTGTGTAATATAGATGATAAAACACCTTTTATGGTGTGCTGCGCGAGTGAACATATCTGTAACATCTTTTGAATTCTTACTTTCTTTTAATAAATCATCCAATACAACAACATCATTAGACTGAAGTTTATCCACTGGAATAATTCCTTCATGTCGAATAAAGTTGCGACTTTGCAATTCCTGAAACAGCGACGGTTGATAAATACCATAACACCAAATCACTCGATTGATAGCTTCCTTAAACAACTCCCTTCTTTTATCCAATAAATTCAGCGTGAAAACAGTTTTACCTGCATGAGATGGACCTGATACAGTCAGAACTTTATCACATTGAAGTCTGAAATCCATTTTATTACTTTGAGACTCAACATTTGCATAATTAACGCTTAGAGCCAAAGATATTTCCCAATAGGTTGCCCACGGCAGGAGCTATCATTGGAAGTATTGCTGAAAGGAAACCGCCCTTTTGTGTTAGAGTTTTCCTCTTTCTTTGAAGGGCGACTTTAGGATTGGAGATGAAACGCAATTTCGTAGCATATCGCTTAAGTAACTTTCGTTGTTTTGGTGCTAATTTCTTCGTCCTCAACTTCCTCACATGAGAAATAATTTCACAAATGAATTTATCGTTAGCATGTCGTATAGCATTGTATCGCTGATTTGCTTTCATTCGTCGGAGAGCTTGAATGGCTGAAGAAAACTTTTGACTTTTACGTTTCGTCATTTTACGTTTCGCCATTTTCCGTGTTAGTCTTTGCTAAAACCTATCTTTACCACATTTGCATAGGTACTAACTATTGCGACATAAGTGACACTCGAAATGAGCAATGTCACAGTGGTTACATTGGCAAAGTTGAATGCAATTACGTATGAAACAGCGTTGACAAAAAGCATGCTTACATCTCTTGAAGATGCGCTTTTCATTTCCATCCTTTCGCTTACATACATCGCAACACATAGTTTCACCGTTACTGATGTCTATAGCAAGTCTTTTTGAAGATATGAATTTGCTAGCCTTTTCTAAATAATAGACGCATGTACAGAAGGAATATACTTCGAGAGTGAGCAGACATAGCTCGAAAACCAGTTGTGCTACAATCAAGTACCACTGCATTTTCAATTTTTCTTTATGGAAAGTTGAATGTGAATATCTGAAATCGCTTCAATCACTAGACTGCTACCATGATGGTTAAATGCGTTAAGACGTTCAGCAATTTTTATCATATGTCTTTTAAAAAATTCTTCGGGGTGATCTACCACTTCCATTGAATAAGAAGCAAAATGGAAAGAGCGACTTTCCACCTCTTCCTTTCCAAAATGACTAAACTTAATTTTCGCAACTAATCGCGCCATGACAATGCTATCAGAGAATGTATTCATTAACTCTAGAAATAGAGTGCTAGCATCATCGACCACTGCTTCGATGTCGGTCTCATCTTTATGAAAATTTATCACATAATCTTGAACAGCTCCTTTTAAACTTTGCCTATGAAAACGTAATGTTCCGCAGTCGTTTGAGAAAGACATGATCGCCCTTTAACTAACCCATCCATTGCATGAAAACAACAACTCTTCTCATAGTAACATTTATTGAATAACGGTAACAAGCATGCATTATAAATCAATGGTTTGAAAGAGATAAAATAGATACAGCTGATAACTATCATATAGCGAGCAATGATAACCATACAGGACTTTGGCAGTGTTGAGGTAAGGAGGAAAGAAGCATTGGTTATGAACGTAGCTACTACAACGAACAGACAAAATAGGAACACACAAATCCTTAAAACGTTTCGTAACTTCATGATAATGTTGATTCACTCTACTATCCCAAGGCGGGAGCAAAATATCATCAATGATTAGATTGGGAAATACTTTCCTCTCCTTACCAGGATTATTACAAAAGATGCGTATAACATTGAAAGCAGCTAACCATCGTTTAAAGTCAATAAGAAGAGCACTTTCACAAGAAAAGCCATAGTCTTGCAAATATTTCAGATTAAGTCCATGAATGTGTTTTCTCGCCCATTGATCAACATTGGGATCGCAGTTGGCATGATGATGATAGACACTAACAATCTGATATGTCCAATTGTTCATAGCAATAGCACTGAGCTCCTGTACAGGTTCACCCTCACAATCCATAAAAATGATGATAGAAGCCTAAAACGGAAATTTACACATCTAAGGAAACGTTCTATAACATATTACAAAATGAAGAATTACATCGATGCTTTTCACGACAAAATACACAAATGATATGATGGCAACGAAGAAGTAAAATGTATCTAATAAGACCACGTCTACGACACTCAAAGCACATAAGCGAATTGTCATAGGGTAGAGTTAGGAAAGGACTAGCAATTCTCCTTCTTTGATTTGCGTTTTGATGTAGCATTCTTCTCCGACTTGCGCTTCGTACCACTGCTGTTAAGGATTTGATCAATTATGTCGTCCACGTTGGGTGGTTTCGGAATATATAGGATGGATTCCATATGCATGGAGAGAGAGGCTATTTTATTATCTTTGTGTCGACCATAATATAGCCCATTCACTTTGAAAAGGATATCCCAAGTACCTTCTCCGAGCTCATCGCATCTGATGGGTATTGACTGATCTCCATCCTTCTTATAGTAAGTACACCAATGTGATACCGGTAGGCAAATGTGATTACCATCCCAAATCTTTCTATAGGGAGTATCCTTGTCATCTCTCGCCTTCCACTCTTGAGCAAGAGGAGTAGGAATGTCCATATTTAATGTCACGTACTCCTCAATAATATCAAGTTGGTGGCGAATGTACGGACTCACGGGGATCAGTATGTAGTCCCCATACTGATTGTGCATTATCTTGACATCCGTGGAAGGGAGCATTCCCGTTTGGAGTACTACGCTATGATCATCATAACGCAAGGCTTGTTTAAATTTACGCTGAAGCGGTGTAGGATTATGTACCTTGGATGTTTCTTCCACTGGCCTCAGTTGTAGATGATCTGACCGTAGCGAACCTTGTATCGTTTGACCGCCATTTTGTCCTACTAGTGCAGCAGATGGAGTAGATGCCTGAAAATGAAAAAAGATTGTATTAAGTTTACGTTCAAGGGAGGAGAGGGAGGGAAGTAGCGACTTACCATTTTAGTTGGATAATAGAACAGGGAACTAGAGAGAGAGAAAATGTGCGTCCGTCACTCGTATGATTCAACGATGGAATGATTCTCACTGTGGAAGGCTCGCTATTTATACAGAAATGCTTGATTCTCATTGGATGATGATCCTCATTGGACAATAACATCAAGCTGATTCCAAATCTGGCCTCCGTTTACCCATCCGAGCCTTCGTTTTGAAGCTACAGCCCAAAACGTCCCAAATTCTAACTCTGTCGTTTTTCGCCAATGTCCCAAAATCTTAAATGGCGTCTCACATCTAAACGAAGACAGATAGGAACAAGCCGATTCTTTCACTGAATTTGTCTCACTCTTAGCTTTCAAACGAGCTATCGCACGACAAAATCCATCCACTAGAAGCCAAAATCGAAGCAAGCTGTCCAGAGGGGGGGGGGAGGTCAGTGAAATTTCAGAATTTGATGAAAAATGTTTTGGTGACGGTCCCAGGTCGAAATTCCACACTTTGGAAAATTTTCAAAATTTTACCCATACAAAGTCACTCTGACACTTAGGATTTTTTCAGGTAAGCGAGCTCCGACCTAAAATCTTGTAACCGCTCTAACTTTTGAACGAAGACAGATAGGAACAAGCCGATTCTTTCACTGAACTTGTCTCACTCTTAGCTTTCAAACGAGCTATCGCACGACAAAATCCATCCACTAGAAGCCAAAATCGAAGCAAGCTGTCCAGAGGGGGGGGAGGGGGGACGTCAGTGAAAATTTTTTCTCTCCGATTTCGCTGGAAACATCCTTCCTAACCCAAAATTTCACGTAGATTCCGAATCTGGCCTCCGTTTTCTCATCCGATGCTTCGTTTGGACGCTACACACCAAAACGTCCCAAATTCTAACTCTGTCGTTTTTTCGAAAAATGTTGAAAATTTTTACTCACCGATTGCCTTGAAACTCACCCTACCGATGCAGAATTTCACGCTGAACACGAATCGACCTCCGTTTTCTCATCCGACCACTCCTTCCACTCGAAACAACCCATTTTACAACCCAACATTCAGCACGAAAAACATCACACACTATAGCCTCAAGACTAATCCTGGCGGTCGCCCAAGTCCACCACGACACTCAGACCCAAAGCACCACGGCGGCCGACCACGACACTCTGCCGTTCCAGAGGGGGGGGGAGGGGGAGGGGAGGGGGAGGGGGAGGGGAGGGGAGGGGGAGGGGAGGGGGAGGGGAGGGGGAGGGGGAGGGGGGGGGAGTCAGCGATGGCGGCCATCTTGCGCTATCTGGTGTTTGTCACTTCCTTACTACTGATCGAGTCCTTAGAACCGTAATCGGGTGGGGCCCTCAGACGACAGAATGTTCCGGAAAGCTTCGTTAACATCGCTATGTCGCTATATACGAATACCACGTCGAAGATGTGTGTCGCAGGAGATACATCAGATGATTTCAACATAGGCGTCGGGGTGCATCAGGGGTCTGCGCTCAGTCCTCTTCTTTTCATCCTTGTGATGGAAGAAGTTACAAAAGATCGTAGGACAGGTGGTTCAGTACGCGGACGATTTAGTTCTGACTAAGGAAAGTAAGGAAGAAGTGGTACAAATGTTTAAGAATTGGAAAAAAAGACATGGAAAGCAAAGGTCTTAAAGTGAACATTCAGAAGACGAAGTTGTTGATCAGTGGCGATAAGGAAATTTCTCCCGCTCAATCGAGAAGATTCCCCTGTAGTGTCTGTGGTAGAGGAGTTGGCAACAATTCCATACTATACCAACATTGCAACAAATGGTGCCACAAGCGCTGCAGTGGACTCAGGTTTCTAGCTGGTGTGAGAAATTTTCAATGCAAATCATGTGTTCACGGAAACGGAAGTGTCGGTACAGTTGAGACCTGCGAGGTGGATGGGGAAGAGATTGGCATCGTAAAAGAGTTCCACTATCTCGGAGATGTGATAAGTTGCGAAGGAGGTGCTGAACGTGCAATGCGATCGAGAATCGCGTCTGCCTGGTGTAAATGGAAAGTCTTGGCAAGTTTGCTGGGAAATCGACATGTAACAGTTAGATATGCGTGGCTTAGTATACAACGTGTGAATTAGACCTGTGCTTCTCTACGGCGCAGAATCATGGAGCCCAGCGTAACACCAAGTCCAACAACTGCGCTCGTGCGACAGGAAGATGCTTCGCTACATTACGGGACTCTCACTCTCTGACCGAATCGACAGTGTCGAAGTGGCGACTAAATGCGGCCTTGTACCACTCGGAAAGGTTCTGAGAGAAAGGAGACTCCGTTGATTCGGTCATGTAAAGAGGAGGACCGTGAAAGATCGCATCCAGCGATCCTGGTGGTGGATGTCGATGGACCCCGTCTCGGGATAGGCCAAGAAAATCATGGCTTAAGATGACTGAAGAAGATATGCGGGAGATGGGTCTATACGCGGACTAAACACAGGACCGTGTCCGTTGGAGAAGTCTCAATCGTCCAACCCTCAACGGAAGAGGAAATGAAGACGCTAAAAGGAGAAAGTAAAGTAAAATAAGTAAGTTCAATAACAATATTATCATTATGCATAAGTAACGATAGTTTTAATCTAGAATTGGCTCCAATTTTTGTTTTCAGAATTAGTGGCTATTCAGCAATGACGTGATCATTCTTGGGGTGACGCATTCTAAATTCTATAATAATAATGGTCAATAAAGGCGGGGACTATCCGTGACGATTATGTAATGTCATTTCGACGAAACATCAGAAGCTGTGAATTCTATGTCATTTTGAATAAAATTCGACTTTTAGATTTGCAGAATATCTTTAATGATGAATCGAAAAATGAAACAAAGTAAAACAGCAAATTGTAGAACAGTGTAGAACGTACCTACAATTCGCCACCGCTCTGGTCTTGCGTATTGTATAAGACGAGCCACATTTGACTTTGACGCCCTGCGTGTGACAGGTAATTGCTTCACTTGATGCTGTTGTCGCAGCCAATTGCGCAAAGTTGATATTGAACGGTGTGAGAAAGGTTGAGTGGAAAATCTCGTGAGTGTGCACTGTCGACACATCCCACAAACCACAGATCCAATCATAATCTGGCTAGCTGAAAAACAATGAATTAGAGACATTTTATTCTCATCATCATCTTTGCTAAATTAAAGATGCAAGTAACTTTCAGACATCAGGTCGTTGCATTACTCTGCAATATAATTGGCACACACTTTTTCAGGGTAGCTAGGTTCTTCAAAGACAGATACTTCAATGCACAGATGTGGTAATATACATGTAGGTTTCGTATATAACTGTCATTATGAAAGTAAATGTCACAAGTATGTAACTATGACTAGCAATCAAAAATAATAATGTGGATTTCACATAATACAGAAATCTAGCAATTCATTGCAGTATCGCTCAAGACTTTAGACTCATTTCAAATTTTTCTCTGTTAAAAAGCGCTGCTTGAGGAACTTCGTGAGAGCATTACATGATAAATACTACTACATTATTAATTATTTATTAGTATTAAAAACATAATGCAGTCATTTGTCATTCGATGCATATTTACAGGAAAAATGACTCAGGTTATGTAGTGTCGCTTTTCATTGGCCGCGTGTAAAAACCATCAGCTATTAGATTTTGCAAATTCCCTCGAATATACGAATGCTATACATGTACATGAAATCAGATAAAGCTTTCATATTAACTTCTTGGAACATGCCTACTTCATGCTTCTTACTTTTTTTCATCTCTTTGATGAAAAAGCATTATGTCAATGGGATTTCAAGTGTTATATGTGCAACTCACGAGTAAGACGACTTGTATAGCTTAATATGTACTTATGAGATGCGAATTCGGGAAAAATTTTTTTGCATCTTTTTGAAAAAACATCTTTGCATATGTTGTAAATCGCTCTCGGAAGTTCGTAAGACAATCATGAAATAACAAATTGTATCATAAGAAATACTAAATAATCATAAAAATAATAAACAATAACAAAATGTATAATAACTACGGCATGAGCAAATGATAGCATGATATCGCATGCATGACATCATGAAAATATGATGAAAAATGAAGGAGCTGCTCGAAAATAACAAAAAAAGCAATCATGAGATTTATTGAAAAGCACATCCTCCTATTTCACCAAAACGCCACATAGGGAGGAACCGTAGCTCACAGATGGTGATAGATGTCAAACAAAATAAATAAAGATGGTGTTCTATAAGCATAAGTCTCCCATTGAAGGTTCACTAAAATCAACAATATATTCTGTTATTCAGCTATGATAAAAAATAAATTAAACTCTCGATCTAATAATGATCAGTTTGCTCTATAGCACTGTTTCATACATTCTTTATGATAGTTGAATGACGTACTTCGTTGATGATTTTAGGACAATCTTAATTGGAGACATAAATTCATAGGGCACCCTATGCAAGATTCATGCTGTTTATAGTTTGCATAAATACATCTTACGACCCTTTTGAATCCATTATGCACAAAAATGTCACACTGAAAAGATACGTGGAGCCTGTAAGTTGATGTCACCATTTTTAAGTACAACAGGTATATGAAATGATGCTAAATCGATTGTCAGAGCAGTGTGATAAAATATAACATTGATCAATCCACATTATCTAAAAAAAGGAAAAAATGATACCAAATCTTCAATTTAAAAATACAAAAAATAGCATTTTCATCGCTTCAACTTAAATTATTCAGACCTTCAACTGAGAATTTTCAAACTTCTCAGAGATTTTCCGGCTTCCCCGGTTTTCCAAGACGATAAATAATCTGAAATCCCTTAAGCTCTCATCAACGGCTCTGACAAAATATGTTAGACACTTAGATATTTCTGTGCCTCATTGCTGAAAGGATCTAGTTCTTCTACAAAAAATTGTATAATCAGTTCACTCCATGACGATGTGCTTCAGAAAGTGGTGGCAACGCCAACGAAAATGCAGCCCCTCTAACCGCTCATCCGCAAAGTCTGGTAAACGGTTAGCGGAAATAATTTGATCCGCTAACTTCCGCTAGATATTTTACATGTACATAAGCTTATGCTCGTATAGCGCAGCGTCGTCTGATATGGTTATGGGTATATTACAGTGAAACTATCAGGTTCCGATAATATTGCATTAGAAAGTTTCTCCTCATCATCGTTGGTTGCGACATTTCTCCTCTAAAGCTCCTCACTGTCCATTGTTTATATTTTCGATGGCCACGTGATGATTTATTCTTTACCACGCCTTCAACTTCTGCAACATGAGCTCAATAGTTTCTCGTCATGTGAGTTAAAATTGTAAAACTCGATGAGTAGGATAAAGAATTGTCTAGGTGAGGCTAAGGGTTCATGCTTTTATCGGTGCTCAATTATTCACAATGTAAATCAGTTGTCAATGTCGTCAGATCAATCAGTACACCCCTAAAAATGTTGGTTTTTCAACTTTTCTTCCTTGGAGAACCAAATATGGTTATTAAAACAGCCATGAAAATTTGGTTTTCTGAAAAAAGCAACGAGAAATGGTTTTTCAAGACATCAGAATTGCTTCTTTTCTAATTTTGTTATTTTTAAGTTCGTTTCCTAGAAGCTATCTTTAGGGACGTTCAATTAGATTCTGGCGAACAAGGGATATAACCTTGATGTCGTGACCGGATGCATTTCCACTCCGTCTTTTAATTATTCTGAAAGCTGAACTATTTATTCAGTTTCAATCTGAAATTGTGAATGCATAAATTTGTAGTTTATAATACTGCCTGTCATTAAGTAATGAATGTTTTTTGTATCATTTCGAATGATGTTTCAGCCGGTTATGATAAATTTTATATTTTTGGGTTTTATAGGCAAAACTTTTTAAACGTTTGATAGATGAATTTTCAAGCAGAATATTGTCAACATTTTACAAATAATTTAAAACCGCAAGTAGTTGCAAAAGTTTGTGATCAGCCATTCAACCTGCTTCTAGGCAACAGGGAATGTACAGGGTGGCCATAAAGTCGCGCACCAAGATTTTAATTAATCTTGTAGGTCACTTTAAATGACTTTCAAGGAGAAAAATGCATAATTGTAACCAATATAATTAAGAAAATTACACACTGTTTCTTGGCATTCACAAATGCTGCCCCACCAGCAGCCACACATAAATTGAGTCGATGGTGAAAGTTATCGAACACTCGATTCAGCAAATCTGAATCACAGTTTATTTGCTGACAAGCATTACAAATTCGATTTCGAAAATGATCTAGGTCATTCATGCGCACGAAATATACTAAGTGTTTAGCGTATCCCCAAATGAAGTAATCCATAGGATTCATGTCGGGGGATCGACAAGCCCATTCCACCGTCTCCCTTCGACCAATCCAATGAACGAAGTTTTATCCAGCCAGCCGCATAATATCAAGGCATAGTGTGGAGGCGCTCCATCCTGCATGAACCATTACTCAGGCCGGCATCTCCAATTGAGTTTAACCGAGGGATAGGTTCTTCTTGCAACATTTTGAGGTACTTGTTGCCGTCGAGCGTGGAGTCAAAAATGGAGGGCCATAAAACATGGTCTTTTCACAGACCGCACCAGACCATTAGTTTCGCACTGTGTTCTTTTGTGGGTTGCATCCAGTGGGGATTCTCCTGCGCATAGTATCGGCAGTTTTGTTTATTTACTTCACCATTGAGATAGAAGTTGGCTTCCATGTCGACATTTCCATACGTCGGTCAGGATCGTCTTCGTACCACTTTTGGAGAATCTGAAGTTTGTATGGATGAAATTCTTCTTTGAGTATCTTCTACATCGTGGAGCGTGGGACGTTGATTTCGCGAGATGATCTACGTACGAATTTTTTGGACTTTGCTCAATTTTATCGAGAATGGTTGTTCGTGTCGCATCAGATACTCTTGGACGTCCACTTCGCTCTTTGTCGTGAGCACAGCCAGCTTATTTGAACTTCGCAAGTAAACGACTGACTGCCGTATGACTAATATTCATTCCTTCATGCTTTGAATTGAACGTTTCAGCAACAGGCCTGTTTGTCGCACCCTCTTGCCCACAAAGTAAGATCATTTTAACTCTGTGTTCAATAGTCAAGGACATGCTCGCTGGCTGTGATTAAGAAGCCATTGTCGCTTCCATTTATCTTGACTCCTTCGCTTTCGGAGTAATACTCACTTTGGCAGTCGCGCGATCATCGGCACGCGGTCATCTGCACCTAATAATGTTCATTCATGAAGTTAAGAGAACGAAGTAGACTCTACATGTGCACGACGAAACTTAGAATTTCTGATAGTATGATTGAAGCTTCAAGCTTGGACGTATGCCAGATAAGCTTTGGTGCGCGACTTTATGGCCACCTTGTATATTAATAGTGTTATGTTGTGATTATGAGCATGATCACGAATTACATCACAGTGCATGGACCTGTTAGGAGACATTAGTTCACATTCTACTTTATTATGTTATTCATGCCACCGGCAAAAATTCATATGCCTTTTATTTGGCACAAAACCAAATTTGCATTGAAAATTAAAATCCAATGTTAAAAAACGAAATACAATGCAGCCCTTGGCTTATCAGAAATCCATAGAAAAAGCGAATCACTAAAAGTCAGTTTAAGCTTTTTAAGTTAGCAGAACGCTAATCCGCTAACAAGTCAGTTAATTAGCGATTAGAGGAATTTAGCGTATTAATGAACCTGTGCCCATCACTGATTTCAGATACCTAATAATGTAGTGAGAAGCTTTTACTCCTTCCGGATCAAGCATAGGCATACTATCGCAACGCAGCTTTGAATGAAAGCATTGTTTTGATTGCCTAGTACCAAGATCCAAAATTTGATAAGAATTTATTATTAGTTATAATAATCATGTACAGCTATCCGCAGAATATTTGTTGCCAGTGGACCCGCATATTAATATATTGACATTTTGATGGGAATTATTAACAATTTCTTTTGAGCTTAATTGTTATGGAAATGCAAGATGCATGGAAATAACACACGAGATAAATACTCGCGGTAACTTCAGATATTACATGTTATCATCTAAGTTTTAATGGCCAATACTGACCTGCATGCATTGTTATGTAGTCAAAAATTTCGAATTTGTGAATCGCTTTGAATCAATTTTCTTGGAATGCATACATTTTTTGTTGGAGTGCATTGACACCGAGGCATTGGTGCATTTTAAGTGTGTCTGATATCACTTCGTGCTTTGGGCCAAATTAACATAATAGTAATAGCTCTAATGACGAAAACAGCATTCGTGGTATTTAGTCTCCCTCTATTGGCAGTGGCCATTACATCGGCTGATCCGGTTCAATTTTGGTCTTGCTATCATTACACCGGCTGACTCGGCAGTAATGATTTACCTTGTAAATTTGCGAAGGATAGATTATGTATAGAGCAGACAAAACACTACATTGAGTTACAGCTATAGTAAATGTTTTGGAGTCGTTTATAACTAGGAAATTAGTTTGCTTCGCAGGAGAGATCACTAAATTTCTCAACAAACATAGAAGACGAAGCAAGACTAGGAAGAAAAAACATTGAGTCAAGACACGAATTGATGGTTACCTCTCGTAAAATTGAATGATTTGGAGTCTTGTAGACGAGAAATGAGGTGCGTTAGAAGACTGAAAAACCTTGTACCGTCTCAGCCGGTACAATAGCTGCGCGGCCTAAATTGAGTTGACTCAGGCTCACCCGGCGTAATAGCCCTGCCTTTTCTACTCACAGACATGGTTTACTGTAGATACGGATCCACAAGCTGTCGCACACACATAACAATAGAGCTTCAATTGTGTTGGTTGGATAATGGGAATTGTTGTCTCTTCACTATAATAACAGCGATAATTTTCAGCGTCATTTTTCTCAGGGAAGAAAGCGATTTTCGTGAATAAATTAGCGAGATCTCATGCAGTACTTTTCAATGGTTTAATTTGTTTAAATGGACGAAAACTAACTGACCTGCGTCATTCGGGAAAGGGGATTGGGAAAGTTGTAGAAGTCAGAATCGATGGTCTCAAGGCTACGAATATTTAACTTTCAAAGCGGATTTTCACAGCGAAGAAAACATTTTTGTGAGAAAGTCAACGACAGTGTAAATAGTACTTTCAAGGGCTTTGTAATGATGCAATTGGACCGTGATTGGAAGAGTTATTTCATTCCGCGGATGAAGACAGTTTCTGCTGACTGATGGTCGGCTGTTTTGTTTCTTACGGTTATCATCAGACAAAATTACTTAAGAAACGACTCGACCGATAGCTCGGTGTGCGCATCCCGGAAATATACTATCAAGATAGTATAATAATATAGTATAAATATAATGATAAAAAATACCTTCAAAAATCATCCATCACCCTTTTCGCTCCCGTGCAATAGACTGATAAAAATCATCTTGATAAAAATACCAAATTAATGTTTCGACCATCTGAAGTGGGTATCATCAGAATTGTACTAAATCCCAGGCATTTACTAAACTATACAAGCTTCAAAATACATACATACTTGACTACAGTACTTAATATCTTATTTCATTGAGTCTTGCGGACTGAAATTGAAATCACTTATGCACTTATACTCAAATAACTTACATATAAACCAAAAAATTATGTGTGTAGATATCTTATTTTTTGCCTACATGTGCGTTATTTGAGTACAACTGATTTCGAATTCGTCTGCAAGACTTAAAGAAATAAGTTATTAAGTACAGTAGTCTAGCATCTATGTATTTGGAATTTTGCTTAATTCAGCAAATGTCTATGATTTAGTACAATTCTGATAATGGCCACTTCAGATGGTCGAAACATTAATTTGGTATTTTTAATTTTATCAAAGATATGTAACAGCAAAATATTTATAAAATCATCCTGTTTATTGAAAAACAGCACTATATATCGTGTGTGAAATAATTAAGGACCTACTTACTACACTTTTAGCGCAACATGAGCGAAAACAGAGCGTCAATCACTTAGCAAATTTAACCTAATATACCAAATTCACTGAATTTTTAATGCCGTCTCATTTTTTCGTTGTCAATTTGGAGTCGAACACATTCTGATAGATGCCTTAAGTCATATCTATTTTAAGATGTATGTTGATTGTCTTTCCATCAACCACTCCGATAAGAATCTAAACTTCTCCCATCACAACTTATATTGCGAAAAGTTTAAAAAAACGAAATTATGTAAGTAAAATGGCCCTTTATAAATCGCAGTTTTCTGGCGAAGAGAATGCTGCTATCGTTGATGCAACTTTACTTAAAGTAGAAAAGCATTGACAAGGCAATTCGCAGGTACAGCACCTGAAGACGTAGTTCCAACACGAGAAAGATCATCTGAATAAGCAGAATCCGAAAGAGGCTCAGATATAAAACTCTTGTAACGATCATCAAGGAAAATGGGAGCTCTTGATGAATTTCTATGCAAAATGTATCCTGTTAAGTACACAGCGACATCGCAAGCTATTGAAGGTACAAGGGATATCACCTTTTTTTCTGAAGATATCAGAAAGGGAACCGCATCGTTAGAATCGTAAATTATGGTCGTGCATCGATTCAAAATCTACATTGCACCGCAGATATGTTCGAATTTTGATGATCTTTTCGGCAAATCACATAAATTCTGTTTTCGCTGAACTTCTCGTCAAGTTTTATACTGCATGGTTATACCTCTTTCGCCACGCCTACCATTGTAATCTTTCTTTCACATCCTACTTAGAAGGAATTCTGTGTGAATCTGAAAAATTTTATAATTAGTGTTGCTTAACTTTTCAGCATTTGGCCTTCTGAACCAGGAGTTGATAGCAGACATGCTTTCGCAGTCGGAGGATTAATCGCAGGCACAAGCTTCAAGTTTTTTATTTGATATATTTTTAAGTGCACAATACACAGTGTGGAGACAGAAGACGATGTCTCATTTTCTTTATAAATATAGATCCCGTGGAAATTTGATTACGGTGAAGTGCTAGTGGAATAACTGAGTTTGTGTCACACAGTAGCACACCTGTTCACCATAATAGAAAAATACAAAACATATGCCTGTACAATTTACCTCAATTCTTGCAGACAACCGAGACTTTGTAAATGATATAGTGCTGGAGATACGCATACCGAGCTATCGGTCGAGTCGTTTTTTAAGTAATTTTGTCTGATGATAACCGTAAGAAACAAAACAGCCGACCATCAGTCAGCAGAAACTGTCTTCATCCGCGGAATGAAATAACTCTTCCAATCACGGTCCAATTGCATCATTACAAAGCCCTTGAAAGTACTATTTACACTGTCGTTGACTATTTACACTGTCGTTGACTTTCTCACAAAAATGTTTTCTTCGCTGTGAAAATCCGCTTTGAAAGTTAAATATTCGTAGCCTTGAGACCATCGATTCTGACTTCTACAACTTTCCCAATCCCCTTTCCCGAATGACGCAGGTCAGTTAGTTTTCGTCCATTTAAACAAATTAAACCATTGAAAAGTACTGCATGAGATCTCGCTAATTTATTCACGAAAATCGCTTTCTTCCCTGAGAAAAATGACGCTGAAAATTATCGCTGTTATTATAGTGAAGAGACAACAATTCCCATCATCCAACCAACACAATTGAAGCTCTATTGTTATGTGTGTGCGACAGCTTGTGGATCCGTATCTATCGGAAACCGTATCACAATGCATCAATTAATGCACTATGTGCAATAGATACATCTGTATTCATTTGATGAAGAGTTGAAAGAGAGCGCAATTTGGAAGGCATTTCTACAAAAAAAATCTCAGAAATCAGCTGCAACATAGCTGTAGAGTACACATTGAGTTAGCCGGTGCTCTGCAAGTGATGTCTCCTCAAAGTCTCCTCGGAAACTTAAACCAGAGAAGGCAATTAAAATAATAAAATTCATTTGAAGGCACTATATTGCTACGACAAATGATGAGTCCTCTTCTCAAAATATTCCACTGTTATTATGTAAAAAAAAGCATCAAACGAATACCGTCGACTTTGAATATATGCGATCTCTCGATGAAAGCGACACGGCAGGTTAGTTCCTGCCGAATTGACAGATATGTTGCTAGTTCTCGATATAAGCGATCTCTCGATACAAATGATGACAACAGTCGGTCCAAAGTATCGCTTATATCAGGAGTCGACCGCATATTCTATTCTTAACAAAACGTGATAACCTGGATAAGCATGTGTTTCAGTTTAAAAGAAAATATATACAAAGAATCATTGTAGAAACTGATTTTGACACATTATAACAAATCCCGGAAAGCCATTGGGCGCTGCATAGAAAATTGGTGTCTGATGACTTCAATGGATTGAGATGAAGCAATAAGAATTTCACTAACTTTACCTCCAGTCCAATGAAATTGTCATAACAAATCAGACTGTGCAAAATCTGTTGTCTTGTCTGACTTTAATGCCAATCTTCTTTTTGCCAATCTAATGCGATTTGACACAAGCAAAAGAGCCGAGTAACATCGCCACTATCGAAGTGCTGTTTTACTTGACACTCATGAATACGATTAATTTGAAATATCGGAATGCACGTGGTGTGTAACAGCTGATTAAACATGATATGTGATATTGTGTCGTTAACAAGTTTACGATGGGCCACATTGACTACATAATCGGCTACGCATCGTCCGGACAGAAAAACATATATTTTGTTTATCATCATACAATTGTTTGTAAACGACATGGACAGTGGTGATAGTTAAAGTCACTGCTGTTCCCAGTGTTCAAATATGACCATCTGACATCAAAATCTAACATTTATGCTAGCCAGTCAGATCTGAGCGCTCGATGATGAACGACATAGTAATCATAATAAGAAGTGTTGGCATTGTTGATTAACTATCAACAGCTGATGTCACTATCTATTCATAGCACGCAGCATCCTTCCACAAGTCGGCGCATGCCCATATCTTATTGGAGCTGCAAGACAGACTATTCAGTCGATCTTTCGTTAGGACTTCTCAGGCCCACTACAGGTGGTGTACTAAAGCACTGAATCACACTACATAACCTTAAGATGGAGCTCCTGCTTTGACAATGACAAAAACACCAGCAATCGTTTCTACTCACTCAGAAAAAATTGTAACTATCTCACACCGGCAGATCTCCATAAAATTTATGAATTGAACATTCTAAGTATTCTTGATTATGCATCCCCAGTGTTTATTGGTCAATCTAAAGGTGATGAAGAATACTTGAATCGTGTCGAACGCCGAGCGCATAGGTTTATGTGCCCAGCAAATGCTAAATTGTGTAAATGTGATGGAACAACATCAAGAAATAGACGAGAACATCAGGCGCTAGCTTTTGCGCATTGCTGAAATCAATCATGGTCATGTTCTGCATTCCCATGTCCTCAATTTATGTCAATCACAGGTAATCTTTCATGTTGAAAAAGCTAGACTTCCTTTTGCATAATCAGGTACTTGAAGTTGATTACTTGTAAAGTTTTTTTTTTGATTTGTACTTGAATATTGTCATTCCTTTTGACAAAAAAATACATACACTACACTATTTCACTTTTACTTCCGACGCGCAGTCTTGATAAGAAACATTTCAACGCCTAACTGTAGCTTCTGCCCTCCATGCGACCGGTAGGGAATGATTCTATCTTCCCTGCGCTTGTCCTCGAAGAGTTCGTCATCAATTCTGTTTTTAGCTGCTGTTGGCAAAAGACGTTGCTTGACTTGGTGAGAGAAGTCCCGCTTTACTCAGGAGAATGCATAGCTAAAATTAAGACAAAGTCAAAAAATCGACCGTTACGCTTTTAAATCAGATTATTTCATGCATGTACTATATTTCCGTTTCTAAGCTGACAAGTCCTAGACTGCAATAATTCTTCATGTGATCTAAGTTTTTTGTAATACCTTACTTGCATGAACGTGTATGAGATTGCAGCAAATTTACGCAGAAGTCTACTTAGGTTATTCAATAAATTACTTTGAATCGGATATGAAAAATGTAAGTCATTGGCGGCTCTAAGCTTTTCTATTAGATCATGCTCATCAATTTTTTTCAAAAGGAAATTCCAAATACTAAAAGCTATATAAGGATTACTTTCCATAGGCTGTACACATGTTATCAAGAAGTTCAGATTAGCATGCATTTTAATAACTGTTAACAATATGACGAAGAAAATTTTAATTTCATTTCCTATCTCTACTTGCTCTGTGTCATGATTCAAACATGCATAATAGGTAGGCCGCCTACTGTTACAAATTATTTATTCTTTTTAATACCGAGAAAGACCTTTCTGTACTGGCTGACGAAATAAGTGTGGTCAAACTAAGTTTTAATAGTTTCACAACTTCGAGCAAACTCTTGTAAATTCTCTGAAAAAATAACTTCAATAAGTCTTTCAATGACTTTTCAAAGTCATCATCGTGACAAAAGAATTTCAATTCATTTTGGAGCCGACATGCGGTATGCCTATATCAAGGAAAACTTCACATGAAGAGTTTAGAAATCGAATCAGATGGTAAGCGAAATACCAATGATAAAAAGAAAAGAAATTCATATCTAAGACACTCGAGATATCTCACAACATCTACAGTCAGCAGATTGTCGTCCAATCAGCCACCGTTAGTGGTTGAGAGGAGCTATATGTGTAACTTGTGCTTCTCGTTCATGGCATGAGATGCAGTGTGGAATTCGTCATATGCAGTTTTAGCTATTGTTCTAGTTTGAGATGCAACGTCCGATGACGAATGAGGCATGCTGGAATTGACTGTCTTTCCCCTGAATTTTTAAGAATAAGTTAGCTACTTAATAAATCCTAATTGAGTATGACCTTGATATCATAGCAATATGATCTGAGAATAGTAATTGAATGTTGTTGAAAGTTTTCTTGTTGATGCAAAGCTTTAACTTTCTTATGGTTGATAACGTCGATTTAATAAGGAGAAAAATGAGACAAAATATCTTGTCATGCTAAGCATGAAGGGCATGCTCGCTAAAGCCGCCACTGATATAAGTCATTACGGACAGCGATAGCATGGGAAGTTATAGGCATCAATCACTTGTTGTAAATATTCTATTATTGCTCACTGAAATTGAAGAGAGAAATGATAAAATTTATTGATTTTTAGCTTATGAAAATTTATGCTTTCCAGGGCTCAGGATTAAAGTATAGGAGCGATTGATGGAGGCTACATTTTCAGACTCGCGTCAGATTTTAAAGACTTTTGTCTGCGAGCCTGAAGTTAACAAACCTAGTCCCAGTCATCAAACTACCTAGCTTGTCAAAACCAAGTCAATGGGAAGTCTATAACATATCAAATCATTATCCACAAGCCAACTCATACTCCAGCGTCAATATGTCATTTGAAATATGTAGTAATTGTAAAAGTGGCAGATTTTACTCTCAGAAAAGTAAAGACATTTTAGTTTGACTGCTTATTTCTGGATGAGTGCCAAAGTGTCACTGTATATTTTGTATATTTCAATAGCCATATAAATTACATGACTATTATGTCCTATTTGGTAGGTCTATTTTATTAGTGGCTAACGGTATAGATGTGCAATTAAATCGTACAGGAACAGCCTAAGTATGTCTATGTAAGTTTTCTATGATTCGGGTCGATTCTAAATTCCCCGATTCACAGGTTCCAAATTCAGAGTTTTTACAGGTTCATTTTGTCACTTTAGAAGACGAGCATTTTTATTATCATTGATCTTCGCTACTGAAATCGAGATATATCGGTTGTGTCATGATTCACGAACTTACAGAATGAGTTCTTGACTTCTATTAATCTCAATCATTTGAGTTCATTTCACACGAATACCCTTATCGTTGCTCGAAACTATGATGATAAAGGCATAAGCGGTCTTCTGTCGACCTTGATCAGTAGGAAAAGTGACTAGGGCATGATTAGAGGTTCACACAACGGTCATCGATACCCTTGATTGCGAACAAAGGTGAACAAAGCTACATTTTCAAAATCCGCAAACTTATCACCTCAAATAGACATCCGCATCCATTAATTCTAAATCTCCATTCCAGCACCTAAGAACGCGAAATATTTTTGCGCAGCTGCAACCAATTAATAGACATAATAAGCTCATACGCTGACAGCGACAAACAACGATTTAAGGAAAACAATAACAATTATCAAAAGCAATTATTCGAATACTTTTTGGAGTATTTTCGAAGTATTTTTGGAGATGAAGGCTAAAACTTTCAACATATGTTTTTGTGCGAGCATTATGGCTCGAATTTATGTGATAATGAAGTTTCCTTTTTTTAATAAGCTCAACTCATTTTGTTTACTAGGCATGTAACGCGGATGAATCAGCAATGCTGATTGATAAATACGTCACGGTCAATACATGCCACTTTTAGAATTACACAAAAAAAGCCATTGGTATTGATCAGCATGAGATATTTTCTCTTTCACGATGAGAATTTTCTGCTTCAAATGTTCGAATTTTCAAAAAATTCTAATTTCGGCATTGAGCGGAAATTTTGAGAATTTTAGATTTTTTGCACGGACTCTGGAAGCGCTGGTGGGGCAATCAACTTAATGCTCTATGACATCTCTCACGAAACTATCTCTAATCGCCTTGCTTCATTGCGGAGCACCTCTATTGAATTAAAAGATTGATAGCCGAAGAATGATATCTTTTGTAATGAAAATCATTCATTTACTTTCTCCAAATTTCAACTTCACAAAAATCCGAGTTTTCGTTTTATTTAAGTTAGTGAGACTAGAAGTCTTGAATGGACAACTTCTGTTTATAGGCAATAATTTCAACTTCGCGGCTAGATCTGAGGAATCGAGCTAGTGAAGCCTGTCATCACAGTTGCAAATTCTTGCCGTAAAAATGATTTAATGTTTAGATGCAAAGATAAATGATAATAGCGCAAATCTTTAAAGACGTACTCTGACAAGGTTCCTAGACATTTTCAAGCACTGGAAGTTGCCATCGTTTAGGTGCGCTCTCATGAGAACCCATGAAGTTTTATTATTTCAATGTTATTTATTTATTAATTCATTTTCAAATTTGCATGTTCTTTCTAGTCCTTTAACATCATAAAGTATCGGATTTTTATGTTCAACCTGATGTGAATTGTCATTAATGTAATGTAAATGCTGTAATTTGAATAAAATTGACCTGCCATATTGTAGCAAGCACCATTGCTATAATCATTCCAACGATCATTCCATTATCTGAACTTAAGAAGAAAAAAAGGTTTTGCTGCCTTAGCTGGGATCATTGGCGGATCTACGCTTTTTGTCAGGGCGCTCATTATTGTAATTTATTAATTAGGTCAATATTATTATCAATGAGATAGCCAATTACCTGGTAGATTTTTAATTATCTCTTTTATCGAGAAGACTCATTAAAACAAGGAACTCGTTGCATTTTGAGGAATATACGAGTACAATGAATAAGAACCTCCTAAATACTTTTGTCACAATCTTAAAAGAATCAAAAATTTAACAGCTAGCCCCGGTCTCCCCTATTGTTTTTCATTATTAGTTTTACAACTGAATTTGTAAGTGTACCAATTACATTATGAAAGATACTAAGCTTACGTTACCCGTTAATTATCGTAATCATCAATGAGTCGCGGATCAATTAATTAAAAAATCAGGTATTAAGTACAGATCTTTATTCAGGATAACATCAATAAGATTTCAAAACTTCAGAAGTCTATTTTTCTTTTTGAATTCATCAATTCAAGAGTCCACATTGATGCAAATGTCGTCGTAACAGTAAAATAGTGCTAGACCTGTTAAACGTTGCTGTGACATCGTACTGCGTAGATACATGGTACCCAGAGTTCCGTTATTTCCGCTATTTTCCGCTTTTTCGAAAATTGTCCTTTATTTCTCGTTTTTTTACTAATTTTTCCGTTATTTCCTTTTTTCTTCAAATTGTCATATGCAAATTGCAAAATGCTACTGAATCTTGTTATCGTATTCCTGGAACTTTCATAGTAACATTCAAATAAGTAGATTAAAGTGAAATACGCTTAGGTACAATAATCTTAATCTCTTGCCCCAGGTGTGAAGATAATGTGATTTTGAGGAGGGTCTACTAAGGGAATATTGACGTATGCGTTAGAGATGTACATGGCTCGACCTGACGAGCCGCGAGTCGATGTGATTTTGAAATATTCAAGTCGAGCTGAACCGAGCCGTGCAATACTAGAGCCAAGCCGAGCCAATCCCAACTGACGAGCCGTTTTAATTTTTGGGTAAAATAAAGTTAAAATTCAACCTAATGTACAGTGTCAATACACATAGTTTGTTAACAAGTGCTGATTGCAGAACATTTACTGGATATAATTACAGTTGCATCATCAATTGTAAATTGTGAAGGAATTCTTCACTTGACGATAAAGTTAGTAACATGGTAACATTACAATGATTACCTTGTCTTATGAAGATTCCTGGTTGTATTGATGCAATATTTATACATGGCTATGGTTATCTTTGTCTATCATTCTTACAAATTTCCTACGCAGTTTTCTACTTTTCATTTTCTCTAGCGATCTGATGCATCTGGCTAATATAATTACGCATCAGTTTTATCATAAATTTTGAGAAAGACATTTATCGCAGCGCAAGCTATCATTTGAGGATGATGGTCCTTGACGAATAATAAAGAGCCTCTAGTCCATCAATCTTAGGATAAGAATATCAAAGCTGTCCATTGCTGAGTTTATGCAAAGGTTTTAAAGTCTCCTAAATGAATGAATTTTAATTCTTTGATAAATTCATGCATTGATGATTATTTCATGATGTAATTTAAGTCACAAAAATTCGGGAAATAATTCGATGTAATGTTTTTAAAAATTCATTAGACATATTGTTTGACTTGCAAATTCATTCATTTGGTAGGCTACAAAATCAGTTAAAATGAAGAAAAATCAGATTTTGGAAAAACCCATTTCGGTGTAAAGCTATAAACCTCGTTTTATAACTGAGATTGCGATTAGGACTACTCATAAATATCGTTTATGACCAAAAATTCATCTAAATATAACGAATTCGATATTATCTAATAAATATTTTTGTATACCTTAACTCTAACTCTGAAGTAGGTCTTTAAATTCTATAAATCATTATCCTAATAGTTAGGCCTAATAAATAGGCCTACTTATTAAATACTACCAAATGTAGTTAGCCTACATCAAAAAATTAAATAAAAATCTATCTTACACGTATCTTGCACCTTAAACGATATATTTTAGGCCAAGCCGAAGAGCCGCGGCTCCGACTTGGCGGTTCGAGCCGCCATCGGTTTGGCTGGGCTCGGCTTAGGTACATCTCTAGTATGCGATGTTTCTGATGAAATCGAAAAATCTTTTCTATTTTTGCTGCTCCTGCATCACATCATCACATCTGGGCTGTTTGTAGAAACGTAGAGATCAATTCAACAAAAGAAGGACAAGCTTTGAATATACAAATTTCTTCTGAATTCTTCAGATCCGTTTAAGGGTGCAGAACTCAATGGAATCCTACTTTTTAGCTTTTTATCATTTTCTGATCACATCGTTAAAATATTGCGCTTGTACTTTCATGCACCAAATATTTGTGGTGCTTCTGTCTTTTATGTTTATGTAATCCATCATTTAGTACAAAAGCACATTTTACAGATGCATCCATGTTTAGTGAACAATAGTTCTATGGCAGTATTACTGTATCAAGTCCTACGCTACATCTTAACCCTCATCGCCACACCTGTCTACCTGTGTAGACGACATGTTTTTTGAAACACTGCAACTTCTTCAAAAATGATGATATCTTGATGAAATATATTTTCCATGTATGTTTTTTAAGTATTATGCTATCCTTAGAATTTCAGATCTAAAATCAATTTCGGTCATGTCAAACGCGCATTACAATCATATTCGGCACACCTGTGTACCTTTGCATAAGTCAGCACTTAATGTACAAAAATGATGGATTTTCGGAAGACAATAATTAAACTCTTGGTTCTGTTTGAGTGTCAGGCGTGCTTAGTTGTCTGAGAGAACATTTTACGGAAGTTCTTTTATGAGTCACAACGGTCAAAGTCCGTTTGGTTAAGTGAAGGATTGCCACAATAAAAACTGCATTTGTGTTTTGTAAGTGACAGTCTGAAAGATATTCTACAAGGTATGTGGCGTTGGTCAGTCGAAGAAGTCAAAGTCCACTCCGCATTGGTTGAATCATTGCACAAGAGGAATTGGTTCATACATGATAGAAATGTTCACTTCCAACTTCAGTAGGATATCATCAATCGTTATTCTACGAAGTTCAGCGACGTTCAGTAGATTGGCGAACAACCTAAACCTTAGTTTGGTGCCTGTCTGCATAATATTATCATAACATGCTCACATGAATGGTGAAATTAATTGTTTCGAAATTTTTTTGAAGCTATGAAATTCAATTAGTGAACATAATCGAACATTTTTCAATAGTAAGTACTCACGATGGCACTATTTAGTAGATGCTCATTGCTCATTGCAGTTCATGAAGAATGTGAACCTAGGTAACTTATCCGTTTTTTGCTTTATCCGTTTAACGTCCTTTTCTCCATCTCCGTTGGGTTGGACGATGATAGCTCTCGGAATTTCTCCCCTCCCCCCCCCCAGCCACTCAATTCGCGCAGTCACAGCTGCATTCGTTCCACCACCGGAATCCAACATGTCTCCCAAGTATCAGAAACGGGTAACAATTGCGCACCTGAGCATCTCTTGCCCTCTTCACTTGTCAATAATTGCGCCAATTCTTTCCTTCTCTCTTGAGATTGCCAAATGATCTTGCAGGCATTTTCCTTTGCCTTTGCATATCGCGAATCGCATTCTCTTTTCTTCCACTGCTGCGGCTACTTCTTCGCAACACCATGTGTCAGTATGTCTTGGTGCACACTTCGTCTTGCCGCTAAGTGAAATAAGAAATGTAACTCTAGCTCTACATTATGTATTCAACTACTCAAATATTCTTCGTTTTTGCCGCATTAGTGTGAATTAATCTGTAAATAAAATTAGAAATCTTTTTCAAATCAATCGTAGAGGTGGCGCTATCAAAGTGCCCATTACGAGTGAGCTGCTCAAAGTTGAGAAGAACGGTAGAGCTGATGCAAAAAGCGAACGGTGAATTTCGACGAGATCAGCAAGCGTCTTCTGCCTATCACCAACGACAAAGCTTGGAAAAAAAGGAAAGAAATATAAATTGGAATCGAAGTTGCTGATCTTCAGACAGAAAAAGGAAACTCTCGACAGTAGAAATATACAAGGAGATAAGAAGATCTTGCATGGACAGGAATTAATTCACACGAGTTTGAAAAGAAAGAAGGAACTTAAAGTGGAATTGGATGGTGTGAAGCAAAATGACAATGACTTCACTCACTCATCCCTTTTTGCGTCCTTTTCCAGAAGATGGTGGTCTATGCGCTTACTGCTTTAGTATGAATTTCCAACGGGCGTCCGCTTCCTGGGCTCCCACACGTTTGGATCATCTTTCACCACTTGTTCCCAGGTCTTCTTTTGTCTTCCTGCTCCTGTTTTACCATCCACATCACTTTTCTGATCCACTGTCTCATCCCTTCTTACCACGTGGCCAAACCAACGTAGTCTTTGCCTTCTCACGATGTCTGTGATGTTCTCAAGACCCATTGCTTCTCTGATGCTGTCATTCGATTTCCTGTCCGATAAAATGACACCACACATCTACCTTGGCATTCACATCTCCAAACGTTCAAGCATCTTCTGATGGGATGAAAGCAGCGGTCATGACTCGTAACCATAAAGCATAGCTTGCCGCACACAGGCTCCATATACATGACCCTTGGTTCTCAAGATGGCCCTTCAGTAGATTCTAACTTCTGATATACATACATGTCTATATCTTTATTCACTATACTGCTTTGTTATTACAGTCAGTTTCTCCACTTCCTCAGATTGACGGATGCTAATAATACGGAGGAGGGGGTGATACGAAGGCAAATATTATCATTTTTATGAAAATCTACGCGCACAGTTGAATAGTACTTTCTTCCTTCATGTTGACAGTTGATTGGTAGCGTCTCACTTGTGTTCTAATTTCATGTGCTAGCTTCAAATCATAACCCTTTCGTTAGATACTTTATGTACAATTTGTATGACACACAAAATACAATGTGATTTGATGAGGTGAATCAATGGGATTAGACAATATTAGAAATATTAACAAGATTTTCAACCATGGATGGCTTCATATATTCAAATAATGAGCGTAAAGCGTCAAACTGGTTGAAAATATATGAATGACGCTGTGTGGCAAATTTAACGTATTCCTTTATTTTCCGTTATTATTCTTCGGTAATAGCGCTGGGAACCCTGTAGATAGTTTTCCAAATACTTCATCATAGAAAAGTTCTTTCCGGCGTCGCTGTTGATGCTGGTATTGTAGAACATATTTTTAAAATGACAAATATATTGGGATAAAATTTGAATCACTGAATCGATGGCGCTACATGGACATACGCTGATATCAGTTGTTTACCATTTCGTAAGCCACCTATCAAATTCCACTCTCAAGATCCGTTAAAAGATCTTGATAGAAATTAATTATAGCGCGAAAGTCATCATAATTAGATAAATATCGAGGAACGACGCACATTAACTTCGAAAGAATTTCACAATGCATAACAAATTTGCTATAAAATTCAGAGGTAGCAAAGTCTATGTAAGAAAAGAAAACATTTTTTCTGTAGTACTCTTCAACACTGTCTGATGGTGAGCCGGCATTTTCTCTGTGTGTTTGTAAACCAATAATTCTGGGCTTTTCTTTAGAAGTACCATATTTTTGACTTGACGTGTTGAAATAAGTCATCTTAAGAACTCGTACAAATAATAAAAATTTAACACCATTCATTTAGTTTCAGAGGGGGGAATCGAGCACGGTGGCCCCCCTTTTATCCGCCAATGGCTGGAATAGTCAAGCTTGCCAACTAGGAAGACTTTTTGATTGGATGTGGATTGCCCTTCCGAAAAAATCGCATCCTCACCCTCATTTTTCAAAAAGCGCAAGCGCGCGGATGTGGATGCAGATTTCCATCTTTGAGTTATGGAACTAATCAACTATCAATGATCGACTTAAAATAACCACTCCGAAGGTGACAGCTTAACTTCGAGAATGACAACATCCTTTTTTCAGTGAGTAATTGATCATAACTCTGAGAATTGATTTTTGACACTCTTTCCTTCCGACTTTAATTCTTTACGTGATACAAACGGTGATAGAAACCTTGATAGAAACACAGACTTGCTAATCGCTTGTAAAAATACTCTTCATTCCGACCATTAGTTTGCATGTTGCAAATGAAGTGATGACGTTAATCTGGTGATGCCGTATTTTGTGCAACGCAATGACCGACTTCATATCATTAGGTAGAGTAATGACCTCTCATTATGGTTTCATGTTGCTTACTTTTGATGAGCATGATAACATCGATGTGCATTGTACGATCTGAATCATATTTAAGAGGTGGTCACTGCTGCTAACAGGAAGATTCCTACTAGATATGGACTTAATAACCTTGTGCATAGCGGCTATTTTGATAGTTTGCTTATTCATTTACTTTTCTCATCGTGACAGCCGGCTACCTCCAGGACCTTTTAAATGGCCAATTGTTGGGAACATATTCAGCATTTACCCAAGAGAATATTTGACTTATATGGAATGGTCTAAAGTCTACGGGGAATTGATGACTGTTCATCTTGGGCCTGCAAAATCTGTGATTTTGAATTCCTATGATGCAATTTATGAGGCATATCTGGGACAAGCTGATATTTTCTCTGGAAGAATTGATGCAGAACTGTTCAAACTTCTTTGTCATGAGTCAGGGATCATATTTATTGATGGTCCGAAACTGCAAGAACATCGAAGATTTACTTTAAGAATGTTGCGGGACTTCGGATTTGGTCGTCACATCGGTGAAGCAATTATTCGAGAGGAATGTGAAATAATGTGCACTAAGTTAGACTCATCATTGAATGAACCTGTGAACACCCGGGAGACATTTACCTTCGCAATTAATAACGTAATTTCTCGACTACTTTTTGGTGAGCGATATGGATCGGAAGACCCAAAATTTTCACAATTTACAAAGTATCTGGATGATATTACACACTTTCGCTTAATTGATCTTCTACCGCTGATGTTCCCATGGATAATTAAGATACCGCCTCTCTTTCATCTTGTCGAATATTTCTCGCAAATGAGACATAAACAAGAGGTAATGCATGCCTATATCGGTGAGAAAATTGACGCACGACTGAAAGCTTTACACCTCCAAGGAGCTATTCCAACTGAATTATCCGAGGCGTCAAACTTATGTGAAGCATATCTTATCGAACAAGCACATCAAGAAGAACGTGCATCAGGGAATCATACGTTTACTGATTGGCAAATTATTAGGAATATGTTTGAACTCTTTCTTGCTGGGACAGAGACGACTACCACAACCTTGACATGGACCACTTTACTTCTAGCGGTTCATCCCGAAATTCAACAAAAAATTCAGCATGAAATACACGAAAATATAGGACAACAATCTCCAACAATGGCGGATATTAAAAGGCTACCCTATGTTCACGCGGTAATGGACGAGGTTTTGCGCTACACCAGCATTTTGGCAACCAATATCGCACATAGAACCATTAGGGATACTGAAGTTATGGGGAAATTCATTCCAGTAAACACCATAATTACTACTAATCTTTACGGAGTTCATCATAACCCAAAATTATGGGAGAAGCCGAATGAATTCCATCCCGAACATTTTTTGAAACAAAGTGGTGAATATCAATCATCAAAATATCTCATACCATTTTCTATCGGTAAAAGAGCCTGTTTGGGAGAATCTTTAGCGAGAATGGAATTCTTTATTGCTTTAGTTCACTTGATGCAGCGTTATGATGTAAGTCTTTGTGAGAGCGATAAGGCCAGGCAAGCTGAAATCATATTTGGAGATGCAGGAAATATCCGGCACGCTCTACCACATAACATAGTGTTCAGAAAACATTGTGCTGTATCTTTATGCTAATTATACACATCATTTCTGAATTCTTAATTGGTTTTGTTTTGTCAGTAACTTTGCGAGAGAAATTTACGACATGATTAAATCATTCGAATTTTTGTGTCGAATCAGTTTAGGGGATCTGCGAGCGTACTACTAGGACCAAAGCTGGAAGCCGTCTCCCGCCCTATTCACAGCTTCTGAGACGGCATTGATCTTAACGGATGTCTCGACACTATAAAGCCCTGTATGCGAAAATTATGCGACTAAATTATAATCGGCTAATGATAATCGGACAGCTTGTTTTGTAATTGAACATGAGATATTTTAGTGTACCTACTAGAAAAACAGCATTATGCCTAGAAATTATATTACCAAATAGATTATTTAATAGAATGTTGGATTAGCATCCATCAATGGTCATAGACATGCAGTGAAATTCGTTTACAACGAGATTAAGAGACCGTAAAAACATGCCCGTTATAACCGATGCTTGTTGTATCCGATGTATTGAAAATTGATGAATGTTTCGGTTAAAAAGCATAAAAACTAAGCATTTAGACATCAGCGTGTTCAAATTTGATTATAGCATGCTGATATCTAAACGGGTCTAGCTGACTTTGTTAAGTCAATTATATCTAAAGTCAAGATTGCTACAATGAAATTTCACCTGATATTGATTGACAATACTATACAATACCTTGATACTGACAGTACGTTGTCTGTTAAATGGCAAGCAATATATTTGTAGATGTTCTGTAATTATTTCCGGATGTCAAACTCTCGCTTCCGTGATTTATTGAACAGAATACGGCCACTCATACAACATGAGAGAACTCACATACAGCTCATTGGTTGTGCTGAAAAACTTTGTTTGACTTTACGGATCCTGAGTAGTGGAGATTCCCAAGCAAGCATGGCTATCAATTACCGGATAAGTAAAGCTTCTGTCTCGCAAATATTTAAAGAGACTTGTGAAGCTTTATGGAAAGTGCTACGCGAAGAATTTCTGGCCCCTCAAACGGCTGAGAGATTCAAGCAGATTGCTGATGACTTTTGGAGAAAATGGAATTTCCAATGGAATTTCCGCAATGACGTCAAGCGATCATCGACACCTCCACCTCTGCAGAGTATCATACCAAAGTTCAACATTGTTCAACTTCCTAAATATGTGTGCAGAGACAGTTTGGATAGTTGTATTTTTTATCTGCAGAGCACCTCTACTATGTTGTATGTGACCTACTTTCCTACAGAGTCTACCGAGATTGCTTCTTAACTCTACAGACGTCTGCAGAGGGAAGTACTCGTATAAACCCTCCTTAAGTGCTGTAGCAGAGTTGGAAGTGGGTCGTGGGTCATGGATCAGGTGGGTCATGGGTCAAGTTTCGTTGACCCACTTCCAACTCTGTGATGTAGTCAAGTATTATGTATTTTGAATTTGGTATAGTTCACATGCATATGATTTGATACAATTCTGATGATGACCACTTCTGATGGTCGAAATATTAATTTAGTATTTTTATTTTTATCAAAGATTTGTAATCGCAGAACATTTATAAAGTTATGTCCATGCATCATAATTATAGTGATAATGAATATTGAAACAAATGAACGAGTGATCACACTTGCCTACATGTATAACAGAACGTAGAACAGAGTTTTAGAAAATTTAATAAAAGCATTGTAGACCTAATGCAGAGATACTAAACACGTTGTGCACCAAATAATTCTTGATTAGAACTATGACAGCGATAAGTTGTAAATAAGACATGTTTAGTTAGCTTGGCATCCAAAACATCACTGTGGGCTGTTTTTCTTGCGATTATGAGCGGTGACGGCATTGCAAGCAAATTTGTTAATTAAATACATGCACTTCAACAAAAGTCAATCAGTCAATTGCAAACTACTTGATGAAACCGATGAAAATGTAAGCTTATTGCAATTTTTTGATAGGAGCAATCAGCTAACTGTGACCAATTAATTACAATGCATTGGATTTATTGTGATCTCTGTGCAACAGACTAGGCATGGGAAATAGGAAATAAGCCTTTGGAATTAATGCTAGTCATTTCAAAATTAGCAATCTAGCACAATTTGTTTGTAGGCCTACTGTTCAGAAATCATCACCTCAGAATGATCAGAAAACATTGCGATTTAGTAATATTGCATAAATGCCTATATTATACCGAAGCAATGTCCTGGTTTCAACCGCACAGAGAAGCCAGGATAAGTAAGCGCAGAGCAGTCTGTTGCGTAGTTCTCCAGCTTTCTTATCTATTTCAGGCTTGTATATTTAAAACTAGTTTGAACTGAGCTGATCTGATGTAGGGCGAAATTCAGCGTCTATGGCAGCAAAGGATTTTTGTGCTTAAAATGTTCAAGTCTGATGACATCTTTCTTAACTATGCACTTGTTGATAGTTTAATCTTGGTTAACAGTGATTTTTGTGAGCCATGATGAGTCGCTCGCAATCGACAATGCAGCTACCTCGGCAAAAGTATTTACAAAATAAATATGTGACCACACGCCTATTCCATTTTATACTTCATTTGCAAATAGAATGTGAAAATGAAAAAAGTTCAAGTGACTTTAAAAAAGCGGTCATTTTTTACTGACCCAATTTGTATATGTATACAATATGAAAATAAAGGAAATAATATATCTATCCTACATTTGATGCGCGTGGTATAAAGTCACTGCATCTTCAGCAAGATTCAAGAAAAGGTAAACAGAATGCTAAATTTGTGAAAAAATGCAAAACGCTTAGTTAAGCAGTGCAGTCGATCGTTGACTCTAGTGTTGAAGTAACTGACTTAGTATTCAACTACAGTATTTATAATCGGATGGTCTATAGATGAAAAATGGCATGAATTATGAATTAAACTGCCTATAAATATGAATAAATCATGGTGAATAGGTAGTTTGAATAGTAATCTTACTTTTTTTGATATTTTTTGTACTTAACGAACTGATATTATGAAAAGTCGTCCCGGCGATTATTGGAGCTAATACTGTATTCAATGCATCATGTTTGCTACAAAACGATGTTGTCCTGAGAATGCTCAGAATATCCACAATAGTTTCTATTTTCTGGAAATGATTCCGTAATTGACGTTTTTAAGAAGCTTCATCACTCATTGGCAGATCATTTTCATTCATCGACCAATCACATAGTTAAACAGTAGATCACTTACTATCTAATTCAAATTGACATCTGATCGTGGTGATACGCAAAGAGAAATGGAGAAGACCGTTCCGATCGTCAATGGTGATCGTCATGTTTCGTACAGTGAGCGCTTATTCTCCTCCCCCATGAATATACCACATTTTACAACCTCGCAGCGAAAAAGATTGATGGCGGCATCTTATGTTTTCAACATCTTCGGGGAAAAGTTGTGTTGATTGTGAATATGGCTCTTATGTGTCCTGATGCTGTGAAGCAACTCATTCAACTGAACAGAATGGCTGTCAAGTTTGCGGATAAACTCCATATTCTCGTATTCCCGTGTTCTCAATTCACACACGTGAGTGAAGTTCGACTCATTAAAGTGAAAACTTAACTGTCTTTGACAGTGGCATCGCAAGCGCTTAGCCATCCTTCAGCAAACGATGCATTACTGAGTTTTCAAAAATAGAACTAATCATCACTTCGTGTCTAGATGTTGGCGTTGGAGTCTAATTTCACGGTTACTTTAAAATCAATATGCATAGGGCCTACGTAGCTCGATCTGCTTTCGAGTGATGAAATGTGAGTGCCTAATTATTTAAAGGAGCAAGGCCAAGTCTTGCGATATCTTGGGTATCAGTCGAAGACTCTTCTAATCTTTTGTTGGATTAAGGTATCATAGCTCAGTGAACTATTTTGACTACAAGAATATTAGTGCTACATGTATTATGTCACGATTTTATAATATATTCGCATCCAAGTACACCGGGTATTATAAAAAATCATTGCGGCCTCATAATGATGTGACGTAACAATTTCGATCCCTGAACCACAACTCACTGAACAGCTCGGCAACTTTTGAAGAAGACCCTTACCCAGAGGACTTAGTAGCCCATGAATTCTAAATATGTTTGCATTTTTCCATGAATGTCTCAGTACTCATATAAAACCAGCTCACATGATGGCTACTGGGATGATTTTCATCATCGCATAATAATGAACAAGAGAAAGTCTTGTTGTACAAGTCTTGTCGAGAAGTACAAGTTGGGTAGCCAGAGGAAATAGATTGTGTTAATGAAATATGCATTTTCATTGAATCATTAAGTTTTGTTACACTATAGTAAGTGTACCACTACAAGTGTTATTAGTAGGCTATATCGCATTTTGAAGTGAACAAAAAATAGTGTGAATAAGCATGCAATATTCATACTTTATGTTGACTAATCAAACAACGGAGGTTTTTGACAATTATTTTTTTATACTTGAGGGAAAGCCACGCTAACATTGCATTTGGACATTACTACATTCAGGGCTGTGGAGCCGATGCGTTATCTCATCGGCTCCGGCTCCGGCTCCACGACACTGATGTGAAAGGCTCCGGCTCGGCTCCGGCTCCAGCTCCGGCTCCGACTTCAAATTCAAGTTCTATCTATGCTGGTTATCCTGGATCCGTTGAACGGGTTTTTTGGATAACGGTGTGGCCTTTAGAGGCTTGCTACAATCATCAAATTAGTTTTCATTAACAAGCAACGACTTAAGTCAATAATAAAAATGATAATAGCCTAATATAATGACAAATAACATACTTGTCATATATTTTTGCATGAATTGACTATCTCATATAACATAACGATATAATATAACATCACAGATAAAATAAAGTTATAGCCAGGATTGGTTAAATTAGATAAAGATCTCCCGCACTGGCTAAATATAAATTGGCCTAGCCTGCAACCAGTCTACTACGAGGCTACATTAAGTAAGACCACATGAGTGATGATGATATACCTAATTAGCCGTCACAGGGGCCGAATAGTAGTATAAGCTTTTTAACAAAGCTTGAATGTGAAACTGGATAGCGTATGCCTCTAAATAGCTTATAGGGCCCGTATCTACTCGAACATGGAAAGGGTATCGGCTATATAGCCAAATATACCGTATCAATAAAGATATCAATTGCTTTATTGAATATTAAAGTGTATATAGGCTCGCTTAGGTTGTTATTGCCTTTATTCAATAGTCTGTTGGTCCATGAATAATATGATCGGTGGGTAGCCCACGACTCATCATCTGTAGAAATTGTAATTTAGATAGCCTCATTGCAGTGTAGGCTAGAAATGCACAATTGAAAATTATACTTAAAAAATTAAAAATATCTAATTTAGGACAAGTTTTGTAATTCTATGCAGCATACTTAATAAGTTAAGGCCTAACTTACATTATATTAATTTCGTATTTTTCATTATGGCGTAAAGTTGCACTAAATAATTCATCAATGATTCATGTATATTATTATATTCAATTTATGTATAACACATTACCAGTATTCCTCTGATGATGGTTAGGCTGATGAAGCTGAACTCGGAGTATCACACAGTATGTTGCAGGGTGCTATGCATAATAAAAATTTGACTGCGAGCACCGAGCAGAAATCCCATCTACTTTGCTAGCTTTCGAATGCGCGTGCGGTTTAATGTCACAGACAATAGAAAAGGGAGGTCAAAAGGCGCCTTTATTGAGAGCGTCTCAGTCTTTTTTTATTGTTTACATATAAGTCAGCATGATATCAGCATAAAGTGTTGACAGACGGAAAAAATAATAATGAAAATTCTTGAAATCCACAGGTCTATGACATTTGGGGAAATATTATTACACGATACGGCTCTTGTGCAGTCCTCCCCCCCCCATTTTTTCTCTGGTCAAAAGATGCAGCACCATTGGATGTCCGTTTCAGCATCACCGGTTTGAGTGAAGCATTCCGTGCTGTTGTAAAAATCTACGTGGGTAATTGCGATGTCATGGTCGCAAACTTCGTCAGCAAGTCAACATTGTAATTTGCCTTCGGGTTTTTCGCATTGAAATATAGACTACCCTTTGAATTTTGAAGTCAAAGGAAATTCATTGTGAATGAGATACCTTTAAAGTAATAGGGCGCTACTAGAAGTGGCTGCATGGGTCGCTTATTGCTATAGCCATGTGAGGACTTGTAGTCAGGTCATTCGTGTGAGTGTGAAGAGTTATCCCTCCAATCAAAATTGATCAAATTGAATAATCGATTGTTTTGAAAAATGTAGGTGGGGGGACTGCACAAGAGCCTACAATACAATCTAAGGAAATTGGCATTGTCACAGATGCCAGTAGCCATACCGATAGATGATAGCCTACATAGTAACCGTATTAGATTTAAGACATTGCGCAAGAAATGTAGCTATATTATCTTTGCTGACTGAACTGGAAATGTGTACATAAATGACTGGCGACTTGTCTCTAGGAATCTACAATCATCTAGTTAGCATGCATATAACAAGTCTTCAAATTAATGGATTTTGGAGAATACGTTGTCAATATGGAAATTAGTCTTACGAAGCATATGCAATAAAAAAATATTACACATGTGTGTAAATATATAATAAATATAATACAAAAGAAGGCGGCAACTGCAAAGAAAGATATCGTGGAGGACAGATCATTGGTATACTTAAAAGACATATCTTTAGATTTCAAATGATTTAATTTTTTTTATGATGCCAATTAACAACTTTCAAAATTCTAGATTTATATCAAAGCTCAAACTATCGGAGCCGGAACCGGAGCCTTTGTGATAAATCGGCTCCGGCTCCGGCTCCGACCAAAACCATCGGCTCCTTAAGGCTCCGGCTCCGGCTCGGCTCCGGCTCCGGCTCCACAGCCCTGATTACATTGTGGAATGCATGTTTACTTTAAACAATAGTTAACTTCAATACTCCATTCTCATTTTATCTTCAAATCACTGTATGATCATCTAAGCTAAATTTTAAGTGAACTAACTTTCTCATCTCTGTCAATGATTACTGTTGCTTAATTGTCTTTCGTTCAAGCATATGACAAGTAAACATATGCTTTTATATTTATTTCCAATCCATATTATGGCTAGCGATAGAGCTAATTTGAAATCTGTCATTTTTCATAGAAACTGCATTGATTTACAGAAGAAATAGAGCCTATATATTAATACAAATTTTAGTAACGCAACATCATAGTAATATAAATTTCTATTCAATTGCAGTGTCTACCCGTCGTATATTATTGTGCAGTGTAGGTTTGTAGAAGGGATATCTATTTTTTCTACTAGGTGTTTAGTTGTTTCAGTGGTCTCTAGATCATATTTTTGCTCTGGTTCAAATTGTGTATTTTCTCCTCGCAAGTTAGATGCCAATGTATATCCACACTTTGATCTGCATGAGATCATCGCTTACAAAGTAAACATGGAAACCATGATTCTTAAGGATTGGATTCACATTAGCCTGCGTCTTAATTCTGTTACTATAAGCATTTCTTAATCGTTATGTAATTCAAATCATTACTGACTTTTGATGTCGTATGTTGCTGCTTGATTGACAGAAACTCTTATCGTCGTTGAAGAAAATAATCCTGCGAGAATCACAAAAGACTTCTTTCAATGAATTTATAAATTTGAGAAGTGTTCCATGCATAATATCTATATATGTAGAACGTGCAACCTTAGAATACCGGGGGTTTACAGTCAAACTCATCAATTGTACATTAATTAAAGTCAAACAATTATAACATACTCGTATTTGTACCAGTACTCATACTCGTAACATACAAGGATTTGTACCAAAACCAAACAAAGATTAATAGAGTAAATTGCTTAAAACTATTGGGTGTACATGCAGACATGAATTTGAGTTTCACTTCACATGCAAATACGATACTTAATACCAAATTAAGAAAATTCTTACCTATATTTTACAACTTAAGACGATGCCTTCCACTAGAATGTCTATTAAAGATATATTTTGCCAATATGCATTGTATATTAAACTATTACATTCTTATCTTTCACCAAGGAAAACGAAGTAACATAATTAAACTAGAAAAACTTCAAAGGAGATTACTTAAGGTTATATTTAGAGTTAAGGCCAATGAAGTAGATTCACACATGACGAAACATAGAATATTAACGGTCAGCGATATGTATCGCTACAAAATGCTGAGTCTCTGCCATAAGATAATTTATAAGGTCGATGATTTACCGCATTTTCTTGGAAACATCCACAAACCCCAGAGTGGCAGCTCATTAAGAAATAAAGTTAACCTCCGGATACCATTTCATAGGACAAGCTTAGGGCAACGTAGTATTGACTTTGCCTCAGCGATTGAATGGAATTTACTTCCTCGTAGCATTAAAGAAATAAGAGAATATGATAAGTTCCAAAAAAAGCTTAAACAAATACTAGTCAGCAAATACTAACAGAAACGAAAGTTGCAATATCTGAGGTAACTAAGAGAGATGATAGTGTGCGAATGGAAAATATCAAATGCTATTCCAACCCTGATATTGTATCCCGGACATTGGCATATAATAGCCCAAGTATGTGATTTGTAAGTATATGAGTATGTGGACTTTCATGTATGTATCTTGTATGACGATCACTGACCTGTTGTTTGGCTGTACATACCTTGTGTGAGAGTATCTAGGATATATGTTTATATGTATAATGTAAATGATTTTGATGTGTGAGTAATTTTAATCTGAACTTTTGTTAGCGGGGCTAGGTTCCTACTGTCCCACAGTGCTCTGGCCCCGCCCACCTCTACATTTATCTGTATTTGTATTATATTTAGTATTTTGTAAAAGTAATAAATGTATATATCTGTATTTATCTACGAGTATATGCAAATGTAACGATCCTTGTACAGATTTGTATTGGTGGAAAATATATTTCTATTTCTATTTGCCATTTCAATTTATCATTTTATTTCGAGACTTGAATATATTTGGGAGCAGCCATATGTTGCAAGCTGAAAACCGTACGAAATCGAACAGCAAAGTCATGTGTAGTGAGAAGTATAAAGGAGACTGATAAGTAATAGTTTTCTAGGAATAGATGCTATCAACAATCAACTCTCTATTGATCAATCAGAAGGTCAGTCGTTTATCTAGACCTGTTTTGTTTCCAAAGTTCAACGCTTGCTTGCAGCATGACACAAAATATGTCAAGTATAAGTATAGGCCTAGCGTACTTACATTTTCATTCAGCCAGTTAATTAACGCCTGTGCTCAATCAAAACTATTTATATTGCTATCTATAAACTATAGACTGTCGATATATGCTCATATTTGATTTATAATTGGACAAATTTCAAGTACCAACAAAATTTTCATCGATAAATAGAAGTAAAATATTAAAACTTGATGAAGCAAAATTTTGTCACTGGCTTCGTTTGTGTTCGGCGAACATTGATATGAAATTCCAACCTGCTTTTGGACTCAACAGTCGCCATTGATTCTGAATGACATTCTCGAAGAAAATCTGCATAAATCGAGTGCCGCTTCAACATCGACTTTTGCAATTGAGATGATCATTAAGGAGAGAATAAGCGCATGTTGCACATCTACATGTAAATTTGCATATTCAACTATATTTTCTGAATTTATCATGCATGTGTATTCGCTTCCTGTGCGCACAATTCATAATTTTTGACTTACTTAAATTATAAATAATTAAACCGAGAAAAGTGAAAATTCTTCAGAACTTAGTTTGTCAAAAAGTGAAAATATTGCTGAGTCAATAAACATTATTATCTAGACTACAGGAGATTATTTCTGCCTAACGTGAACCGATGTTAGCGTCGAGGATGCTAAACGGATAATTTTACAATCAGGATATTTTAATTTTGGCTGCAAATTGTTATGATTCCGAGAAAACCCTTCCGATGCCTTCCGCAAAGCAAATGCTATGCGCTACAGGAAAACCGCAGCGAGACAGCATCAAGAAACGTATCCTCATTCATTGTCTAATGAAATTGATTGCCCTGCTAATGACAAAAGCGATCAGTTGAGGAAGTGATAATTTTGTTTAAGCTAGCGAATTTCCAAAAATATACATGTATATTTGGTAGTAAGAACTTCATTTAGAAAACTGCATTAGAAATCATTTGAGCCTTCTGGTCTTACCACAAATAAAATTATTTTCTTTGTGCCCTATGTATTAGATCACTTCTTTTAGAAGTCATATCTGACTCAAAGAATAAAATCATCACAACAATAGTAATGAGTTTCTATTGATTATTTCCTCAGATACACGGAATTTTGTGCTCCGATTTGAGCTTAAAATGTATATTTCAAGGTTTTGTTGTGCATGGTTTTTATTCTTAGTGATTGTGAACTTCCGTGGCAATGGATTTGTTGTTCAGTCTCGAGAGTATTTTAGGTTGACTGGATCATCATGTGCATGGCTATCAGCTCTTAATGCTCATTGATGTGATCAATTAATGTCGTGCTCATCAATATTTACAATAATTAATGTACATGTATGAATTTCCTCTCTTATGCTCCTTGTAGGGCCTAATGTACATTCGCTGCTTTACGCTGCTTTGCCGGTATATTCTGCCTAGTTTGCATACGAAACACAATCTGTCACCAATTACTTTATCATTAACCACCAAGCGATTTCAAGCATCAGAGTTTCGTTTGGTTGCGATTTTCCGATGCAAGATCCATTCTACATCACAACTTTTTTGTAAAACTGTGTTTAAACACTTAGTGAACGTTAATAAACTATTTAAGAAGTCAGGGTTTAGAATAAGCCAGCTGAAAAGCAAATTACCTTATTGCATGTAATTGATTAATCAATTACTTTTGCAAACAAAATTTTGAAAGCATCATTAATTAACAATGGAAAGTATTTGATTGGTTGTCATTTATAGTGACGTATTTCTAAGCCAGTAACGCAGCAAAATAACACGTAATTTAATCATCAAAAAGTATATGGATGAAGATATTATATTCAGGAGACCGACAATTTCACTGTACAAGCGATTGGAAATTTAGAAAATGAAATTTCACATCTACATGAAATTTTCAATGTTGTTTGTGACGAAGTTTAATTTTGCAAAAATTTCAAGCTGCAAATGAAAGCAGTGCTATGAGTAGGCTCATTTAATTACATGCATATCAAATTAATGAAGCTTTTCAGTATTACGAGCGATAAATTTAATTAATATCTATTGCGATGATTACAATTTCGTGACTAGAGAAACACGCCGTCCACGGACAGACATAATCTCCACAACTAACAAACCACGATGGCCGTTTGTGCGTTAGACAATGCATAGAAGGATTGACGGCGCTAACGGGATTACCAACAGTATATTCTTACGTTTTCACGTGGGCATTGCGTTCAATTAGATTAATAATGCGAAACAAGAGGGGTTTAATAAAAGTTGTGTCCGTAATCACCTATCATTGAAAAGCAGATTATCCGTTCTTTAAACTTATGCCGAATATTCTTGTTTGAATGATTGAGGTCAACGCGATTTATCAAAAGAATCTATTCATTTAGTCTGGACTGTTCCCATTTCGGTCAATATTTACTCTATGTATTTTCTTCCGAACCGCTGGAAAGTGATACCTCCGCAGTTGATATAAAATTGCGTCTGCAAACGTCCAGTTGAATAAATGGACTTTTTGACAATGTCAATTTTTCATTACTGTAGACAAAATTTGCTTATCTGTAGTCATAATAAAGCAATTTATTGCTCAGGGAAATGCCTCAATATAAATTCAAGATTTCTCTACTAGATTTTGCAACAATTGTTTTGCGACTTTTACGTTTCTTCTCTACATTGAAATCTAAATGTCCGTGTGAAACTAAGTGCAATGCATAATGTTGAACACTGCATCGTTTTGAAACATTGACTATTAAGCCAAAAAAGTGCCGACATAAGTCATATACCTCAAATGATGCTAAAAGAATAGGTTTCGTTACTTGCTTCCTCCCGAAAAGCAGTTGCAATGATTCATAGATGCATGTGTATGAATAGACATGCTCGGTTCCGGTTCCGATTCGGGTGGAAAGTTTCTGTTCGGTTCGGTTCCATCGTTCCGGCTCCAGCACCTCAAGTACTTGCAGACTTGCTTGAACAATTTCTCCTTTTAAAGATGTAGAAATGCAATTAAAGGCTCTCGTTAAAAGCGAATTCACTTTTCATTATAAAAACTCCAAATGCGAGAAAATTATAATTGAAAAGAAAGTGTTATTTGTTGTCCTCGTAGAAAATGAATTTTGCGAGTTATCCGGTTACAATCAGGCACGCTGCTTCCTAGTAGCTTATCCAGCAAGCGAAAACACAGATTTGGTGGGAACCTTGTATCCGTGGTTCCGTCCAGTGTGGCAATAGCCGATGAAAATTGCTTCCAGAGAGCACTGTGATTATGTTTTGTACAAGGACTCTCAGTCTATGTTAAATAAAGACATGCACTACATCACTCATGATTTGCAGTATAGACAGTATAGACCTAAAACTACAGGGCCTTCTTCACTGGCAGTCGATACTCAAAGAAATCTTGGTTTTAGTCCAATGTTCGATTTCGAACGAGGAACTACAGGCACAACCGAAAGATGTCTAGCTTCTTGAAGATGAGATGTTTGAGACGTCAGTGTGTAGGGCTCCAGATCCATCCATGTCAATATCTCTTGCAAGGAATTCACATCTCACAATGGACGTTTATCATCATTATTAATGTAATCATTCCTGACTAATTTGTAACTTATACCATGCGTGTGATACGAAGACTGAAGCACTCCGAAGCTTGGAAAAATGGAAATGAAATTAAAACTAGAATTTCCTTTACATCTTTCCTTAATTTCGAAGGGCTTCAGTCTTTGCATCATGTACTTGGTTTGCGCTAGCGTTACAAATTAGTCAATTATTAATTTGTCCAGATTGGCATCGATTGATGTACTGTATATCGTGTTGTTGTCAGACGGATATCGTACAGTTATTCATTTCCTCTTCTTTCCAGTTATTTCTTGCTTACCTTCACACTTTATCACATATACCGTTTGACATACTGTCAATAGCATGCAATGCATTTTACAATAGAAATTGTGATTCATGGCATCTTTAATATCGAAGCCATCACAGAGTATTTTCAATGAGAACAGTTTACATTTGACATGATACATATAGTTAGTTTTTCTTATTTCTTGCAGGAGTCCCTTGAAAATGGAGAATTATTGAAGATTCTGCAAACTGTTCGTCCGGGAGAAGATTTTCAACCTCTTTTTACCACTTTGAACCCGGTTGACGTGAATGGTGATGGAACTCACGCAGTTTACCGCTTCCTTAGAGACAACATGCCTATCCCCAGCAATGACCCCATGTCATTTGCTCAGACACCGAATCATATCAGCTGGGCGCCTGTCGAAAGATCTGACATCACAAACAATTTTGAAAAATTTCTTGTCGATACTAACGGACGAGTTGTGCGACGATACACCTCACAAATTCTACCTGTAAAATTATATGGTGAAATTGAACTCTTCACTAAGCAACGCAACACCAGTAGTTGATTACAACTTTCCTTCACTTTCATCGTTGGCATCGTTGCAAATATATTTTACAGCTCTTTATTGACGATATCTCCATAGTGATGCAGTTTAAACATCAGGAGATAGACATGGACAAACTGACAGATTTGTTGTCTCAGAAGTTGAAAAGATTTCTTGTACACTTTGTATATTATCGAATTGTAATATATTGCGTGAGAGAAGGAGGCTGAACTTTTATGCTCTTTTTGAATAAATGTCTTTATTCCTCAATATATAGTTCGCCTGCTTCGATCAGTTAGTATGCACGTAGGCCTAATGTTGCAGTAAATGATATTGAAGTTGAATTTTAGTAGTTCCGATATCACCTTTATTTGATAAAGTTAATTCTTTCTTCGGAAAATGCTAAGTTTCGTTGTAGGTAGACCCACCACAGATAGACCTATTTAATATATTATTCAGGCACACTGATTTTCGGCTGCCATTAAACACGAATTTTGCCTGCCATCATCAAAAATTTTCATTTTTTCTGCCACAACGTTTCTTCATCATATAAATTCTACATAGGCCTAGTAAGTTATCTTTACTATGAGTAAACTTCTTGATATGTTTGAATGCTGAAAAATACTTATGTATGCTTCAAGGAGACATTGATCTGCCGATTTACATTACCGCTGAAAAACAACATTGCGTCGCATAAATGTGTTGTCAGCTCTTGAATAGAATGCACACGTTCACTGCAAGTCATGCCATAGCATGCATATTCACTTAAGAATATTGAGACAAAAATTTTTGTATTGCGCTATTTGAAAACAACTAAGTCAAAGCAAGACATTTATGTACTGATGATTATGGTTCTAAACGTAGCAAGCACGAAAGAAAAAAATCCATGCAACAAAACATTATATTTTCGTCGATTTGTCACTTGGAGATTCGATTAAAGTCAATGATTGACTCACATGGCTGCACAACGCATCTTCTGTCTGTGAAAAGCAGGATTATAAATAGAAACTGATCCTCCTACAGAGGCGCTGCTCACAAGAATAATAAGGCTACTTCCATCAATATCGGGAACATCTGTCCATATTCGTGCCACTATTATCAAGTTGTGTCCATTATATCCACCGTCTGGTGGATAAATTTGACTGCAAATTTTACATTATCGAGTAGTGAAGCTGGTATCTGTCAGCTAGCCACAGGTATAACAGACTAATCAAATCATGTGAGCATTGAGTTTGTCTCGCACATTTCACACAGCCATCAACCTACAACGTTCTTTCGGCTCAATCTTGTATTCTTACCTACTCTGCCTTAACGCTTTTCCTATTTATTCAGTCAATGAAGGGTGAAATTAAGATAAAAGAAAAAATGTGCCGAATTCTGATCAGCTGATTTCTGCTTTCCCTGCCGTTTAACAATTAGCTATATTCTGCGGCAGGCAGAAAATCAGTGTGTCTGGATGAGAAATTGATTGAGAATTGCGATCAGTGAGAATTGGATGAGAAATATAAGCACCAGCTTTGGAAGCAGTTTCAGGCGCCTTGCTATAGTTTTGCTAAAATTTGAAAGGATTGTCTTTCCTAGCCAAGGGATCTCAAATAGCAAAATGTTTGCATGCACTAGTCGACTCATCTTGTTCCGTCTTGTGAAAAAGCCAAAACATCTTACACCGCTTGCAAAAAATGAAGCATCTTGCCCAAAAATCTTGTGCGTTTTGGCAAGATAATTTATCGTAATTTATGTTGAGCAAAATGAAGTGCTTTCTTGAGGAAGAATAGCAAGATATCTTACAGCAAGGCATCTTGTGAAATAGAGGGCTCATATATGATACCGAAAATTGTTTGGACGATATGGATTATTGATCGAAGCAGCTCCCTTGTGTCAAGTTGTAAATTACACAGATTAATTTCGCCAAAGTATACGACAGTTTGTGACACAAAGTGCACCATTGAAATTCCACATCTCATGTTTCATGTACTTAAATTTTAATATCTTGATATAATGGATGACGGTTTAAAACGCACACATCTGAAATTCCATCACATGTTTTATGCACAAGATTGTTCCATTGAAATATACCCAGGGCACTTATTTAATAAAAAGGGCATTATTAAAAATCTTAAAGACTCAATAAACAAGGCCCATAGAAATTGCGATCTCTAGACTAAAGAAAATGAGAAGAAGGAATAAAGTTACTCAGATGTCTCGGTCTCACTGAGTCACTCTGTCCATTGAGTGAAGGCTTTCGAGCTTTTTTGCAGCATTTCGTGCAGCAGGAGATCGTATTTGCTGTGGCATCGCTTTAAGAACTTAAATTGTGACAGATTGATGTCATTAGCCCTTTGATGTTGTTTTCGTTACTCTCCAATAGATGACGATGACTGTCTGTGTTCCTCAACCCTTTCGAATAAATGTCTCGATGTGTTGGCCTTTATAATTTGCATCATACAAATCACATTGAAATTCACATTGCAAATTTGTTCCTTCTCATTTTCTTTGGTCTAGAGGTCGCAATTTCTATTTGCCTTGTTTATTGAATCTTAAGATATCTACTGATTTTCTTTACCGTGTATTTGTCCATTTAGTATTATCAAAGATATTGGGTGTTTATTATTATATGAAAAGCCCCTGAGTTAATAGCATATGCTGCTTTACATACAATATATTACGTAAAATATCACATATTATCTTTCAAATAATTTCAAATTAATATAATGCGCAAACGTATTGGAATTAGTCGCATCTTCTGCTACCTACGCGTAAGACAATAAAAATCAAAGCCAATGTTTGTAATTTGACAATGTTGAATCTTCATAACATTTAACAATAGAATGAAATGTAATAATGCGATAGATCAAATTGCCATGCAAAAGATGTGCGGCTGGCATGATTCAAAATACACTTTACAGGCAAAGTTGCAATGAGGGAATGGATGTATTTCATTTTATAAGTAGTAAGGTAGTAAGTACATTAGCTGCATTTGTTAATGCATCCCCACTCTATCTGATCAGCTAAAACGTTTAAGGATTTGAAGATTTAAAGATTTGACTATAAAATATACATAAGCTTGTTAGAAATTGTCGTAAATACTTTGAAATTTTTCAAATATTTAGACAACAGTTTATGGTATGTAAGAAGTTTTTTCTAAAAGAAAGTAAGGAAATCTTGCACTGTAAGATCTTATAGTTTCTTACAAGATCCTGCGGCAGATGTGTAAGATGCCAGCGAATATTTTTGGCACTTTCGCAGGACTTGATGACTAGTGTGGCCAAGGCTTTTTTTGTATAAATCTTTCTTGATACCTATTCCACAAATATCCAAATTTTATCCGTTGCAAAATAATGATTCCTACAGATCTTCCATCCGCTCCTTTAAGGTTCTTTTTATAATCAACATTACTTACTTCATAAGTAGTAATTTTTTCTATAAATCACTAGTTACAAAAGCAAAAGGTTAAGAGCAAGATGAAACTCACATTAACATATTCAAATATAGAGTATTTTTCAAAAAAATATGAAGAATTGAAATTTGATATTCTATGTGCAAAGATTGCATTCTAAGATCTTGATTTTGCAAAAACTTGAATGCTTTCTGCAGTGTTGCCGCATTTCAACTCGATCATATTAAGAAAAGAATACAACGTTCTAAGATATTTGACCACATTTCCATGTTTATTGGATAATTTCTGTTTGAATGGTGTAAGTTCATAAATGGTATTCAATATCTCAAGCATGAGATCGTCTAAAGAAAAAGAGATGGAAGTGTCTTCATGTGGGGACTAAATGGTCAAATTTTTATTAGGCTAAGTCAACGCTTCACATCCTCCATCGAATTTGTGATGACATATTGAATTCTTCTAAGTTTTTATGACGTTTTTCCCGCCCCCAAGCATTCATAAGAAGAATGGCTTTCCGCAGAGTAGCCATTTTCTGGCAGCGTCTAATGAAAATGCACGTCACGCTGTGCTTGAATTCCATATTCAGACAATGAAGTCATTGATACATTAAGAAAAAGAAATCATACTTTATGATCTCACAAGGAATATTCACCATTATGGAAACACCCATTAAGTATAGCAAACATGTGCAACTAATAATAACATATTGCTCGATGAATCTCGAATAGTAAATTAATTTTCAATAAATTGGCATCCGTTTTTTACAATTTCAACAACAGTTTGGTTAACTAAAAGATTTTTTCAATTCATCAATGATGTTTAATTAAAATCAATACATAGCAGCATCCTATAAATTATATCTCAAAAGAATTGTCCAACTTTCATGTCTCTGGAAATGTGATATAATCACTCAGTAAATACACGTGAATCAACATCCATTCATCTTGATAATTGTCACAACATATGATGAAAACAATGAGTAGGCCTAATTTAGAATGTGCAACACTTTTAAATTTGAAAATTATTCGCTTAAAATTATGACAGGCGTTCGATACGTAGGGCCTATTGCAATAACACATGCACAGTGCTTGTATGTAATCAATTAATTCAACTACCTGTGATCGAAATGGAAATTACATGGCATACAATTTTCTGAAACACACGAATGATCAGCTTTCCGAAGACATCGCTTTGTAAATGACCAATCAAAAAGTCAAAAAAAGTTAGCAATCTATTTTTATCAATCGACATGAATGTTGCATCAAATCGATTTTGCCTATATTCGTTAACATCTATTGCAATATTAGCTACGTACAGGTGCGCAAGTTTCGTAAATATTAATGTGGTTGATTTGTGACCCATTCATTCTAAAATTGTTTTGCATCATAGCAATGTTAATGCAATGTCCAAACGACATTGAAAATGCCAGCATTGCTACCCACTCATCTTATGTGTAGATATCATTGTCATAGTAATTAAAGAACTGTTCTTGAATATCATTTTCCTATTTAGCTAGAGGTAATTACAGGGTTAGAAACTGGTTAGAAATATCTAGTGTCGATCAGTCCATAATATCATTGGACCACTAAAATGTTCAACACTCATTGCTTATTTTGAAACTAGGCATGTTACGGACCGATAACCACACGGAAGTGAGATTGCAAATCTGGTGGGCAACAATAGGTCTTTAGGTAATAGACAATAATTCCTCAGACGCCTCTACGCGCCCTCGAAAGGATTAGTCTTTAGGAGGAGTCTCTAGAAAGGAAGAGTCTATTACGGACCTCCATCCTGATCCATTCTGCTTTATCTTTTTCTCACCTTATTTGAATAATTTTGATATCTGAGGATGCCTTATATTTCGGCGATGCGGGGAGCAGTAGCTGCCAGTATAGAACTCCTCCATATTTTTGTATTTTATAGGAATGGTGCAAGCCATAGAGTAAATATATAGACATAGTAATGCTTGAAATAATACATACTTACCTAATATACCTGCTCTATGGTGCAAAAACTTCATTCTAATTTCGTCATATGTAGGACATTCAACAAATAAACAAAATATTGCTTAGTTTTTTGAATTTTTGATAACTGCAGGTTTTGCATTAACGGTCATCATACGTGTTGTCCTCTAATTCAAAATTTGTAACATTAGCCATATTATCGCATCATGCTTGCTGATATTCAAGGCGAAAATCACCTCGTCGATTCATTAATTGGCATAGATACCCAGTAATTGAAAAGATGCGTAATGAAAATTAAAATAGTCAGAATCATGGAAAAATCCAAACTTTGATTACACTAAGGGCAGAAGGGAAAGTGCATAGCGAGATGCTATCACATATAGGCCTACTTATATTTTTATCAAAATCAAATTGGTAGTTATGTTTTGATTAATGAAAATTGTTACTCATTTTGATGAATGATTCATCTAGTTGGCAAACATGTGTATATAGATGTGAAAATTCGTGGTGAAAGCATTATGGACAATTTTTTAAAATCGCGACATAGGGCCTACACGTACATTTCATTTCAGTTTGATTATTTCAAATTTCATGGTTGTTGAAAAAAAGAAGCCAAAAATAACTATTGTGATCTTCCTTGTTCTAAGATTCCTTGCTTTCAAACATGAATGAATACAAGGCCTGCATTAAAGCACTTAGATTCTGAAAAAATATACTGGCAATTTTTATCACAGAAAATTGAAGTGAAAGTGATCTGGAAGTTCTCCATTTCGATGAGTTGGACGAATGCTTTAATATTTACAAGATGTCTGTCAAGTGACTCTCCAGTCAAATGAATAGCCCAAAATGCAGAATAGAAAATTAACTGCGCATACTTGATTATTTGTGATTTATAATACAAAGAATTTTCTCAATTTCAAGCACTTAAATTTTGAAAATTCTGCAATTCTAAAAGGGATTTGGAGATCTTCTGGTTATATATAAAAGTAGATTGATGCGTCCTTTCAAAATAGACAGTAATCATACATACAGTGCATGTCTGTGACCAATCTACTGACGTAAAGAAATTGATCTATTCTGACTGACGTCATATTTGTCATATTTCCGTCTTTGGTGCTGGGTTATCACTTCTTGTTTCTACCTATAAATACTGTTCATGTCTTCATAAATAAAAACACTACATTTCATGCTACAAGCCTTAGTTCTTGCTGTTACTAGCGCGGTAGCAAATTGGCGATGAGGATGGCCGCGGAGCGTGGATGGCCAATTGAACCGCTGGACGTCACGGATTTCACGACAATCGAAGACTGGCATGAACGCTTTCTGCTGTACGAGAAGACGGACAAATCGATCAAGGCTGGTAATCGAACTGCGCATCACTTAACCATGGCTGGCAAACAAGCGTATCACTTCTTGAAGGAGCTGTCACACCCGAAGCAGGTTGCAGACTTGGACATCACCGAATTGTTTGAACTTCTACGCGCGCACGTCCAACCGCCACAATTCGACATCGCTGAAAGGGCCAAATTTCACAATATCTTCGACAGCAGCAGGAGCTGTATCGCGAATTCATCCTACGAGTACAACGGCAAGCATCTCGGTGCAACTTTGGTGGTGAGTTGGAGACACAGTTGCGAGATCGCTTGGTGGCAGGGATCAACAACGGCGAAATTCAGAAGAAATTCTTGAGCAACAAGGCCTTATGGATTACGCAAAGGCTAAGCAGATCATCATGGATTACGATGACATTACCAATGCCATTACAAAGGATCGGGTTCAAGGGGTCATGATAACCAGACCCAAGTTCATCAAAGGCAAGTTCCAACGTCCAGTCCGCCATAGCCCATCAAGTGAGCAGCCGCAGCCGCATCAGCATGATAAAGGTGGTAAGCCCTCTGGTTTCTGCTACTCCTGTGGTGGTAACCACTACCGTAGAGACTGTAGATTTCGTAATGCCCAATGCAACGCTTGTAACAAAGTAGGCCACATCGCTAAAGTATGTCGAAGCAAAGGCAGTACCGTATTGAAGACATTCAAGGCTTTCTTAATTTTCCATTTTCCATGCCTTGTGTGCAGAAGCAGTGAGTTGTAATCCCTGGTGTTCCGGTTGTTGTTGCTGAAGTCTGGAATTCGACACTATACGTCAGCAGCACGTCGATTCAATCTGCTGTGATTTATTTGGCTTATCTATATCTTTGGTGCTGCCTAGGTAGCGTGTGCGAGAATAGTCTATCGTGATCAGTGACCGATTGTTAGGTGGAGGTTGCGTGGTCGAGTCCAGTCAATGCGAATCATTTTGTAGAAAATCCGTCGTAATACGTTCTGCATATTTTTGCTGAAATGTCGACACCACGTACTAGGCGCGGGCGAGTTGTGGAAGATTCGGTCTCAGAAAGTGTAAAGCAGTCCATCATGGGATTAGAAAAGCGTCTGTCGAACAAGTTTGATAAAATGATTGATAGGATTGATTCTTTAACTAGTAAAGTTGAAAGTCTTGAGAAATCCCTCACATCTGTCGTAAAAACTCAAGACATTCATCAGTTGGAGATAGACCATCTTCGCAATTGTGTCATCGATTTGTCTCAGAAGAGTACAGCAATATTTGATGAATTTGATGCTAGGGATCGAAAAAGAAATAATTTGATTGTCTCTGGGATGTCTGAAAAGGTGAATGGAGATGTTGATGAACGCAAATTTCATGACTTCAACAATGTATTAGAAATGCTGAAAGATTTGAACATCGACGATGTCACAGTCAAACACACTTACCGTATTGGGAGAACGCAGAGACTGGGATCTTCACGGCTACTTAAGGTGGTATGCGCTGATGCTGAATCTAAACTGACTATTTTGAAAAGGGCGAGAGATTTAAGACTGATGCGGAAGTATGGTGGTGTTTTTATAAACCCTGACCTAATAGTCCGGGAGCCAGCGTGAAGTTGTGCAGGGAACGAGGTAGTACACAAAACTTTCACATAGCATAGTACACCTCTAACCTACTGCAAAACTTCGCGTCTGCCGGATCAGATCATTTGCTTTTCAGAAATAGAGAGGATAACACAATCCTATGTATTTCCAGTGGTAAAATTGTGACATTTAAGGTGTTGACTCCATTTTTTCGAATTTTTGCTCATAAAAGTTACACAAATTGGTATTTTGTTGAACTGGTTATTATAGAAATCATCTACAGAACATGATCTTTCAAATGACTTATTATTCAGTGACAGAGGATGAAGTAAAGTGTACAAACAGACACTTTTCGTTAAGTATATCAACAATTTTCCTGAAATTTCTATGTTAAAATTTGCAGTTACACCAGCGAAAAGTGTCTGTTTGTACACTTTACTTCATCCTCTGTCACTGAATGATAACTCATTCGAAAGATCATCATCTGTAGATGATTTCTATAATAACCAGTTCAACAAAATACCAATTTGTGTAACTTTTATGAGCAAAAATTCGAAAAAATGGAGTCAACACCTTAAATGTCACAATTTTACCACTGGAAATACATAGGATTGTGTTATCCTCTCTATTTCTGAAAAGCAAATGATCTGATCCGGCAGACGCGAAGTTTTGCAGTAGGTTAGAGGTGTACTATGCTATGTGAAAGTTTTGTGTACTACCTCGTTCCCTGCACAACTTCACGCTGGCTCCCGGAGTATAACTCCATCTCAGCAGCAATCACAAAAGGAGTTGCGTGCTGAGGTCAAGAGACGGCGGGATGCGGGGGAAAGAGTAAAGATTTATCGTAGAAAGGTCGTCGACATGCATCAACATTTTCAGTGAAGTTTTTATCTTGGCATCATCGACTTACCCTACCCTCCATCTGGCTTTCCAATGCTCTATCAGTTTTGCCTAAAATTGACGAAGTTCGTTCCACTCTTCTCATCAAGACTATTGACATTTTTGCCTGTTGTGAAACTTGGTTGCATGATGGTATTGGTGATGAATTGATCAATGTTCCAGGGTTCACTAGTAGTAAGTAAAACTCCACTTCTGGATAGCGCAAGATGGCCGCCATCGCTGACGTCCCCCCCCCTCTGGCACGGCAGAGTGTCGTGGTCGGCCGCCGTGGTGCTTCGGGTCTGAGTCCCCCCCCTCTGGAACGACAGAGGTTGTGGTCTGTCGTGGTGTGCCGGCCAGGTGGGTTCACGTTCACATGTTCGCTGACGTCCCCCCCCCTCTGCAACGACAGAGTGTGAGACTCGGGTGAGTTGGTCCGACCGCCTGGTTGACGTGGGCGACCGCCAGGATTAGTCTTGAGGCTATAGTGTGTGATGTTTTTCGTGCAATCTGCTGAATGTTGGGTTGTAAAATGGGTTGTTTCGAGTGGAAGGAGTGGTCGGATGAGAAAACGGAGGTCGGATTCGTATTCAGCGTGAAATTCTGCATCGGTAGGGTGAGTTTCAAGTCAATCGGTGAGAAAAAATTTTCAACATTTTTCGAAAAACGACAGAGTTAGAATTTGGGACGTTTTGGTGTGTAGCGTCAAAACGAAGCATCGGATGAGAAAACGGAGGTCAGATTCGGATTCAGCGTGAAATTCTGCATCGGTAGGGTGAGTTTCAAGTCAATCGGAGAGAAAAAATTTTCGGCTGACGTCCCCCCCCCTGGACAGCTTGCTTCGATTTTGGCTTCCAGTGGACGGATTTTGTCGTGCGATAGCTCGTTTGAAAGCTAAGAGTGAGACAAATTCAGTGAAAGAATCGGCTTGTTCCTATCTGCCTTCGTTTAGATGTGAGACGCCATTTAAGATTTTGGGACATTGGCGAAAAACGACAGAGTTAGAATTTGGGACGTTTTGGTGTGTAGCGCCCAAACGAAGCATCGGATGAGAAAACGGAGGCCAGATTTGGAATCAGCTTGATGTTATTATCCAATGAGGATCATCATCCAATGAGAATCAAGCATTTCTTTATAAATAGCGAGCCTTCCACAGTGAGAATCATTCCATCGTTGAATCACACGAGTGACGGACGCACATTTTCTCTCTCCCTAGTTCCCTGTTCTATTATCCAACTAAAATGGTAAGTCGCTACTTCCCTCCCTCTCCTCCCTTGAACGTAAACTTAATACAATCTTTTTTCATTTTCAGGCATCTACTCCATCTGCTGCACTAGTAGGACAAAATGGCGGTCAAACGTTACAAGGTTCGCTACAATCAGATCATCTACAACTGAGGCCAGTGGAAGAAACAACCAAGGTACATAATCCTACACCGCTACAGCGTAAATTTAAACAAGCCTTGCGTTATGATGATCATAGCGTAGTACTGCAAACGGGAATGCTCCCTTCCACGGATGTCAAGATAATGCACAATCAGTATGGGGACTACATACTGATCCCCGTGAGTCCGTACATTCGCCACCAACTTGATGTTATTGAGGAGTACGTGACATTAAATATGGACATTCCTACTCCTCTTGCTCAAGAGTGGAAGGCTAGAGATGACAAGGATACTCCCTATAGAAAGATTTGGGATGGTAATCACATTTGCCTACCGGTATCACATTGGTGTACTTACTATAAGAAGGATGGAGATCATTCAATACCCATCAGATGTGATGAGCTCGGAGAAGGTACTTGGGATATCCTTTTCAAAGTGAATGGGCTATATTATGGTCGACACAAGGATAATAAAATAGCCTCTCTCTCCATGCATATGGAATCCATCCTATATATTCCGAAACCACCAAACGTGGACGACATAATTGATCAAATCCTTAACAGCAGTGGTACGAAGCGCAAGTCGGAGAAGAATGCTACATCAAAACGCAAATCAAAGAAGGAGAATTGCTAGTCCTTTCCTAACTCTACCCTATGACAATTCGCTTATGTGCTTTGAGTGTCGTAGACGTGGTCTTATTAGATACATTTTACTTCTTCGTTGCCATCATATCATTTGTGTGTTTTGTCGTGAAAAGCATCGATGTAATTCTTCATTTTGTAATATGTTATAGAACGTTTCCTTAGATGTGTAAATTTCCGTTTTAGGCTTCTATCATCATTTTTATGGATTGTGAGGGTGAACCTGTACAGGAGCTCAGTGCTATTGCTATGAACAATTGGACATATCAGATTGTTAGTGTCTATCATCAACATGCCAACTGCGATCCCAATGTTGATCAATGGGCGAGAAAACACATTCATGGACTTAATCTGAAATATTTGCAAGACTATGGCTTTTCTTGTGAAAGTGCTCTTCTTATTGACTTTAAACGATGGTTAGCTGCTTTCAATGTTATACGCATCTTTTGTAATAATCCTGGTAAGGAGAGGAAAGTATTTCCCAATCTAATCATTGATGATATTTTGCTCCCGCCTTGGGATAGTAGAGTGAATCAACATTATCATGAAGTCACGAAACGTTTTAAGGATTTGTCTGTTCCTATTTTGTCTGTTCGTTGTAGTAGCTACGTTCATAACCAATGCTTCTTTCCTCCTTACCTCAACACTGCCAAAGTCCTGTATGGTTATCATTGCTCGCTGTATCATAGTTACCAGCTGTATCTATTTTATCTCTTTCAAACCATTGATTTATAATGCATGCTTGTTACCGTTATTCAATAAATGTTACTATGAGAAGAGTTGTTGTTTTCATGCAATGGATGGGTTAGATAAAGGGCGATCATGTCTTTCTCAAACGACTGCGGAACATTACGTTTTCATAGGCAAAGTTTAAAAGGAGCTGTTCAAGATTATGTGATAAAATTTCATAAAGATGAGACCGACATCGAAGCAGTGGTCGATGATGCTAGCACTCTTTTTCTAGAATTAATGAATACATTCTCTGATAGCATTATCATGGCGCGATTAGTTGCGAAAATTAAGTTTAGTCATTTTGGAAAGCAAGAGGTGGAAAGTCGCTCTTTCCATTTTGCTTCTTACTCAATGGAAGTGGTAGATCACCCCCAAGAATTTTTTAAAAGGCATATGATAAAAATTGCTGAACGTCTTAACGCATTTAACCATCATGGTAGCAGTCTAGTGATTGAAGCGATTTCAGATATTCACATTCAACTTTCCATAAAGAAAAATTGAAAATGCAGTGGTACTTGATTGTAGCACAACTGGTTTTCGAGCTATGTCTGCTCACTCTCGAAGTATATTCCTTCTGTACATGCGTCTATTATTTAGAAAAGGCTAGCAAATTCATATCTTCAAAAAGACTTGCTATAGACATCAGTAACGGTGAAACTATGTGTTGCGATGTATGTAAGCGAAAGGATGGAAATGAAAAGCGCATCTTCAAGAGATGTAAGCATGCTTTTTGTCAACGCTGTTTCATACGTAATTGCATTCAACTTTGCCAATGTAACCACTGTGATATTGCTCATTTCGAGTGTCACTTATGTCGCAATAGTTAGTACCTATGCAAATGTGGTAAAGATAGGTTTTAGCAAAGACTAACACGGAAAATGGCGAAACGTAAAATGGCGAAACGTAAAAGTCAAAAGTTTTCTTCAGCCATTCAAGCTCTCCGACGAATGAAAGCAAATCAGCGATACAATGCTATACGACATGCTAACGATAAATTCATTTGTGAAATTATTTCTCATGTGAGGAAGTTGAGGACGAAGAAATTAGCGCCAAAACAACGAAAGTTACTTAAGCGATATGCTACGAAATTGCGTTTCATCTCCAATCCTAAAGTCACCCTTCAAAGAAAGAGGAAAACTCTAACACAAAAGGGCGGTTTCCTTTCAGCAATACTTCCAATGATAGCTCCTGCCGTGGGCAACCTATTGGGTAATATCTTTGGCTCTAAGCGTTAATTATGCAAATGTTGAATCTCAAAGTGATAAAATGGATTTCAGACTTCAATGTGATAAAGTTCTGACTGTATCAGGTCCATCTCATGCAGGTAAAACTGTTTTCACGCTGAATTTATTGGATAAAAGAAGGGAGTTGTTTAAGGAACCTATCAATCGAGTGATTTGGTGTTATGGTATTTATCAACCGTCGCTGTTTCAGGAATTGCAAAGTCGCAACTTTATTCGACATGAAGGAATTATTCCAGTGGATAAACTTCAGTCTAATGATGTTGTTGTATTGGATGATTTATTAAAAGAAAGTAAGAATTCAAAAGATGTTACAGATATGTTAACTCGCGCAGCACACCATAAAAGGTGCTTTATCATCTATATCACACAAAATTTGTTTCCTGATGGAAAAGAAGCTCGTACACGAAACCTGAATACACACTATTATGCTATTTTCAAGAATCCGCGAGATAAAAGTCAATTTGAAATTTTAGCGCGACAAGTTGCACCCAGAGGATCAAAAGCCTTAATTGAAATTTTTCAAGCAGCTACTGAAAAACCATACGGTTACTTATTCATTGACTTTACGCAAGAGTGTCCGGAAGAATTTAGATTTCGAAGTGATATTTTGAAAACTCCCATGATTATCTACAAACTATGAGTTCTTATTCTCGCATGATTGTTATTCCTCAGGATGAATATGTACAATTGACTGCCATGCAGCAAGTAAAGCAACCTCTTGCAAATCAAATGTATAGGAAAGAAATAGATTATCAGCAAAATGTTCACATCAAAGATCCACATGTGCTGTATTATCGGAAATATACAATCGGAAACTGTTGAACAATTGAAAAACTTGAAGAATAAGATGCGTGACTCTGTATCGACTGCTACACCTTTAGCATCTCGCGCACATGCCATATCTCTTTTCAACAGTATTGAACCCCATCTCAATGTAAATGATAGAGGAGAAATCATTACAGATGAAAATAAAGTGATTGATGCTTCACGTTATGAAGACTTGATTCAGTATGCGACACGTAGAAAGCGCCGTCAGGGCTATGTTCCACCTGGTTGGTCATACTTTCTTAAACTATTGAAAAAGCATAATGTACCAAAATTTGCTTTAAATAATGAGACATTGAAAGAACTTGATTCAACAGTGGCTACTACTCCAATGCCTCAGACGATGAAAATGCCAACAAATTGGTTTAAGACGTCACCTGCTACATCCCCTCCCACACTCACTAAGCAAACAAGAGGAAGAACTCGACGTAGATCTACATCACCACTAAAACTAGTAAAAGGAAAACGTAAAACAGCTCCTCCTAGGAAATACATGTTCTCAGACTATTAATATGAAGCAGATGTGTTGCTTGCCATGTAATGAGCCGCCAGAGGTGAATGTCGTTGTCACTTGCACTTGCTGCGCCAGCTCTCATAATGAAACCCCTAAGCAATGTGAACACGATCGCAAAACCGCTAAAGCTAAATGCTGCAGTTGTTGTAAATGTAGAAAGGCAAGAAAGCAAAAAGATGAGAAGGAGGAAAAAGAGTCAGCCGTCATCGACTGAACGTTTGAAGTCAATCTATTATGATGTAAAACATCCGGCAGGATTTGCATCTATCAAGAAATTATCAAAAGCGAGTGGTCTTCCACAATCACAAGTGAAACGATGGTTAAAGGGTCAGGCTACCTATACACTCCACAAACAAGCGAAAAAGAAGTACCGCACCCGCCATTATATTGTTCATGACATCGATGAACAGTGGCAAGCAGATTTGTGTGATGTTGCCTCCATTTCAAAACATAACTCGGGCAATAATTTTATTTTAACCGTCATTGATATTTTCTCGCGTTATGCGTGGGCTCAACCTTTAAAAACTAAAGAAGGGGAAGGAGGAGCAAAAGCATTCCAAACAATTTTTCGAGAAGGTCGCATTCCAAAAAGAATTCAGAGTGATCAAGGAAAATAGTTTGAAAATCAGCATGTGACAAGATTATTTGAGAGGCATGACATTGAGTTGTTTAGTGTAAAGTGCGCTTATAAAGCTGCACTCGTTGAACGTTTTAATCGCACATTAAAAAATCGCTTTTGGCGACATTTTACTGCCAACTTGACACAAAATTGGACAAAGGTTCTACAAGATACACTCCATGCCTACAATCACTCTATCCATCGTTCTATTGGACTCAGACCAGTAGATGTAAATGCTGACAATGTAGATAAAGTGCGCGAATCATTCCAACGTAAACGCACTCATGTGAAAAGTGATGTGAAAATTGGCGATAAAGTTCGTATCTCAAAAGTGAAAAGTGTTTTTGCTAAAGGGTACCTCCCGAATTGGACAGAGGAGGTATTTACAGTATCAAGGATTAATCAAAAAGACTCTCCGACCACCTACAAGTTGAAAGATTACGATAATGAAGAAATTGAGGGTAGCTTTTACCGCGATGAGATTGAGGTAGTCACTGAAAGTGAAACATATTTGGTAGAGAAAATCATTCGATGTAAAAAACGGCAAGGTGAAGAATGGTGTCTTGTTAAATGGACTGGTTATCCTTCAAGTATGAACTCTTGGATGCGTCGTGCCGACATCTTTCATCTAAGTGATCGACAGTGATTCATGCAAAGTTGTAACTAACAATGTTTAGGGTTTGAGCTACGAATCCAACTGCCTCATTTTATTCACGACCCTCCTACGTAAGTGGTGGAGGACAAATTTACATCGGTGCTCGCCGCCAACGTGGAGGTAGCATACTTGGTGCACTGAAATCTGTTGTAGCACCTCTCATATCCAATGTCGGTAGATCTTTAAAACGAAATGTTTTAAGTAATGCCGTTGGCTTTGCTGGTGATGTTGCTAGTGATCTTTCCAGAGGTAGAAGTTTTAAGAGCAGTTTGTTGAATCGTGGGAAGGAACGCGGTTTAAAAACATTGAAGCAGACCATTGCTGGTGTTACTCAAGGAAAGAAATCACCTAAACGAATGAATAAAGGAAGAAGGAAACATCGCGGAGCTGGTAAGGTGCGATCTTCAGTCAAAAGGCATTCACGCAAACGTCGTAGAGGCTCTAATCATTCATCAGGCGCTAAACGACGACGCTGCTATAACTTCTAATCATGGAGTGTAAAACTTCAGGTTTTTGTTTGTTCGATCAACAAGCCATACAGACAGATATTCTTAGTTCAAGTATTGTAGATTATCATCCTCGAACAGCTGAGAATGCTGGCCCCATTGAATTTGTTATTCCTGGTGGTAGTGATGACTACATAGATTTGAGTTATGCGATGCTTGATTTGAGGTTTAGAATTCAGCAAGCAGATGGAACTGCTATTGACGATGCACATAAAGTTGGACTGAACAATTTACCATTGACTACATTACTTCGCGATGTTTCTCTAACGATTGGAGAGCAGCAGGTGGAAGGTGGTCAAAGCGATTATCCCTATAAATCATATTTCAATCATGTATCACAGTTTCATCCAGCAGCACAAAAAAGTCATATGGAAGCCATGGGATGGTACAGAGATGAAGCAGGAAAATTTGATGTTGAAACAAACAGTGGCTTTGTAAAGCGATCTGCTATGATTAAAGATAGTAGAGTATGTCAGCTATATGGTCCGCTGAATTTAGACTTCTTTAGACAGTCAAAGTTTTTACTCTGTAATACCAGCATGCGACTCAAGCTGACATTGAATAAGCCTGAATTTGCGCTGAATGCATTTGCTAAAGTTGACAATTTTAGAATTCATGTGGAAGATATTGCACTTTACATTCGTCGAGTAGTACCGAATCCAAGTGTCATTAGAGGGCATGCTGAAGGCCTTAACCGCCAAAATGCCATTTACCCCGTTCAGCATACAAAGCTTCTCACCTTTACAATTCCGAAAGATCAAAAGAGTTTCATGAAAGATGGCCTCTTTCCATCGGAAGCACCGAAGCTCCTCATGGTGGCAATGGTTGAAAATGATGCATTTAATGGTAATATAAAGAAGAATCCTTTCAATTTTAAACACAATCAGTTAAGTGAAATTGCTTTACGTGTAAATGGTGTGAGTCATCCTGGTCCACCCTACAAACCAGATTTTGCTTCGGATCAATTTATGCGCAGTTATGTTGATTTTATGGATGTTTTTGGCTTTTACAATACGGATGACACCAACGGACTGACTATGAAAGAGTTTAAGAGTGGATATACTATTTATGCATTTGATTTGACTGCTGACAGCGATATTAGTGCACCCTATCGTCAAGCGAACGTGCCTCATAATATTCGTTTGGATTTGACGTTCAAAAGAACACTACCTGAGACGATCAATGTATTAATTTATGCAGTTTTCGATTCAAATATTGAAATTACAAAGTATCGTGACGTGATTCTTCAGTATAATCGTTAATGAGTTGGTTGACTGCTGACGATATTAAAACTAAAGTACAGCGTAATGCAGATGAAGCGACGTTGAAAGCTTTCGATAATGTCTATTCACTCGATACCTTACCACCTGCAGTAAATCACTATCCCATCTTTATTGTGCTAAACACTCATTCACAGAATTTAGGCGGTGAGCATTGGAAAGCGATCTTTATTGGAGAAGACCGACGTGGTGAACTATTTGACTCTCTTGCTCAACCTCCAAATATACCAACACAGCAGTGGTTGAGAAAACATACGCGTCAATATCAGCGAAATGAACGCATACTACAACATCCACTTTCATCAACGTGTGGTGCTTTTGTACTGTACTTCATCTTAAGACGTTTACATGTATCTCGATTTGCATCTGTTATTCAAAACTTTTCATGTAATCCATCCTCTAATGAAAAAATGATTTGTAAGTTCTATCATGATTTGAAATAAAAACATCATGTTGGAAAATTGTTTTTTATTTTACAATCCGCTGGGTACGTACATACTCAATGAGATAGTCTAGGATCATATTTGCTTGTACATGAGATTTTAGTCCAGTAATGATCACTTTACTATTATGAAAGATTGCCACATGCACAGGTAACCAACAACTAATGAGAGCTGCAGGAAAAAGTTCGGGTTCATAACACAAACTGTAACTGCTGGTACGAATCTTCAAAAATGATAGACTGTCACTCAATTGAGTAGAGATCACCATATTGTCCACAGTCAGATTCGACATCACACACCTCTCCCTCTTCCATATCCGACGTAGTAGTCTTTGTAGCTCTAAGCGCATTGACTGCGCCGATGAATGAGAAAGGGCGCCGAGAATCTGTACAGTCCCATTTGGGAAGAGTTGAAGATTCCGTGAATTGTTCATCTTCACCACTAACATTTGAGGACGGCCCGGGTAATACTTGCTGTTTGGAAGCTGTTGGTGTAATGTTGTGAGATCGATTTTGGTGTAGAGTCTGAAGCGACGGAGAATGTTGACGATGGTGTAGTGATGGCGCTTCATGATGAAAGAATGAGTAAATTGAGCGATGTACCTTCCTTTTATACTTTTCCCAACTACCTTGATGAAATGTGAAGTTAGTATGAAGTTGGGAATGATAGAGTTGAATTCGCCGATTGTTGACGCGCAGCCAGATGCGATTTCCAATACGTCAATGTCTTTTCATATAGAAGTATTTCAAGTCCTTCATGATATGATGTAGAGATTGAAAATGACGATAAGATAAAGCAAACTCTCTTCTCACATTTCCAGTTGAATCTTTGAAATAGACGTTTCGATCATGATCCGTTTCAATACGTTGTAGGGAATCTAATTTCCAACTCATGATGTGTGGTAGTCATGTCTGATTAAGATTTGCATAGTAGGGCGATGAACTCACGACGAATAAATGTCATGCTGGAGCGATGTATGTATCTTCTATACTTCTCCCAATTGTATTTGCGAAATGAGAAACAGTTTGCGGAATGAGAATGGTAGATTTGAATTTCATTTCTGTAATGTTGAAGCCAAACTTGATCACCCAAGGAGATGAATCTTAATGTTTCAAAATATTCCAAATCCCTCATGATATCATTGAGGTTGACAAATTGTCGCCATGTTAATGTAATTCCTCTTGATGTATGACCATGAGAATTTTTGAAATGTACGTTTCCATCACGATCAACTCTGATATATTGTAGAGAGTCCAAAATCCAAGTCTTCATGATGTTATGCAAAGTTGCAGATTAGCAATATAAAAATGTCGTTTTATCATATTTTGCTTAGCAATGCGGCCACAAAGAGATTTACTAGTAATCGAGCCGCACTCTTTTCTACTCCCATTGATCATGCACAACAGCTAAATGGGAATTGGGAAGTGGGTGTCACTCAACTTGTTTATAGCAACTGTGTCTATACTTTTGATCATGAGGTGATGACTATTAATATGAGGCGTACAGCTGCTTATCAATGTGAAAAGGGGTGCCGAGTATACATTCCACAGTGGCCAAAGAAAGATCTCTTATCATGTAAAAAGTTTATATATGATTTCTTGAATAAAGCGAGTAAACATATTGTCCAATTTACTCCGCACAATGATGATCATGATCATGTACATCATGTAGTTGAGAAAGATTGGATTGTTGGTTTAAGTCCAAGTTTAAGAAATGATTTAGGTTACCTCGCTAGCGCCTTAACAAGCTATGATAATTTTAACGTTAATTACCAGATAAGTGGTCATAAACAGTTAATATATCGAGAGGAAGCTTATTATGTAGATCTTATTCCAAAAAATGAGAAGACGTTGGTGAAGAAGATTGTGATTAAGCCAAGAAAGACAAACATGACTCCTGAAACATTATTGAAGAAATTTAATTATCTCCTTCGAGTTGATGGCAAGCAAGTGGCAACATTGACTTATATTAAATCATCTAATCATATTGCAATAAGCAAATTAAATGATGATGATCTAGTATTAGTTTGTTCAAAAGATTTTCATCAGTTCTTACGACATCGTTCTGCAGCTGTTCATGGAAAATCTGATATGCAACATTTACCATGTGAAAGGTCAAATCAATTTGATACAGAATGGACCGTATCTTTATACAGAAAGTGTGTAGAGCCTTTAGGTGGTATCTTACATGAAACAAGAGTGTTGATGCCTCGCATTATTACTTCAGTTAAATTGGTTGTAGATTATTTAAATGAAGTGATTAATGAGCAACATATTTCATTTTCTGAAAAAGAAGGTACTTTGTCTCTCACTATAAGTGGAAAAGGTATTGAACTAATTATGGATAAAACTCTAATGGACATTTTGGGTTTTGATCAAAATATCTTTAAAAGTGGTACTGTAACCAAAGCTAGCGCAGACATGTCGCTATCGCGTCGTATTAACTATTTTCAGATATATTCCAATATTGGTGAAGATGTACGTGTGGGAGATGTTGAAGCTCCATTGCTAGCAATGATACCATACCAGCCAAAAAGCTGCAGTATTTTATCTGAGCATACTTTCAAGAAAGTGCATTATACAAAGCTGAAATCAAACTACATCCCACAAATTGATATTGCCATTTATGACGATGCTGGTGCGTTGATTCCTTTTCATAAAGATGCTGTGACAAGTATCACACTCCATTTCCGAATGAAGAGTTAATGCAAACGTATGCTAATATATTTTTTCCAATGTGAATAATATGGAAAGTGAAAATAAGGACTCGTTTCTAATCTACTTGCCCAGTAATGCTTCTATGAATAAATTTCCCAAAAATAAACCATCAGACTATCGAGTAGAATTAAATCGCCCACTGCATTTAGAAGGTGAATGGGAGGTTGGCGTTTCTAGTATTTGCTATGATAGCAATATTCAGAATGTGAATGATTTGGAAGAAATGATATTGACTCCTCGCACCCATGATGGAATAACGATGAATAATGCATTTCAGTTCCCATACAATTTAACATCAGTTGGAAAGTGGAACTATGAATGGATTCAGATAAAATCAGATTCTTATGAGCCATTTGGGAATGAGAAAATTATTAAGGCATTCAACAGTGGTAATACTTCCATCATGAAGAATAAAAATCAGAAAGCTTATGAGTTTACTATCTATCATTGGAGTGGGAGACAGTTCCTCCGCTTTCATTCTTTTACTAAAGGTCTTACGCTGAGGTTGGATAGTGAATTCTATCCGCATCTCGGTTTTGGTCATGGACTACATCTAACGTCAATTGCTACTGCAAATGTTAAAAAAGTTTATTCAACTCGAATCAACAAATTTCATTATAGATTTAAAATATTTGATGAAGATGTTGTAGAATGCGAAGAACGCATCATTTTGAAAAAGCGTGGTGTTCAACCTTTATCACTTATTGAGTTAGTAAAACAATGGAATGAGACTGTGGGTAAGAAGTATGGAGAAAAAATTATGGCGGACAAAAATAAGTTGGTTATTCAGAAATATAATGACAAACTTACAGTTTATTTCTCTCCAACCTTGCGTCATTTTGTAAGACATTATACACCTATTATTGGAAGCGGTGTGGTGTATGCTTCTCATGAATATCACACTAAAGCTGATTCAGTTAATGATGAATGGTGGGTGGACATCTATGGCGATCACATCAAGAAAATTTACCAGTCTTATGAAGAATCTAAAGTTGCTATCAATATAATGCCGCGTCTATATCATACAGTTGAAAGCTTCATTCATGTAGTAAATCCTTATATACAACAGAAGTTGAAGCATGTGATGAAAAGTAAATATGATGCAAAGACACACCACATTTCGTTTTCAATTGAAAATCAACGCGTTGTTCTGAAACTGGGTGATGACATTCAATGTCAGTTGAGTAAAAATTTGAAAAAACTCTTTGGCTTTTCAATGCTACAAACTGTGTTTGCTGCTGCGCATACGATTGGTATAGAAACACCAATGACACTTGATAAACATGAACAGCACCTTTACATTCAAAGTGATTTGATTTTACCTATTTCTGTTGGCGAGAAAAAAGAATACATTTTACGTGATTTCATTCATGATAAAGACGCTTCATATGGAATAGTCGAGAAGATGTTTGAATCTATTTTCTATCATCCCGTCGTCAAACAAACTATACCCTCTATTGCTATCAAAATTACCAATGGTTTACAAGAGTGTATCCATGTGAAAGATACTAAATCCCTCGTAACTTTAGTGTTTCGGAAAACAAAGTGAAGTCATTGTGATATGTTTATTGAAATAAAAATATGTATATGAAAAAGTCTTTTCACAGATATAGGGGAATGGGCTGACTGTAGGCATATATTCACAAGGAAGAAACGATCTCATGCGATACATAAAACAACCATGTATATCTTTAAAAAGCAACATCAAAATACTGAGTTAAAGTTGATTATGTCAATACATCTCCTGAATGTGGTAGCGTGAGTTTTATTCTTTTGGGTGGAGGTATGTTTGTGTCAGGATGTCCATGTGGAAGAGATGTGTTATGTCCTATCCAACACCTCTTATCCTCCCATGCTGAAAGCGCTCGTTTCTTGAACGTGTACGTTTTCACAGTATGAACTTGAGATTTTAAAATTGTCATATTAACAAACGTTATAGTTTTATTTTTATAGGCCTTCTTATAGGACCGATGTTTCATTTTATGAACAATGGATTTTGATATACCTTTAGCACGCTTAATACTATCTGCACATTCTTTTAGTTTCATGGAATACATTTTAGGACGGAGGAGAATCATTTCATCTATTTCCTTTCCTGCTGTTTCATCCTTAAAACAACCAAGTTTGGCTTTATTCTGTATGGAATAGAGTGGATGAGTGGGATTGTAGTTAGATGTGTCGAAATATTTTTCTAATGACTTACCTACTTCATTAAAATTTAAATCTTTTTGAGTGGTAATACCTAAGAAGAAACTATCTGTATCACCACCCAACAAACGAACCTCTTTTACGAGAGGACATGGTTTTAGTATTTTATAAAAGAGTTGATACATTTCAAGCTTGGAATAATCTAAAACGGCTTGACCAATATAGATGGGCTTGCACAACTCAACTTCAGATTTTATCATTTTAACACCTACAAGGTCCTCATCGATAATGTCTCTATCAATGAAAAGAGGTGATGAGGTCAATTTGTGATATTTTTGTTCATCAACGACTAGTTTGTAGTTCATACGTTTTCTAACATCCTCCATGGTCTTTCCGAAAAGACTGTTATTCTTATATTTATAAAAATCCTTTTCAAAATTATTTTGGGCGAGTGCACGTTTCTGGCTGTTACTATCAATATATGGTTTGAGGAAGGCTTTCTGTCTAAATTTGATAATGCGGTGAACTGACTTTAGAAGCATGCCCATTTCTAAATAGAATTTTAGTATGCAGAAGTGTACGAGATAGTTTTCCTTATCATATTGGGTGAGTAAAAGTTTGCGGCATGGTTTGTACCTTGGCTGTCCACACTCTGTTAAGTTATTATGAAATTGTGACATGAATGGTGAAAACATATCTTCAGTCACTTCACCAGATTCAGGTGCGAGTGGGAAATCAGCAGTTTATTTTTGATACTATTTGGATAAGTCAAATCCACTTCAAAATAATATCCCCAATCACCTTCATCTGGAATCTTCAGTATGTTTGAAGGGTTGGAGTAATACTCAAGCTCATCTTGATTTAACCAACTAAACTCGGAATGAGGTAGTGGTTTAGACAGTGAACTGCCATATAAATTATTTTGGTCATAGTACTTTAGGTGGATATGATCATCACCTACTGTTTCAGATTTTATATGATGTTTATTCACAAATGTGAGACCACCGCGTATCCGCGCTCAAATATATTATACATCTCCGGGTCTTGTAAGAGATGAATGGTCTCACCAGTCATTTTAAAGGCTGATTTAAAGGACATGGCTGGTAGACTGACAAAGTGGATAGGATCTAATTTGTCTTCTTCTAATGCCACTCGTCGAAATTCCTGAAAGACATCAGCCAGCAAAATGACATCTAATTCTAAGTAAGCGATCATATAATCGCCAAACGTTTTACAATTAAATTTTAACCATGCCTCTTGAGCATGTTCATAGTCCTCTACTGGACAATCTTCACCCGTCAAATCGTTTTTGAATTTGTCAATGGAAGGAAGGGTTGTTTCATTTAGTTTAGACATTGAGCTAAAATACGCATAGGGAAAGACTCCTTTGCGAGTGATCATGTCATCCGTTAAGTTTGGATAGTGTTTCTTCAAAGTTTGACTATGGGGAAGAAACTTGAGATTTCGAACGAGAGAAGCTAGTGACGCTGACATGAATTGAAATGAATCTAAAAATTTTATTTCGAAGAAGACTGTCTTATTTTCTTTAGTTTTATCTACTGGTACTTTTGCTGTCATTGCCATGAATTTTTCTCTCGTTTGTGCTATAACATTGAACTGCCACGATTTCATCTGGCTCAACCCTCCTTTTATGAGCATATGACTGTCATAGCCCTTAAAGTTATGGAAAATGACGGGTAGTACACGACGTCTCAACCTAAGTGAAAAGTTACATTTGGAGCAGAGTGCGTTTCTAAATTTACCAGTGATGTGATCATGATCACGCACTTTCTTAATTTTATCATCATCAAACGTTTTATGACATTTAGGGCACGATGTGCAACTTTCAAATTTCTGTTTGTCTTCATCTGACATATGTAGTGACTTACGCTGCAATTGGGAATCATATGATTGTTGAAATTTAGCAGCTTTATCGAGAAATTCTAGAAATTTTGAAATACAATCTTCACCTTGCCAAGTATGCATTTTGTTTTGTCTATTCCTAAAGTGGTCATGCCATACTTCATAGCAGGATATGGCTGCTGGCTTGTGGATGATATCATCAATGTAGCATTCTATGTCTGCGTAAATGATACGCAGGGGACTTAATTCGTCACCATTATCCCTATGTGAAAATATTTTATCTTTGGGCATGCGTTCCATTTGTAATTTACCTCGCTTGCACCATTCATAGTGAGTTTCAAATTTATCTTTACTCCAAAAGGAGCGGATGCAGCGGTCGCATACAAAATGTTCACCTCTTTTAGAGTGCCCCAAGTGAGTGTACAAGTGAGAGATTTTGGGAATACCACAGTAGTGCCATTCCTCGCTATCATCTTGTTTTACTAATAAGAGGTTGACTACACGTTCATAACAAGTTGAACGTGAATTATAGCGGGCACCCTTCAACCCCTTCTCCCACACGTGAACGACAATTTTAATCTGATTATGTTTTTCGAACGTTTCTACATCTTTGATTTTCATGTTGTTACTATCACAACCTTCAAAGTCTAGTTCATCCTCCCACTGTCTATAGCTATAGGTATGATTTCGATTCGCGTTGATATCGTTATAGTGAAGGATGGATAGGACTGCATATTTGAAACACTGTGATTTACAATCGACATTGATGACAGCTTTCTTATTATACAACGTTTTTGGTAGTTTAAATGTGCCTCGAGATGCATGACTTTCTAATAGGGAAATTTTGAATATGGCTGAGTCCACACCATCAAAAATGAGAGCGCTGTCGCGTTCATTGAATTTATCTACATTTGATTTTAAACATTGAATGTGAAAATTTAGCCAAGACTCGCAGTCTACAACTTCGGTTGCGGAAGAGGAAGGAACATGAAACTGTATTCTCTCCGTCACTTGACCCGTTTGAAAATCTATCTTAATATATTTTAGTTTGAGGTAGATGAGGGCCTTCATTCTAAAATTGTCTAAATTGTTGAAGAGCGCTTCGATAATGTTAGAATTTTGAAGGAGCCACTCAGGAAAATCTACTATTTGAGTATTGGACTCCATGCAGTAGTCGCGTACTAAATTATTGTGTGAAACATTAATGAGGGAGATGGTAGAGGTACCGTTGGTGTAGTGATCATTTGCATGCGTGTGTTGAAGTCTGTGCGAAGATCGCTGAAAGTGACTGTCAAAAGAAAGAGGGCACAAATCGCAAGGAAAGGAGATGTCATCGTCAGAATCAACTTCACCTCCGGAGATTGACGCCGCTTTGCGTTGACACACACGTTGTTTGATGTGTCGAAGGAGACTGTGCTTCCTTGTAAACATATGTCCGCAGTCGGCACATTCCCACTCGTTGCCTTGCCGCGAGAGTCCTGAGCTGGAACTCACATCACCTGAAAGAGAAATCATTCTTTCATCTCTGTTCAAGCCTCAGTGTAGTGTTACAACCTACCTTGACTCAATAACTCTAAACTTTCCTCGAGAAGAGAGGGCGTTGGTGATGAAGTTGATGCTTGAAATTGAGGAAGATGCTATTAGTCACGTTTGAGGGAGATGAGAGAGGAAATCTTTAACTTACCATTTTAATGAAATATGATCAGACAGAATAATAGTCAAAGAGAGAGATCGTGCGTTCGTCACTTGTATGATTCACAGATTAAATGAAATGACCTGAATGTCACTTTGCTTATATACTTTCATTCTCTTCATTCATTGGATGTTCATTCTGATTGGCTGCTTGTGTATACTTAAGAATTAGAAAAATGTTAAAGTTATCATTATTCAAAGTCAGCATTTCAAAGACAACATGACAAGTCCTCCAACAACACCAAATACCGCATTGGAGTTCTCCTCTCCATGTACATCAGCAAAGGTGCTCGTTACACCAAATGCACCAAGAAAGGCGAAGGTGGAGAAGGTGTACCGACTGGACAATATACGAAAGTTATCATTATCGGAGGATGATGAAGAGGAGTTGCCCGACCTAACAGGCATACGGTGGAAATATTTACAATATGATGCCGAAGGGGTGATGGAGATGACCAGCAAGTCGCACTTGCATCAAATATGGGAGTGGTACACCCCTAACTCCCAACCGCGAACCGTGGCGGAGTGGGCGTACATTGAGAAAGTGAGGGACGCTGCAGAAGAACGTTTAAAGCAGCTCAACTGTTTTTGTGATCTATGTGAAGCCAGACTCTGGGACGATATTGACGATGAAGACCTTTTGAAATACATGCCATAATAAATGTTTATTTCGTATTATCTTTGCTTTCATACTGACTTACTTGAATGGGGTTTTAGTGAATAATTTAACCATGTATACTTTTTCATTTGGAAATAGTAGCACGCTTAGTCTAACTTGTAAATCTTATAACATTTCATATGGACGATGATGGTAGATGAAATAGTGTCAAATAAATTAAGATAGCTTACACTTCTGATACAGGGATAGCAATCGACTGCGATCCATGTGTAAAGAGCTTGTTAGACTACGGATGGGCTTAAGTGGATGATTTAACCATGTATACTTTTTCATTTGGAAATAGTAGCACGCTTAGTCTAACTTGTAAATCTTAAAACATTTCATATGGACGATGATGGTAGATAAAATAGTGTCAAATAAATTAAGATAGCTTACACTTCTGATACAGGGATAGCAATCGACTGCGATCCATGTGTAAAGAGCTTGTTAGACTACGGAAGAGAGAAGTGTGTTATGTTGCGTGTGGCGCGTGAGTGTCCTCCCATTTCATTCCATTCATCAATTCGTCTCATTGATAGAGACAGGTAGAACTCATGGTTCTCATAACGTATGCAATGGAAAGTTTTAGGCAACCTTCGACAGTTGGCTAAATGTCGCCCTGACGCGAATGCATACTACGTTGAGACAGAGGCAATCACTTGCAAACATGACGCAGAGAGGTTTAACAAGATTGACCATTGCCGAATGTCCCTTGCGGTATACATAGCTACGGGTTTCACTGCCGCCCTTTACAGGAACGCCCGTCGAAAGGAAGTATTACACCGAACTTCATTTGCAACGTTCAAGTTGACTGATAGCAGATTCAACTTAATGATAGTATTCGCCAGTCCGAAGACTGCCCAGGGCAAACCGCGAGGAGGTTCTATCATATCTTGCCCCATGGTGGCCCTTAAGAGAGCCGATGGTTCGTTCTCGGTGTGAATTAAGTTGACTATTGGCTGGAATAGTCAATGGGTATGACAGTTAGGTTGTCATAAACCCTGTGCCGCCTAAGCCGTGGTGGTGCATCTGGCACCTTTCGGATGCGAGTGGTATTTGGAGTCCACACTCCATCCGCCCAAACGATCCTCTTGATCTTCCCCTTCTTCTCATCCTCCTCATCCCACTCGTCGAGGATGACGAACTCGGGAATGCCGTTGTCTTCATCGGTGAAGACGGGAATGTTGTCGGCAGATGTCGCTTCCATCGTGACTTCAAATTGAATGAGAAGCGCTACAATCTTCTGGCTTATATAGGGTTTTCAACAATGAATTGCTCAACAGCGAATCAGAATGCTTCAGGGATAGCAATCGACTGCATAATGTTCAAGTTGACTGATAGCAGATTCAACTTAATGATAGTATTCGCCAGTCCGAAGACTGCCCAGGGCAAACCGCGAGGAGGTTCTATCATGTCTTGCCCCATGGTGGCCCTTAAGAGAGCCGATGGTTCATTCTCGGGAGTAACGTCATCTTACACCCTACCAATTCTGCTGAGAGAGTCTTTGACTCTCTCTTTGGTAGCACTGTCGACTTCCACACTAACTGGTACATGGCTAAAAAGTGGAATGTAGCGCCATTCCGTTGGATTGACAGCAGTTGCTGTCATCGGATTGCCAATCCGAGCAAGATTATTAAAAACTCTGTCTTGCTCCTCTAGCCTGACAAACTCCTCAAATAAATTTCGCGGCCTTAACTGTGGTCCGCGAGGAGAGCTGACTTGACTGTTCGGCGTCTGCATGATTGAAATGAAATGAAATGAGAGGCAGTGGTTTATATACCCCTCTAACGCGACGCAACGTTCAAGTTGACTGATAGCAGATTCAACTTAATGATAGTATTCGCCAGTCCGAAGACTGCCCAGGGCAAACCGTGTGGAGGTTCTATCATGTCTTGCCCCTAGGTGGCCCTTAAGAGAGCCGATGGTTCGTTCTCGGGAGTGTCGTGATGGGGTGGTGAAGGCGGGCAAAGATCTGCAATGAAAATGATATGTATTAGAATAGGATATACTATCTTATTTACTTTTTCACTTACCAAGTTAGTCATCCTTTGGTAGTCTCGCGCGTTTCCGAATCGAGAATTTATGTAAGTGACCGCGCATTCGTAGACTGGCGTGGAGGCATTTTTTCGTGGGATGACCATTGTAGCATAGGATGGATTCGTCGAGGCTTTGATTTACCAATACTTCGCCGGCCAAATGATTATCCCGAATAGGGATGTGAAACTCAAACAAACGATCCTCATTCACACGTTCCCACTCATCCCTCATGCGCTCCAACTTCTCATACGCCTGCCTCTCATCACCCCGCCGAGCCACAGTCCTCTCCAACTCAACATTCCTCGCTCTCAACACACTCATCTCCTTCATCATCTCCTCAAACTTCGCCTCTGCATCTCTCATTCTTCTCTCCGCAGCACTCGCCCTCTTCTCACACTCATCATTCTTCTCTTCCAACTCTCGCGTCTTATTCTTCAAATCAGTCACACAACGCCTCATTCTAATGTTTTCATCCGCCACCTCCTTCGACTTCAGTTCCTTCTTTTTTAACTCATCCAACTCCTTCACAACTTCATCCTTCACTTTCTTCAAACTCTCATACTTATTCACCAACAAATCATGCGCCATCTGCTGCGAAACATGCCTCTTCTCTTCATCCTTCAACCACCTCGCCGACTGCACACGAATCCCACCACTCTTCACTTTTGGGGAAGATGAGCTCTTCGGGGGGTCGGTGATGACGATGTCTGACACCCCCGACGACGAAGAGCTCAACTTCCTCACACGCTTCCTCACACGCTCCCTATCTAAATCCACATCATCCTCATCATCACTCTCAAGCACTCTCTTTCGCCCAATCTCACCCTCCAACGACGCAACCGCTCTCGCCAACTCATCATTCTCAACAACATTCTCAACAACATTCTCAACCTTACCCTCTCGCTCGATCGCCAACATTCGCTCCCTCTCTTCCACAATCAACTGCGTAAATCTCAAATCAGTCACTAAACCACCACTACAGTCAGCATGCACTCTGTAAAAACGCGCCTCATCCTCATCACCCTTCAGCACTCTACACTTCACGCACGCAACCCTATTCAAGATAATCATGTGGCCGGTGCCCGCCTTCTTGACGTGAGCCTTGGCGTCCGCACTGCGATTTATACGACCGCACACACACATTTTGATATGGTATTTACGATTTTTGTCGTTAGCCATGTTAGATTTATCGTTAGCTGTAAGATAATGAAATTTGTATAAGTTTGGAATCATGTAGTACAGTCATATTCCTAAAGAGTGTAGTGAGTGGCACTCGATCCCGTCAACAGCCCGAAGGCCTTGTACTGATCACTAGGGAAGTGAGAGATCTTCCCCGATACCCGCTCTTTACAGCTGAAGACATCATTGTCACTGCCCCGAAGTGGTAACAGGAACGCCGAGTCAAAGGTAGTGATCAGTAGCTGGGATCTAACCCCTCAAAGCTGCCTTAGACTTAGTTAAATTTGAAATCTGATAGCATATTTGAACTCAGGATACTTGAAAACCTTAGTCTATATGTTAAAACTTTGAAAAAAGTGAAAATTAAGAATTTTTAAAAAATTCCGCATTTTACTACTCATACTACTTTTAAAAAATTTTATCAGTAGTAAAGACACTATCAAACTCTATCATACAAACTTTGAAGTAAGAAGATAGCTTGCCTACTTCAAAAGATAGAGTCCTTTGAAACACCCGATATCGGGAGCTCAGAGCGACGACCGTCGCTTACCTCGTCTTTCGATGAAGTGATCAGACTTACGTTGTCGGGGGTTTATATATGCTCGGAAGAAAACTTAAAATGGCTCTATCTCCGAAAGTATTCATCGTAGCGACATGCGGTTTGTTGCAAACGATTCGTCTCATCATTCTTTACAATATGACACCTAAACCATTCTCATATGACCACGGGAAGTTGGTCCGTCAGCACATGTGCATGTAACATGCCACAAGTGAAAAAATTCCTAAGTGTGAGAGCTCCAGTGTGGTGAAAATTTTGAAAAATTTAAAACTTCCGAATTTCGACCTGGGACCTTTACCAAAACATTTTTCATCAAATTTCACTGACCCCCCCTCCCCCCCCCCTCATTCAGAGAAATTTGATGAAAAATGTTTTGGTGACGGTCCCAGGTCGAAATTCCACACTTTGGAAAATTTTCAAAATTTTACCCATACAAAGTCACTCTGACACTTAGGATTTTTTCAGGTGAGCGAGCTCCGACCTAAAATCTTAAATGGCGTCTCACATCTAAACGAAGACAGATAGGAACAAGCCGATTCTTTCACTGAATTTGTCTCACTCTTAGCTTTCAAACGAGCTATCGCACGACAAAATCCGTCCACTGGAACCAAAGTTAGAAGATTGCTGTCGGGGGGGGGGAGGTCAGTGAAATTTGATGAAAAATGTTTTGGTGACGGTCCCAGGTCGAAATTCCACACTTTGGAAAATTTTCAAAATTTTACCCACACAAAGTCACTCTGACACTTAGGATTTTTTCAGGTGAGCGAGCTCCGACCTAAAATCTTGTAACCGCTCTAACTTTTGAACGGCTGGTCCGATTGACTCGCAACAAAAAATGTTGTCGAGCAGTTTTTTCTCCTCTTTCAAACGAGTAGCTGTAAGACAAAATCCGTCCACTAGAACCAAAGTTAGAAGATTGCTGTCGGGGGGGGGGGTCAGTGAAATTTGATGAAAAATGTTTTGGTGACGGTCACAGGTCGAAATTCCACACTTTGGAAAATTTTCAAAATTTTACCCATACAAAGCCACTCTGACACTTAGGATTTTTTCAGGTGAGCGAGCTCCGACCTAAAATCTTGTAACCGCTCTAACTTTTGAACGGCTGGTCCGATTGACTCGCAACAAAAAATGTTGTCGAGCAGTTTTTTCTCCTCTTTCAAACGAGTAGCTGTAAGACAAAATCCGTCCACTAGAACCAAAGTTAGAAGATTGCTGTCGGGGGGGGGGGTCAGTGAAATTTGATGAAAAATGTTTTGGTGGCGGTCCCAGGTCGAAATTCCACACTTTGGAAAATTTTCAAAATTTTACCCATACAAAGCCACTCTGACACTTAGGATTTTTTCAGGTGAGCGAGCTCCGACCTAAAATCTTGTAACCGCTCTAACTTTTGAACGAAGATAGATAGGAACAAGCCGATTCTTTCACTGAATTTGTCTCACTCTTAGCTTTCAAACGAGCTATCGCACGACAAAATCCGTCCACTGGAAGCCAAAATCGAAGCAAGCTGTCCAGGGGGGGGGACGTCAGCCGAAAATTTTTTCTCTCCGATTGACTTGAAACTCACCCTACCGATGCAGAATTTCACGCTGAATCCGAATCTGACCTCCGTTTTCTCATCCGATGCTTCGTTTTGACGCTACACACCAAAACGTCCCAAATTCTAACTCTGTCGTTTTTCGAAAAATGTTGAAAATTTTTTCTCACCGATTGACTTGAAACTCACCCTACCGATGCAGAATTTCACGCTGAATACGAATCCGACCTCCGTTTTCTCATCCGACCACTCCTTCCACTCGAAACAACCCATTTTACAACCCAACATTCAGCAGATTGCACGAAAAACATCACACACTATAGCCTCAAGACTAATCCTGGCGGTCGCCCACGTCAACCAGGCGGTCGGACCAACTCACCCGAGTCTCACACTCTGTCGTTGCAGAGGGGGGGGGACGTCAGCGAACATGTTGTGAACGTGAACCCACCTGGCCGGCACACCACGACAGACCACAACCTCTGTCGTTCCAGAGGGGGGGGGACTCAGACACGAAGCACCACGGCGGCCGACCACGACACTCTGCCGTGCCAGAGGGGGGGGGACGTCAGCGATGGTGGCCATCTTGCGCTATCCAGAAGTGGAGTTTTACTTACTACTTTCACTTGCTTTCGATCTGACAGGCAAAATCGCATCGGTGGAGGTGTCGCTTTATGGATTCGTGACAACATATCATGTGTTAAACTCGATGTACAGTTAGCATTGGAATTTGAATTTTTGATAATGCTTTTGCCTAACATAAAAATAGTGCTTTTCGTTCTCTATATCCCTCCGATATTAGCAGCTCGTGAATTTGTGACTCTGAATTCTTTAATCATTCGTGAAATTGATTCAATACTGAACACCCATGTTGATTACGAGGTGATTATCTGTGGAGATTTAAACCGCTTCAATGTTAGCAATATTTGTCAGCAACTCGGTTTAGTCAATTGCAACAATCGTGCGACATACGGTAATGCCGAACTTGACTATATTCTCCTTTCTAATGTTCTATCTGGTCATTACAATGTCAGCTTGTGTGCGCCTCTTGATATTTCTAAGACAGCTCATATATCCCTTCTAGCCAAACCAATAACGTCAAATACGAAGGAAGGATGCTTCATCAGTTGTAAAGTCTATGATTTGCGAAGCTCTTACGTCAACCATTTTCTTTACTCCTTGGGTAGAGTTAACTGGAATTTCATCTACGATGACTCAGTTTCGCTTGACATTAAATGCCAAAAGTTTCAAGACACTTTAATTGAGTTGGCTGACAAATGCTCGTATGTAAGTCTCGTATGTAAGACAGTCACTAAGAGACAAGCCTTGGATAACGTCTTTCGTGAAGTCTCTAATTAATCAACGTTGGGACGCCTTCCGCTGTGGGAACTTCGCCGCATATAATTATCTGAAGGAAAAGGTGTGATCTGAAATCCTTAAGGCGAAGTCAATTTGGACTCAAAGTATGACTGCCAAAGATTTGAGGAGTGCCATCAGTACGCATGTTGGACCACGTGTCAATAATCCACTACAACGCCTTTTGTCTCAGTATGATTGTCTTTCAGAGGCCGTTGAAGACATTAACCAGCATTTGGCTTCCCATTTTGAAGAGAGCAAGCCTGTATCAATTGCACCTGTTTGCAATACTTTGTGGCACTGCGAATTTGATGAAATAGACGTATATGTTCTTCTTTCTAAGTTGAAACCAAATAAATCATCCTACGACATTCCGAATATTCTTTACAAGAAATCGGCTCCATTAATTGCTGAAGTGTTGACTCATTTGTTCAAATTGTCCTTCGAAAAACAGTATGTGCCTCTGGTATGGAAAACGTGTGCTGTATCTCCGATCCCGAAGCGTGTAAATGCAAATCTTGATGACCTCAGGCCTATAAGCATTTTACCGACTCCGACAAAGCTCCTCGAGACTTTAATTTTGAAATCGATGAAGCAACAGCTTATTGATAATTTCGGCAATTTTCAGTTTGGCTTTAAACCGGGTTCCTCAACCTTGTGCGCTCTGCTAAAAATTCAGGATTGCGTCACGAAATTTCTTGACAATGACTTAGTCTCTGGTGTCTACATGATATCGTATGATTTTGCAAAAGCATTTGACAAGCTACCACATGACATTATACTTCAAAGACTGATTGACTGCTCTTTTCCTATCGGCTTCGTCAGATGGATTCAATCGTATCTGACCGATAGGCAACAGTTTGCGCGAGTTGGTATCCAGTTAAGCTCTTGTACTCTAGTATCCTCTGGTATTCCACAAGGGTCTGTAATTGGTCCCTATTTATTTGCAATGTCTATCGGTTCATTCGGGTGTGACTCTCCCACCTGCTCTGTCGTAAAGTATGCGGATGATGCCACACTGATTTTGCCTTTTCTAAGCAATCCCTCTCAGTCGTTGGAAAATATATCTTATCATCATAATCGAATGGTAAAGTGGTCTGAATCTATTCGAATTCCTCTAAATGATGGCAAGTGCAAATCAATAACGATCAAAAAGAAGAGCACCAATACACTACCAAAACTTCCATCAGTCAATAACGTTGATAAACTTAAGATTCTTGGGATTACGTTGAACTCAAGTTGGACCTGGAGTGACCATTTTGATAACGTATTATCTGTATGTTCCCGCCGCTTATATGCCTTGCGGGTGTTGAAACAATCGGGTTTCTCTAGTCATCATCTTATTAAGACATATAATTCTCTCATACGTTCTTGTATTGAGTATTGTTCTCCGTTGTTTTTAACTATGTCTTCATGCGACTCCGCCAGGCTTGATATGTTTCAGAAGCGTGTTCATCGTGTCATCTGTGGTGCTGACTGTCGGAAGGACTGTTTATTTCCCTTACCTCAAAGGCGACAGATGCTGTCACTAAGGTTCCTTGAACTGGCAGTATCAGAAAATCATATTCTTAATGATCTATTACCTCCGATATCATCTTCTGGTAGATTCCTGCTACCTTATCGTCGCACGAAACGACGTGGTGATTCGTTCTTTCTGAAGGCTTGCGAAATCTACAATTACGAATGTCCAAAACCAAAGCTTTAATTCCGACTTCTAAATGCTCGAATTGCTCTACAAGTACACTGTACGCAACCTTTCTTCACTTAACTTCTAGTTATTAGTAATCACTTCTTGATTTGATGTAATGCATCGATTTTCATTTGGCAAAATATACATTCATTATTCATTATTATTATTCGTAGTCGATTCAAATGATGCATGTTCAGATCCTAATGAGGTCAAATTACTGATGATTAATTCTAAATCAAGATTGTGGCAAAATGTTCAGTTCGGCAATGGTAAAGAAGCTCAATTCATAGTTGATACTGGTTCTCCTATCAATCTGATTCCCATGCACACATATATGCAAGTTCGTGATCCCCATAACAAGCTGAATGCATGCTCTGTTAGGATAACAGGTGTATCGGGTCACTCAGTTCCAGTTCAAGGAAGTTGTGTACTCCAGGTTCGTCAAGACAGTGGAACCATCCCAGTCGAGTTCATTGTTATGAAGTTTGGCCCGAACATTTTGGGATTATCCGGTATTCGTCAACTAAGGATTCAAATCTCTCTATCCATTTCAGACAACCCCCTTCCGCATCGACATCAGGAACTGATCCAGCAATGCAACAACGCCAGTGGAGGCATGACGATCGAGCCCGTGAAGTTGGAGGTCGTCGGAGATCCAGTGTTCTGTAAGTCAAGATCCTTAGCTCTGAGCTTACGTAATCCAGTGAAAGGACAGATAGACAAGCTGATTGATGATGGCATCATTACTCCTGTTTAGTCTAGCTTGTGGGCTACCCCAGTTGTTTGTCCAATCAAATCCAATGGTCAGTCGCGTATATGTGGTGACTTCAGTGTGTCATTGAATCCCAAGTTGAAATAAAATGCAGTTACTACCAGAGAAGTAGAGGACATGTTCGTGAACATGAAAGATTCTACATGCTTTTCCAAAATTGATCTGAGTAATGCATTTTTACAAATCCCGTTGGATGAGGAATCAAAATCTTTGACCACTATCAATACCATGTGGGGCCTCTACTATTACAACTTTCTTCCTTTTGGTTTATCAGTATCCCCTGGAATATTTCAGAAAACAATCAACACTGTCATCGACGGCCTACAAGGAGTTCAGGCATACCAAGACGACATTCTGGTCTACGCGTCCACCAGAGAGGAACATGACAAGCGACTACTGGGGCTACTGGAACGACTGGCGAGGTACAACGTGAAGATCAATGCAGGCAAATCAGAATATTCGGTGAGCTCGATCAAGTACCTTGGTTACATACTGGACAAAGATGGTATCCATGTTGACCCAAATAAAGTCCACACCATCTGCAATGCTCCACCACCCAAAGACCTCAAAGCGCTCAGAAGTTTCCTCGGTTTCATGCAATTCTATAGTCGGTTTATCCCTCATTTTGCATTGATTTCTAAACCCTTGTATAACCTTCTTTCCAGCAAAGAATTCACTTGGAATGACAGCTGCTCAGAGTCCTACCAGAAATTGATCGCAGCTATTCAATTGGATGCTGTTCGCAAGCCATTCGATCCACGACAGCCATCCAGGTTGGTTGTAGATGCCTCTGAATCTGCTATAGGAGGCGTGCTGGAGCAAGGGAACCGACCAGTGATCTACATCTCCCGCTGCTTGTCCAAGACGGAACGTGGATACTCGCAAACAATGAAGGAGGCGTTGGCAATAATCTGGGCGGTAAGACGACTACACAAGTATCTATTCAATTATGAGTTTACTATTGTCACAGACCATTCTGCCTTACAATACGTATTCAACCCTTCAAAGGCCCATACCAAGACCCATTCTAACATGTTGTTGCGCTGGTCTCTTGAGTTAATGGCTTACAAGTATACCATCGAACATGTGCCAGGTGTCAAGATTCCTCAGGCGGATTATCTGTCCAGGTTCTCATTCCATGAAATGCCAATGTCTGATGATAATGATGCATTAATGATCCATCCCTTACCCTTCGACAGGAACGTCTTGATCAAAGAGAGCAGGTTGTCCTACTCCGCAGTAATTCACGCCTTGCGAAATGGTTGGGCAACGACGACGAAGAAACGGTTTCCTGATTTCTACAGAATACGCGAGGACCTCTCCTTGGATCCGGATGGAGTTATAAGGTACAAAGACACTACAGTCCTCCATCCTTCTTGCAGATCTGATATGCTGAAGCATCTCCACGGCACCCATTTGGGAAGAGAGATGTTGTCCCTATCGAAGCTGATCTGCTGGTGGCCAGGTATCTCAAATGACATGGCGAATCATGTCAAGGACTGCAGGTTATGTGAGTTGAAGCCACGTACTCATCCCGATCTCAATCCATGGCCCATTCCCTATCAGGTGATGCAGAGAATTCATGTGGATTATTGTGGTCCTCTGTTAGGCAATTGCTTTGATAATTGTGGATGCATTTAGTAAATACCCTGAAGTGTTTATTACAACTACTTCAAATTCAAGCTTTACTCAAGATGCGCTGAGACGTTTCTTTTCAAGAGAGGGTATAGCAAAGGTTATGGTATCTGATAATGGCACCCCATTTACGGCAGAGGCTATGCAAAGTTGTTTACGGAGTATCGGTTGTACGCAGGTTTTTTCACCAGCTCGTCATCCAGCCTCAAATGGACTCGCAGAAAATTTTGTGAAAACTTACAAAATTACCATGAAACACATGAATCCATTGAATCTTTCAGATCTGAATACATGCACTGATAACTTCCTATTTCAATATAGGAACTCCAGCCACAGCTCTACGAAGAAATCGCCGGCGGAAATCTTCAAAGGTCGGACTCTACGCTGCTCTGTAAGCCTGGACACTACTACGGTACAATTCAATCGCGTTAATGAGAATCGTCTGGCAACCGGAATTACTCTGCGCATTGTGGACAATCGAGTCGTCGAGATCATCGACCTAGAAGACGGTACGTTACACCGGAGACATCGGGATCAGATCTTCATCCGATCTACTACGGCGCCGACGCTTCCACCGGAACCGCCAACTCAATCGGCAAGTGAAACTCCCGCGATCGAGAGGACGACCGGACGACGGTCATTAAGGGCGGATCACCCGGTATCCCGATATCAAGCTGGATGAGGGAGAAATGTGACCAATCTACTGACGTAAAGAAATTGATCTATTCTGACTGACATCATATTTGTCATATTTCCGTCTTTGGTGTTGGGTTATCACTTCTTGTTTCTACCTATAAATACTGTTCATGTCTTCATAAATAAAAACACTACATTTCATGCTACAAGCCTTAGTTCTTGCTGTTACTAGCGCGGTAGCAATGTCTTTAAACGTGAAATATAAGTTACATTATATAAACTAAGCTTCGACAGCAAATCATTGTTTCAGCTTGATTGTATAAGCTTTTATCCATTTGCAATTTTTGCGTTTTATGAATTTTTGTGGCACTTTGTCAATTGATATTTTCAAATCTATAAGTGAAAACCACTTCATCTGTAAAACTGATTATTCTAAAAACTCTTGCAGTACGGGTATACACACATTCCCTCTCATTTTCAGTGAATTTTTTGAGTTCAAATCACGGAGTTTCTTGAAAATATAATTCCCTTTTGTTGATTTTAAAGAAATATAGTCGCAAGAAAGAGTTTCATTTATTGCAAAACACTCTGAGGCCTTTCGCCCACTCTCCGGATGCAACCCGAGAATGACATGACAATCGGCAGCTGATAATGACTCAATACAGGTCACACCATCCGTCAGATATAAATAGCATTGAAATCTAAAGCAAAAGTGACATTAAGGTAGCACAATTGAAATCGGCTCAAGCATGTAATAATGACACATAAGCAAAAAGGCTAATACAACGATAAGACCACAAAATTATGTAGTGAGGAAAAATGACAAAGTAAAGAATAAACAATGATAAATTAAAGAAAAAAGAGAAATGAAAAAGGGGGAAAAACTAAATTGCCATGGAAGACTGAGGGACACAATAAAGTCCTTCTGGGCTCCTAAAGTGGACTGGACTTCAGCTTCTTGATGAGGTCAGCTTCTTTGATCCAAAAGACATGAGGACTTGTTCCTAGCCCGGTTTACAATGGCGAAGAAAGTCTTTGCAACAGCCCACTTTGTGTGGCACATCTGTAAAGGCGTGTAATGACAATAGCAGGCCCCTTCTTTAATCTTGGGGGCACTTTCAGTTCATTTGACAACTATTTAGGTAGATGGTCCCGAATGCGACACTCAACTCAAGTGGTCTTCCAGTTTTTCTGATGTACTCGAATCCACAATAACACATTTTGTTGTTGCTGATTGGACGCGTTGATGGTTGACATATTTTTTCAGATCGAAGCTATATTAAAGCTTTCGAAAGGTATCTTGTTTAATCTCCGTAGAGCTGCTCTGACTTAAAATTTTCTTTCTATAAATATTATCAAAGATCAAAAATCACTTTTCTCTGTGTGCATGATCTCTCCAACCTTTCCTTTACTCCTTTCCCCTAACGATTTTGAATAAAATTCTTTTGGTTTTGTTGTTTTCTTTTGGATAAAATTTTGGATAAGGAAATTTTACGGGATGTTCGAGATACTCCTAATACTGTTGGGAATTATTTTCGTGTTTCAAGTTGGTCGCTCGGATAATATACAGTTAGTGTTTTCGTACGAGTACAGACTTTTCGTGAATGATTTTCAAGCTAAAAAAAATATGTCATGATCGAATCCATTACTGAACTTGTTGTTCTATCGGAAACATTCATTCTGCTTTGAAAGTAGAGAGAAATTAATGCAATGGTGGGTGGCGGCTTAGTGATGGAACACCTATCAACAATGACTACATAATCATAGGTGCTGTATGGAGCTAGGTCAAAAAGTTAGACCTCCGTCACACTACATTTTGGCTCGAAAACATCCTTTCAGAACCTTGCCGACTTCAGAGCTCTAAGGATACAAAATACCATACTGTGATCTCCACCTTCTCCTTTTGTGATTAAACTCTCTGCCTTATCAAAGACTGTGAAACAATTGACTTTCAAGAATTATACCGACTTATAAATTACCCAAATTATTGCTGTTTTTCCATATTGTGTCTACACAATCGATGATGATGCAGGAATTGACACTACCTACACCGGTTATCAATCACAATTTCTTTAATTAAACGAAGCGACACAGATGTTTAGAGACATCATGTTTGTCATTTCATTATCGTTAATTTAAGACCTACTTAGTATCGACGTTTATCTGATACTTGAACAAAAGCGCACATCAATTAGACATTGTATTTGCTCTGCAGATGGTCATCATATATTAAGAAGAAGCTTTAATGAACCGATAGGCGAGCAATTTCAATAAACTCTTTACAAATTGCAATCATTGAATTAAAATTACAGGATCAAAAAACTAAAGTAATTGGTAATTCTCAAAGATCAAACTGTTTGCTACTTGACTGAAATGATTGAATAAGCAATGAAAGTAGGGCAGGATGATTCATGCCCCTCTTGCATGAAGCTCTTATTCGGTTGCAATTATATAAAAATAATGAATTACTTGAATTATGAAGTATTGATCTTCCTTGCTCTATTCAGTACAAAGTAAAGGAGGAAGCCTTTATCAATAAAACAATTATATCTGATTACATTGTAGATGAAGACAAAAACTGACTGCGTTCTAGCTATTTATATGCCAATATATGAATAAAGTTATAATGTTTGAATAATCGGGATGCAATGTTAGGTTGTGAAGGATGCGTAGCGCTCATGGAAATCCTTTTCTACCCGACATTTATACCTATAAACGATGTTCATACATCATTATGGAACCTGACAATTCGGTACATAGAAAAAACCCGTCATTGCATTTGTCAAAACAAATCAGACATCATCACTAAAGGTCCAATTACACCGGACGCGGCGCGTCCAAAATTTTCATTCAGAACTTTAATAAACCCGGGGCTGTTCACACACATAGGCGCGGTCACGCACATAGGTTCATTAAGAAATTAAGAAATTCATTAAGAATCTGAACGAAATTCCGAACGCGTGTGGACGCGCCGCGTCCACTGTGAATGGAACTCAAGACTCTGACTATTAAGACCAATAAGATAAATTAATCAAAAAAATCGCCCATTGAATTGTGAAAACTGCGCCAAATACAATTATTAGACGGCATATAGCCGTTAAATTTGATTATTATTGTCTTCCCTGCAATTTATATAGAATTTACTGTACATAAGGTATGTTGGGTATACGCACCATAATTTTTTTAAAACTTTCTATCGGCATGTGTGTTATAGTATTGTATATATATTATATATTGTTAAATGATTTTTATCGGGTTACAAAAATATTCCTTTGCGTACAGAGGCATAACAAAAGTCTTATGAAGCCAATTTTGTATAAGATTTTGCCATCATCATGCTGATTATACATTATGAGCGCTCACGTTCATATTCAATAATTTGAACGTCATTTAGTTCAGGTTCATTATTGAGGTCTCTCCCATTCAGATTCTGCTCCTCTAGGAGTTTTTTAAGAGTGTCGGCCATACCCGGTATGATCAATATGTATTAAAGTTTGCTAAACGCCTTTCCGGATAAAAAATATATAATTGACTGTATAATTGGCTGTTCCCAATTATATATTTTTTATCAGGAAAGGCGTTTAGCAAACTTAAATACATACTGTTCCTCTACTTGAGATTTTTCCAGATTCTGCTTGCTTCCATGCAGCAAATAACTTAGACAAGTAAATTAATTAGGTTTTAGTCAGGCACCTAGATTATATCGATGCCAAGTTTCAGTTTGTAGGTCTAAATTGATAGGTGAAAGTGAGCAGTTGTGTCAGCCATGTACAGCGATTATTCTTCTAGTCGAGCTTAACTCAAAATGACTGCCGATAAATGACTGCCGATAAAGATAGTAGGCCTAAAACTTCTCTTGGTAGGCCACTCATAAAGGCAATCCAAGAAAAATCAGGATACGAAGCAACGCCTCAATGAAATGTGCGTCTCAACCATGAGATCAGTGATTGCTATTTGGTTGAAGCGGTTCACGTGATGGTTGGTAGGCCCAAACACTATTGATGGCAATGTTATTAAAAAAGTTGATGAAATCAAGGATCTCGGGGTTTATTTTACCAGCAATTTATGCTTCAACCGCCACATTTCTTTCATTGTTACTAAGTCGTTTCGAATGCTTGGCTTTATTAACCGTGTTACTCATTCTTTCAAAGATATTTGTGTTTTGCAAGTTTTGTATAATTTGTATGTTCGGTCCAACTTGGGCTACTGCTCGCAAGCATAGGCGTCGATCCCAGGGGGGCAGGAGGGGCGGTCGCCCCCCCTGAAAAAATTTCCGGGGCGAGACCATGTTTTCGCCCCCCCCTGGATTTTTTGTTTTGCAGTCTCCACTTGCAGATCAACAATTTATCATATGAAATACCGTCTGCGTTAATTGATCATTTGTATTTTAGCGAATTTATCCATCATATATTGTATTAATTAATGTATACCGCACGCCTCGAATTTCTCTTCCGATCGCGCATTGTAAAATGCAAACATTCATTAATAGATGACAAATTTCTTAAGGCGATTATTAGCTGAAGATAATCGCTTGAAATATGATAAACACTTGTCGAGTGACGTCCACATCTGTGCGCCCAGCGGGATTTTGACCAAGAACTGCATAATGGAACAATGACTAAAACCTGAAAAATTCATTTGGTCATACTGCATGTTGAGATGATTAGTTTATATTTGATGAATCTGGCAGGTCTGCAAGGTTTCGAGGAAATAATCCATTATGTAAACATGAGTTTCACTGTTTTTCTTTCAAGACGATCACTTGAGAAACGAAATGTAGAAATAATTGTTCAACGTGGTCATACTTAATCAATAAAATAGCACTAAGCTTCCGAACAGAAACCACGTAATAAAAAACCAACAGTTTTTTGCAAGGCCTTTCACCTGCGTCTTACATGCATCTTCAGGCAATTGCCTGAAGATGCCTGTAAGACGCAGGTGAAAGGCCTTGCAAAAAACTGTTGGTTTTTTATTACGTGGTTTCTGTTCGGAAGCTTAGTGCTATTTTATTGATGAAATGTAGAAAGTTTGGCTAATTTCCTTGGCTTTTGACTAAAAGGGGATCATAGTCATCGCATCACCTGAGGGTGCCTTAAGTATTAAGTGCTTCTACACCACTGGACCGCGCAAGATGGTCGCCGTCGACCTCCCCCTCGTCAGCCTAGGCCGGTCGACGTGGTCCGACCCTGTCGACCTGGGACCCTGACCAAAGTGTGTTTCATCAAATTTCGCGACGTTCATGTTTCGACCTCCCCCCCCTCGGGAGAGGTGGCTTGCCGTGGTCGGACTAGGTCGTGTCCTACATCACTGGAAAGCTGAGAGTGAGAGAAAGAGAATGGCGGTGGTCCCATCTCAATCGGTTCAGCCGTTCAAAAGTTAGAGCCATTTCAAGATTTCACGTCGGACCTCACCTGAAAAAATCCTAAGTGTCAGAGTCACTTAGTATGGACAAAATTTTGAAAATTTTTCCAAAGTGTCGCATTTCGACCTGGGACCTTTACCAAAACATTTTTCATCAAATTTCACCGACCCCCCCCTCGGCAGCGATCTTCCAACTTTGGTTCTAGAGATCGTAGAAAGTCGTGCAATAGCTCGTTTGAAAGCTAAGAGTGAGACAAATTCACTGAAAGAAACGGCTTGTTCATATCTGTCTTCGTTTAGATGTGAGACGCCATTTAAGATTTGGGAGATTGGCGAAAAACGACAGAGTTTAAATTTCACAAGAAACAGCTCCAGCGGGCGAACGAAGGCTCGGATTGGTAAACGGAGGCCAGATTTGGAATCAGCTTGATGTTATTGTCCAATGAGGATCATCATCCAATGAGAATCAAGCATTTCTATATAAATAGCGAGCCTTCCACAGTGAGAATCATTCCATCGTTGAATCGCACAAGTGACGAACGCACATTTTCTCTCTCTCTCTAGTTCCCTATTCTATTATCCATCTAAAATGGTAAGTCGCTACTTCCTTCCCTCTCCTCCCTTGAACGTAAACTTAATACAATCTTTTTTCATTTTCAGGCATCTACTCCATCTGCTGCACTAGTAGGACAAAATGGCGGTCAAACGTTACAAGGTTCGCTACAATCAGATCATCTACAACTGAGGCCAGTGGAAGAAACAACCAAGGTACATAATCCTACACCGCTACAGCGTAAATTTAAACAAGTCTTGCGTTATGACGATTATAGCGTAGTACTGCAAACGGGAATGCTCCCTTCCACGGATGTCAAGATAATGCGCAATCAGTATGGGGACTACATACTGATCCCCGTGAGTCCGTACATTCGCCGCCAACTTGATATTATTGAAAAGTACGTGACATTAAATATGGACATTCCTACTCCTCTTGCTCAAGAGTGGAAGGCGAGAGATGACAAGGATACTCCCTATAGAAAGATTTGGGATCGTAATCAAATTTGCCTACCGGTATCACATTGGTGTACTTACTATAAGAAGGAGGGAGATCATTCAACATCCATCACATGCGACGAGCTCGGAGAAGGTACTTGGGATATCCTTTTCAAAGTGAATGGGCTATATTATGGTCCGCACAAGGATAATAAAATAGCCTCTCTCTCCATGCATATGGAATCCATTCTATATATTCCAAAGCCACCCAGCGTAGATGACATTATTGATCAAATCCTTAACAGCAGTGGTACGAAGCGCAAGTCGGAGAAGAATGCTGCCTCAAAACGCAAATCAAAGAAGGAGAATTACTAGTCCTTTCCTAACTCTACCCTATGACAATTCGCTTATGTGCTTTGAGTGTCGTAGACGTGGTCTTATTAGATACATTTTACTTCTTCGTTGCCATCATATCATTTGTGTATTTTGTCGTGAAAAGCATCGATGTAATTCTTCATTTTGTGATATGTTATAGAACGTTTCCTTAGATGTGTAAATTTCCGTTTTAGGCTTCTATCATCATTTTTATGGATTGTGAGGGTGAACCTGTACAGGAGCTCAGTGCAATTGCTATGAACAATTGGACATATCAGATTGTTAGTCTCTATCATCAACATGCCAACTGTGATCTTAATGCTTATCAATGGGCGAGAAAACACATTCATGGACTTAATCTGAAATATTTGCAAGACTATGGCTTTTCTTGTGACAGTGCTCTTCTTATTGACTTTAAACGATGGTTAGCTGCTTTCAATGTTATACGCATCTTTTGTAATAATCCTGGTAAGGAGAGGAAAGTATTTCCCAATCTAATCATTGATGATATTTTGCTCCCGCCTTGGGATAGTAGAGTGAATCAACACTACCACGAAGTCACGAAACGTTTCAAGGATTTGTCTGTTCCTATTTTGTCTGTTCGTTGTAGTAGCTACGTTCATAACCAATGCTTCTTTCCTCCTTACCTCAACACTGCCAAAGTCCTGTATGGTTATCATTGCTCGCTGTATCATAGTTACCAGCTGTATCTATTTTATCTGTTTCAAACCATTGATTTATAATGCATGCTTGTTGCAGTTATTCAATAAAAATGTTACTATGAGAAGAGTTGTTGTTTTCATGCAATGGATAGGTTAGTTAAAGGGCGATCATGTCTTTCTCAAATGACTGCGGAACATTACGTTTTCATAGACAAAGTTTAAAAGGAGCTGTTCAAGATTATGTGATAAATTTTCATAAAGATGAGACCGACATCGAAGCAGTGATCGATGATGCTAGCACTCTATTTCTAGAGTTAATGAATACATTCTCTGATAGCATTGTCATGGCGCGATTAGTTGCGAAAATTAAGTTAAGTCATTTTGGAAAGGAAGAGGTGGAAACTCGCTCTTTCCATTTTGCTTCTTATTCAATGGAAGTGGTAGATCACCCCAAAGAATTTTTTAAAAGACATATGATAAAAATTGCTGAGCGTCTTAACGCATTTAACCATCATGGTAGCAGTCTAGTGATTGAAGCGATTTCAGATATTCACATTCAACTTTCTATAAAGAAAAATTGAAAATGCAGTGGTACTTGATTGTAGCACAACTGGTTTTCGAGCTATGTCTGCTCACTCTCGAAGTATATTCCTTCTGTACATGCGTCTATTATTTAGAAAAGTCTAGCAAATTCATATCTTCAAAAAGACTTGCTATAGACGTTACCAGTAACGGTGAAACTATGTGTTGTGATGTATGTAAGCGAAAGGTAGGAAATGAAAAGCGCATCTTCAAGAGATGTAAGCATGCTTTTTGTCAACGCTGTTTCATACGTAATTGCATTCAACTTTGCAAATGTAACCACTGTGATATTGCTCATTTCGAGTGTCACTTATGCCGCAATAGTTAGTACCTATGCAAATGTGGTAAAGACAGGTTTTAGCAAAGACTAACACGGAAAATGGCGAAACGTAAAATGACGTAACGTAAAAGTCAAAAGTCTTCAAAGTTTTCTTCAGCCATTCAAGCTCTCCGACGAATGAAAGCAAATCAGCGATACAATGCTATACGACATGCTAACGATAAATTCATTTGTGAAATTATTTCCCATGTGAGAAAGTTGAGGACGAAGAAATTAGCACCAAAACAACGAAAGTTACTTAAGCGATATGCTACAAAATTGCGTTTCATCTCCAATCCTAAAGTCACCCTTCAAAGAAAGAAGGAAACTCTAACACAAAAGGGCGGTTTCCTTCCAGCGTTGCTACCGATGCTAGCTCCTGTCGTGGGCAACGCATTGGGTGGTATCTTTGGCTCTAAGCGTTAATTATGCAAATGTTGAATCTCAAAGTATTAAAATGGATTTCAGACTTCAATGTGATAAAGTTCTGACTGTATCAGGTCCATCTCATGCAGGTAAAACTGTTTTCACGCTGAATTTATTGGATAAAAGAAGGGAGTTGTTTAAGGAGCCTATCAATCGAGTGATTTGGTGTTATAGTATTTATCAACCGTCGTTGTTTCAGGAATTGCAAAGTCGCAACTTTATTCGACATGAAGGAATTATTCCAGTGGATAAACTTCAGTCTAATGATGTTGTTGTATTGGATGATCTGTTAAAAGAAAGTAAGAATTCAAAAGATGTTACAGATATGTTCACTCGCGCAGCACACATCATAAAAGGTGCTTTATCATCTATATCACACAAAATTTGTTTCCGGATGGAAAAGAAGCTCGTACACGATACCTGAATACACACTATTATGCTATTTTCAAGAATCCGCGAGATGAAAGTCAATTTGAAATTTTAGCGCGACAAGTTGCACCCAGAGGATCAAAAGCCTTAATTGAAATTTTTCAAGCAGCTACTGAAAAACCACACGGTTACTTATTCATTGACTTTACGCAAGAGTGTCCGGAAGAATTTATATTTCGAAGTGATATTTTGAAAACTCCCATGATTATCTACAAACTATGAGTTCTTATTCTAGCATGGTTGTTATTCCTCAAGATGAATATGTACAATTGACTGCTATACAACAAGTAAAGCAACCTCTTGGAAATCAAATGTATAGGAAAGAATTAGATTATCAGCAAAATGTTCACATCAAAGATCCACATCGTGCTGTATTATTACAATCGTAAACTGTTGAACAATTGAAAAATTTGAAGAATAAGATGCGAGACTCATTGTCGACTGCTACACCTTTAGCATCTCGTGCACATACCATATCTCTTTTCAACAGTATTGAACCCCACCTCAATGTAAATGATAGAGGAGAAGTCATTACAGATGAAAATAAAGTGATTGATGCTTCACGTTATGAAGACTTGATTCAGTATGCGACACGTAGAAAGCGCCGTCAGGGGTATGTTCCACCTGGTTGGACATACTTTCTTAAACTATTGAAAAAGCATTATGTGCCAAAATTTGCTTTGAATAATGAGACATTGAAAGAACTTGATTCAACAGTGGCTACTGCTCCAATGCTTCAGACGATGAAAATGCCAACAAATTGGTTGAAGACGTCACCTACATCCCCTCCCACACTCACTAAGCAAACAAGAGGAAGAACTCGGCGTAGATCTACGCCACCACTAAAACTAGTAAAAGGAAAACGTAAAACAGCTCCTCCAAAGAAATACATGTTCTCAGACTATTAATATGAAGCAGATGTGTTGCTTGCCATGTATTGAACCCCACCTCAATGTAAATGATAGAGGAGAAGTCATTACAGATGAAAATAAAGTGATTGATGCTTCACGTTATGAAGACTTGATTCAGTATGCGACACGTAGAAAGCGCCGTCAGGGGTATGTTCCACCTGGTTGGACATACTTTCTTAAACTATTGAAAAAGCATTATGTGCCAAAATTTGCTTTGAATAATGAGACATTGAAAGAACTTGATTCAACAGTGGCTACTGCTCCAATGCTTCAGACGATGAAAATGCCAACAAATTGGTTGAAGACGTCACCTACATCCCTTCCCACACTCACTAAGCAAACAAGAAGAAGAACTCGACGTAGATCTACGCCACCACTAAAACTAGTAAAAGGAAAACGTAAAACGGCTCCTCCAAAGAAATACATGTTCTCAGACTATTAATATGAAGCAAATGTGTTGCTTGCCATGTAATGAGCCGCCGGAGGTGAGTGTAGTTGTCACTTGCACTTGCTGCGCCAGCTCTCACAATGAGACCCCTAAGCAATGTGAGCATGATCGCAAAACCGCTAAAGCTAAATGCTGTAGTTGTTGTAAATGTAGAAAGGCAAGAAAGCAAAAAGATGAGAAGGAGGAAAAAGAGTCAGTCGTCATCGACTGAACGTTTGAAGTCAATCTATTATGATGTAAAACATCCGGCAGGATTTGCATCTATCAAGAAATTATCAAAAGCGAGTGGCCTTCCACAATCACAAGTGAAACGATGGTTAAAGGGTCAAGCTACCTATACACTCCACAAACAAGCGAAAAAGAAGTACCGTACCCGCCATTATATTGTTCATGACATTGATGAACAGTGGCAAGCAGATTTGTGTGATGTCGTCTCCATTTCAAAACATAACTCAGGAAATAATTATATTTTAACCGTCATTGCTATTTTCTCGCGTTATGCGTGGGCTCAACCTTTAAAAACAAAAGAAGGGAAAGGAGTAGCAAAAGCATTCCAAACAATTTTTCGAGAAGGTCGCATTCCAAAAAGAATTCAGAGTGATCAAGGAAAAGAGTTTGAAAATCAGCATGTGAGAAGATTATTTGAGAGGCATGACATTGAGTTGTTTAGTGTAAAGAGTACTTATAAAGCTGCACTTGTTGAGCGTTTCAATCGCACATTAAAAAATCGCTTGTGGCGACATTTTACTGCCAACTTGACACAAAATTGGACAAAGGTTCTACAAGATACACTCCATGCCTACAATCACTCTGTTCATCGTTCTATTGGACTCAGACCAGTAGATGTAAATGCTGACAATGTAGATAAAGTGCGCGAATCATTCCAGCGTAAACGCACTCATATGAAAAGTGATGTGAAAATTGGTGATAAAGTTCGTATCTCAAAAGTGAAAAGTGTTTTTGCCAAAGGGTACCTTCCGAATTGGACAGAGGAGGTATTTACAGGATCAAGGATTGATCAAAAAGACTCTCCCACCACCTACAAGTTGAAAGATTACAATAATGAAGAAATTGAGGGTAGCTTTTACCGCGATGAGATTGAGGTAGCCACTGAAAGTGAAACATATTTGGTAGAGAAAATCATCCGATGTAAAAAATTGCAAGGTGAAGAATGGCGTCTTGCTAAATGGGCTGGTTATCCTTCAAGTATGAACTCTTGGATGCGTCGTGCCGACATCTTTCATCTAAGTGATCGACAGTGATTCATGCAAAGTTGTAACTAACAATGTTTAGGGTTTGAGCTATGAATTCAACTGCATCATTTTATTCACGACCCTCCTATGTAAGTGGTGGAGGACAAATTTACATCGGCGCTCGCCGCCAACGTGGAGGTAGCATACTTGGTGCACTGAAATCTGTTGTAGCACCTCTCATATCCAATGTCGGAAGATCTTTAAAACGAAATGTTTTAAGTAATGCCGTTGGCTTTGCTGGTGATGTTGCTAGTGATCTTTCCAGAGGTAGAAGTTTTAAGAGCAGTTTGTTGAATCGTGGGAAGGAACGCGGTTTAAAAACATTGAAGCAGACCTTTGCTGGTGTTACTCAAGGAAAGAAATCGCCTAAACGAATGAATAAAGGAAGAAGGAAACATCGCGGAGCTGGTAAGGTGCGATCTTCAGTCAAAAGGCATTCACGCAAACGTCGTAGAGGCTCTAATCATTCATCAGGCGCTAAACGACGACGCTACCATAACTTCTAATCATGAAGTGTAAAACTTCCGGTTTTTGTTTGTTTGATCAACAAGCCAAACAGACAGATATTCTTAGTTCAAGTATTGTAGATTATCATCCTCGAACAGCTGAGAATGCTGGCCCCATTGAATTTGTTATTCCTGGTGGTAGTGATGACTACATTGATTTGAGTTATGCGATGGTTGATTTGAGGTTTAGAATTCAGCAAGCAGATGGAACTGCTATTGACGATGCACATAAAGTTGGACTGAACAATTTACCATTGACTACATTACTTCGCGATGTTTCTCTAACGATTGGAGAGCAGCAGGTGGAAGGTGGTCAAAGCGATTATCCCTATAAATCATATTTCAATCATGTATCACAGTTTCATCCAGCAGCACAAAAAAGTCATATGGAAGCCATGGGATGGTACAGAGATGAAGCAGGAAAATTTGATGCTGAAACGAACAGTGGCTTTGTAAAGCGATCTGCTATGATTAAAGATAGTAAAGTATGTCAGCTATATGGTCCGCTGAATTTAGACTTCTTTAGACAGTCAAAGTTTTTACTCTGTAATACCAGCATGGGACTCAAGCTGACATTGAATAAGCCTGAATTTGCGCTGAATGCATTTGCTAAAGTTGACAATTTTAGAATTCATGTGGAAGATATTGCACTTTACATTCGTTGAGTAGTACCGAATCCAAGTGTCATTAGAGGACATGCTGAAGGTCTTAACCGCCAAAATGCCATTTACCCCGTTCAGCACACAAAGCTTCTCACCTTTACAATTCCGAAAGATCAAAAGAGTTTCATGAAAGATGGCCTCTTTCCATCGGAAGCACCGAAGCTCCTCATGGTGGCAATGGTTGAAAATGATGCATTTAATGCTAATATAAAGAAGAATCCTTTCAATTTTAAACACAATCAGTTAAGTGAAATTGCTTTACGTGTAAATGGTGTGAGTCATCCTGGTCCACCCTACAAACCAGATTTTGCTGTGGATCAATTTATGCGCAGTTATGTTGATTTTATGGATGTCTTTGGCTTTTACAATACGGATGACACCAACGGACTGACTATGAAAGAGTTTAAGAGTGGATATACTATTTATGCATTTGATTTGACTGCTGACAGCGATATTAGTGCACCCTATCGTCAAGCGAACGTGCCTCATAATATTCGTTTGGATTTGACGTTCAAAAGAACACTACCTGAGACGATCAATGTATTAATTTATGCAGTCTTCGATTCAAACATTGAAATTACAAAGTAACGTGACGTGATTCTTCAGTATAATCGTTAATGAGTTGGTTGACTGCTGACGATATTAAAACTAAAGTACAGCGTAATGCAGATGAAGCGACGTTGAAAGCTTTCGATAATGTCTATTCGCTCGATACCTTACCACCTGCAGTAAATCACTATCCCATCTTTATTGTGCTAAACACTCATTCGCAGAATTTAGGCGGTGAGCATTGGAAAGCGATCTTTATTGGAGAAGACCGACGTGGTGAACTATTTGACTCTCTTGCTCAACCTCCAAATATACCAACACAGCAGTGGTTGAGAAAACATACGCGTCAATATCAGCGAAATGAACGCATACTACAACATCCACTTTCATCAACGTGTGGTGCTTTTGTACTGTACTTCATCTTAAGACGTTTACATGTATCTCGATTTGCATCTGTTATTCAAAACTTTTCATGTAATCCATCCTCTAATGAAAAAATGATTTGTAAGTTCTATCATGATTTGAAATAAAAACATCATGTTGGAAAAATTGTTTTTTATTCTACAATCCGCTGGGTACGTACATACTCGATGAGGTAGTCTAGGATCACATTTGCTTGTACATGAGATTTTAGTCCAGTAATGATCACTTTACTATTATGAAAGATTGCAACATGCACAGGTAACCAACAACTAATGAGAGTTGCAGGAAAAAATTCGGGTTCATAACACAAATTATAACTGCTGGTACGAATCTTCAAAAATGATAGACTGTCACTCAATTGAGTAGAGATCACCATATTGTCCACAGTCAGATTCGACATCACACACCTCTCCCTCTTCCATATCCGACGTAGTAGTCTCTGTAGCTCTAAGCGCATTGACTGCGCCGATGAATGAGAAAGGGCGCCGAGAATCTGTACAGTTCCGATTGGGAAGAGTTGAAGATTCCGTGAATTGTTCATCTTCACCACTAACATTTGAGGTCGACCCGGGTAATACTTGCTGTTTGGAAGGTGTTGGTGTAGTGTTGTGAGTTCGATTTTGGTGTAGAGTCTGAAGCGACGGAGAATGTTGACGATGGTGTAGCGATGACGCTTCATGATGAAAAAATGAGTAAATTGAGCGATGTACCTTCCTCTTATACTTTTCCCAACTACCTTGATGAAATGTGAAGTTAGTATGGAGTTGGGAATGATAGAGTTGAATTCGCCGTTTGTTGACGCGCAACCATATGCGATTTCCAATACGTGAATGTCTTTTCAAATAAAAGTATTTCAAATCCTTCATGATATGATGTAGAGATTGAAAATGACGATAAGATAAAGCAAACTCTCTTCTCACATTTCCAGTTGAATCTTTGAAATAGACGTTTCGATCATGATCCGTTTCAATACGTTGTAGGGAATCTAATTTCCAACTCATGGTGCGTGGTAGTCATGTCTGATTAAGATTTGCATTGTAGGGTGATGAACTCACGACGAATAAATGTCATGCTGGAGCGATGTATGTATCTTCTATACTTCTCCCAATTGTATTTGCGAAATGAGAAACAGTTTGCGGAATGAGAGTGGCAGATTTGAATTTCATTGTTGCAACGTTGAAGCCAAACTTGATCACCCAAGGAGATGAATCTTAATGTTTCAAAATATTCCAAATCCCTCATGATATCATTGAGGGTGACAAATTGTCGCCATGTTAATGTAATACCTCTTGCAGTATGACCATGAGAATTTTTGAAATGCTCGTTTCCATTACGATCAACTCTAATATATTGTAGAGAGTCCAAAATCCAAGTCTTCATGATGTTATGCAAAGCCTCAGATCAGCAATATAAAAGTGTCGTTTTATCATATTTTGCTTAGCAATGCGGCCACAAAGAGATTTGGTAATAATCGAGCCGCACTCTTTTCTACACCCATTGATCATATACAACAGCTAAATGGAAAGTGGGAAGTGGGTGTCACTCAACTTGTTCACAGTAACTGTGTCTATACTTTTGATCATGAGGTGATGACTATTAATATGAGACGCACAGCTGCTTACCAATGTGAAAAGGGCTGCCGAGTATACATTCCACAATGGCCGAAGAAAGATCTCTTATCATGTAAAAAGTTTATATATGATTTCCTGAATAAAGCGTGTAAACATATTGTCCAATTTACTCCGCACAATGATGATCATGATCATGTACATCATGTAGTTGAGAAAGATTGGATTGTTGGTTTAAGTCCAAGTTTAAGAAATGATTTAGGTTACCTCGCTAGCGCCTTAACAAGCTATGATAATTATAACGTTAATTGCCACCCAAGTGGTCATAAACAGTTAATATATCGAGAGGAAGCTTGTTATGTAGATCTTATTGCAAGAAATGAGAAGACGTTGGTGAAGAAGATTGTGATTAAGCCAAGAAAGACAAACATGACTCCTGAAACATTATTGAAGAAATTTAATTATCTCCTTCGAGTTGATGGTAAACAAGTGGCAACATTGATATATATCAAATCATCTAATCACATTGCAATAAGTAAATTAAATGGTGATGATCTAGTATTAGTTTGTTCAAAAGATTTTCATCAGTTCTTACGACATCGTTCTGCAGCTGTTCATGGAAAATTTGATATGCAACATTTGCCATGTGAAAGGTCAAATCAATTTGATACAGAATGGACCGTATCTTTATACAGAAAGCGTATAGAGCCTTTAGGTGGTATCTTACATGAAACAAGAGTGTTGATGCCTCGCATTATTACTTCAGTTAAATTGGTTGTAGATTATTTAAATGAAGTGATTAATGAGCAACATATTTCATTTTCTGAAAAAGAAGGTGCTTTGTCTCTCACTATAAGTGGAAAAGGTATTGAACTAATTATGGATAAAACTCTAATGGACATTTTGGATTTTGATCAAAATATCTTTAAAAGTGGTACTGTAACCAAAGCTAGCGCAGACATGTCGCTATCGCGTCGTATTAACTATTTTCAGATATATTCCAATATTGGTGAAGATGTACGTGTGGGAGATGTTGAAGCTCCATTGCTAGCAATGATACCATGCCAGCCAAAAAGCTGCAGTATTTTATATGAGCATACTTTCAAGAAAGTGCATTATACAAAGCTGAAATCAAACTACATCCCACAAATTGATATTGCAATTTATGACGATGCTGGTGCGTTGATTCCTTTTCATAAAGATGCTGTGACAAGTATCACACTCCATTTCCGAATGAAGAGTTAATGCAAAAGTATGCTAATATATTTTTTCCAATGTGAATAATATGGAAAGTGAAAATAAGGACTCGTTTCTAATCTACTTACCCAGTAATGCTTCTATGAATAAATTTCCTAATAATAAACCATTAGACTTTCGAGTAGAATTAAATCGCCCACTACATCTAGAAGGTGAATGGGAAGTAGGTGTTTCCAGCATTTGCTATGATAGCAATATTCAGAATGTGAATGATTTGGAAGAAATGATATTGACTCCTCGCACCCATGATGGAACAGCGATGAATAATGCATTCCAGTTCCAATACAATTTAACGTCAGATGGAAAGTGGAACTATGAATGGATTCAGATAAAATCAGATTATTATGGTCCATTTGGGAATGAGAAAATTATCAAGGCATTCAATAGTGGTAATACTTCCATCATGAAGAATAAGGATCAGAAAGTTTATGAGTTTACTATCTATCATTGGAGTGGGAGACAGTTCCTTCGCTTTCATTCTTTTACTAAAGGTCTTACACTGAGGTTGGATAATGAATTCTATCCACATCTAGGTTTTGGCCATGGACTACATCTAACGTCAATTGCTACTGCAAATGTTAAAAAAGTTCATTCAAATCGAATCAACAAATTTCATTATAAATTTAAAATATTTGATGAAGATGTAGAATGTGAAGAACGCATCATTTTGAAAAAGCGTGGTGTTCAACCTTTATCACTTATTGAGTTAGTAAAACGATGGAATGAGACTGTGGGTAAGAAGTATGGAGAGAAAATTACGGCGGACAAAGATAAGTTGGTTATTCAGAAATATAATGAAAAACTTAGTTTATTTCTCTCCAACCTTGCGTCATTTTGTAAGACATTATACACCTATTATTGGAAGCGGTGTGGTGTATGCTTCTCATGAATATTACACTAAAGCTGATTCAGTTAATGATGAATAGTGGGTGGACATCTATGGTGATCGCATCAAGAAAATTTACCAGTCTTATCAAGAATCTAAAGTTGCTATCAATATAATGCCGCGTCTATATCATACAGTTGACAGCTTCATTCATGTAGTAAATCCTTATATACAACAGAAGTTGAAGCATGTGATGAAAAGTAAATATGATGTAAAGAGTAATGGGCAAAAGACCGTTCCAGGACACCATAAAATTCAAAAAAATAGTATCGTTAAAAACGACATAAATTCATGAATTTGAACCCTTTTTCAGGTTTTTAAGACCTAAATACATGAATTTAGTCCATTCAAAAAGTACCATTTTTTCAAAAAATAGTATCTTGAAAAACGACATAAATTCATGGATTTGAACCCTTTTTCAGGTTATGAAAACCTAAATTCATAAATTTGGGCGTTTTTAAAAATACCCAATTTTCAAATTTTTCAAAATCTCAAATTTGAGAATTACAATTTTCACCCTTAAAATCATGACCGTTCCAGGACACCGAAAATCATAAAAGTTAAGAATCTCAAATTTGTGATTATGACATTTTTCATTGCTTAAATCATGACCGTTCCAGGACACCGAAAATCATAAAAGTTGAGAATTTCAAATTCATGAATTTTATCCATCTTTCAGGTTTTTAAAATATATCATGTTATCATGTGACTAAAAATATTTCTTTAAAAATGGAAGAAACAAAAGTGGATGAAACAAAAGTGGAAGGAACTTCAGAAATGGATGAAACCGCAAGAATATATCCTTCGTTATCTCAGTTAAAAATAAGTGAATTGAGTAAAGAAAAACACAAAGATAGAGTACGTTATATGAAAGATAAGGAATCTCAATTATTATTAAGATTAGAGCATTATAAAAAATTAAGAAAGAGATGGACTAAAGTTAAGAATGTAACACAAGGAATTGGCATATTCTTAACAATAAGTTTAGGTGCTTTAACAATTGTTATATCTTCAGGTGTTTTAGTAATTCCAGTAGTTGCTACAGCTTTAACAGGTACGGGTGTTCTTGCAACTTCACTTGTTACAATGTTAGATAAATCTTTAATAACTAAGAAACGAAAATCATTAAAAACTAGGCATTTACATATTAAAGAAGTCTATGATAAACTACATTACTACTTTCAAAGAGTATGTGATGATAATGTTATTACGTTAGATGAGATTGAAAAATTTGATCAAATAGCTAATGAAGTAAATCAAATATCATTTCAATTACAGTCAGAAAAAGTTGATGATAAGAATAAACAGGTTGGCAAAATTTCTAGTGATGGTAAAATTTCTAATGAAGAAAATGATAAAATTTTTTTAGAAGAGCTAAAAACTTGAAGCGAAAATTTAAGCAAAACTTTATTAAACAAAACTTAAAACGAGAAAACTTTAAACGAAAAGATGTCAGACAACAAAGCAATAAAAAATAATTTGTTCAGTAAAATGTTTTTGTTGTATTCCAATGTTACCACAAAATTCAAATATTATATTTTAAAAATTGATAAAATTAAAGCTCATAATTTTAAAAGAATAAAACAATTAGAAGAGTTAATAAAACAAAGAAATATTATGAAAGAAAATCATCTTCAACATAGAATGATAAAAGCTGGTATTTAATCTGATATGTTTGAAAAAATGCAGCAAACCGAGCAAGTAAAAACTGATTTTGAGAAAACTATGAAACCATTTAAAACTCTTGAAAAAGAAAGTACAAATAATGATAAACAAATTGATATAACAGATCCAGAGCACAAAACTATAGTAGATGACTATGGATTACTAGAATCAAACATTAATAAGAAATTACCAAAATCTATGCAATTTGAACATTCTATCTCATTTATAGATGGAAAAACAATACCTAGATTTTATCTCGGACAAAAAGAAATATTTCCACAACCTTTTCGAGGTTTAATTTTTTCACCAGATAAATCTCCTTTTAATTTAGATAGAAATTTTGTTGATCTTTTAAGAGGAGCAGATTTAAATAATTATGCTGTAGAAGATCTCATAAAATATAAAGCTATGTTAGATAGAGTTGGTGCAGTAAAATCTCTTAGACGTTATAAACAATTAGAAATTTATTATCAACGGGAGTTAAAGTAGGAAAAGGTTTATCTGAAAAACAGAAAACAGAAAAAACTGTATTCTTACCAGATGATGCACAAGAATTACTAAATAGATTAAATATTTTAATATCGGCAATAAAAGAAGGAC